>JAZKJV010006484.1:0-593609 GCA_037367405.1 Ottelia alismoides
TATAACATAAAATACTACAAATATACACCTAGAAAATACATATAGATCATTTATGAGGACTATGATCCTCATAGTGCACATATCGGTCATATCGAACATATCGCTGATATTGTTAGTTGCTGACATACTATATATATTGAAAATGGAGTTCATCCAAGTACTTTGATCACTAAATAATTTACAAATGTACTCTTACTCTCTTAGATAACACATATCGATCATCTACGAACCTTATGTCGCATATATCGATACGGATGTACTGTTAGTTCTTGACCTATATATATATATATTGAAAATGGAGTTTATCCAAGTTCTTAGATCACTAAATAACTTACAAATATACTCTTAGATCACACATATCGATCATCTATAAAGCTTATATTGCATATATCGATCATTTCGAACATATCGATATTAATGTTGATTCGTGACATAGATTTTTTTGAAGAATTGACTTATAAATATTGGAAATGGATTTCATTCAAGTTTTACAACATGAAATAACTTGTAAATATACACCAAGTTAAAGAACCATTGTATGCACCCTCCTGTCGTACCATACCCTACCAGTACCGGAACAAAGTATATAAATCATAGATTGTTTTAATACTAGGTGTAGCTAGATAGGTAGTGGAATAAAGCTTGCATGAATAATAACATTCATATATAGGGATATCGACGAAATATCGACGATATCGGTCGATATCTTGTATTTTTTGTACTAAATCCATTCATTTTTTATCTATATGGGCCGATACGACAATACATCGCCGATATATCAGCGATATATCGTCGATATCCCTGTAAAAGGATATACACTCCGATTTCGATACCCCCAACCTCTCGATACCGATATATCAGCGATAATATCGCCGATATATCGCCGATACGACCTTCCATGCTTAAAGAAACCCTGTTCACTTGCCTAATCATAGACGTACAGAGAATGACAGTAGAAGAAACGAAAATTCTAAGGTGGATGTGTGGACACACACACAAACGTAAAGATTGGATTCGAAATGATGCAAATCATAAGGAAAGTTGGTGTAGCTCCGATCAAGGATAAGGTGCGAGAAAACTGCTTAAGGTGGTTTGGCCATTTGCAAAGGAGGTCGACTGATGCACCTGTCAAGAGATGCGAGTTTTGGGATGTTGAGCCGGCTAAGGGAAGGTGAGGAAGGCCCAAGAAGTGTTGGAATGAAACTATACGGAGGGATCTTAGTTTTTTGGATCTAAGTACGAGATTGACCTAAGATAGACCTGAATGGAGGCAACGAATCCATGTAGCCGACCCTACTTAATGTGGGAAAATGCTTTGTTGTTGTACATAGTACCTCGCATGATGGTCCATTTAGTTACCCACTATATTGTTATCCAATTAGCCACAAAATAGTTTTTTTGAAGGAAAAGGGCCTCCACCTTATAGGTGGGTTCCTAAAAACTCCGCCATTTATCATCAAAAGTTATCACAAGCTTATTACATGTATGAAATTTTCCCAAATATTGCCATTCTGTGTGGTTCAGGATCCAAGGCGATCAACGGAACCCAGTTGTTGAACTGAACCTCCCTTGTTCGGGAGGCAACATGAAGCTTCCTCCTGGCTGGTTCTCAAGCCAGTAATCCTTGGTGGTGTTGTAGGTGACGATGCCTCCCTCTACTTCTACTCAAAGTGGACAAGGGCCGAAGGCCGGATTGGTGGATGGTGTCGAGGACACTCGACCGATGGATGTGGGTAACCATGGAAGCAAATAGAGAGGGGTGTGGTAATTGAGGCCGCATTGTTTCCAAACCTCCAGAGGAGAGTAACATCGAATGTTTGCCACTCCAAAGGGAAGGGGGCAAACACGAGAAAGGGATTGGAAGTGGGATTGCATGATCAAATATCTAACCGAGAAGCTTCTCGTATCGAGCAGGAAAAAACTATTTCTCATGAAAATTCTATGTACAGAAGCGACTGAGTAGGAATCATTGTAGCTTGAACGTGAGTTCACGATGGGTGATCGTGAAGGGACTTGCACTGGGATGTATTAGTGTAGGAAGCTTCTATGGTCAGGACGGAGGGGTTGAATGGTGATGGCAAGGGGTCATAGGCCAACAACTCGGAAAGTGTAGAGTGGGGTGCAAAAGATTTGTTATATGAAAAGACAATTGAGCAGATGGGGGGGGGGGGTAAAGGTGGCGGGGGATTCCCCCACGATTTTCAGATGAAAATTGTATCTTAGAATGTGCGGGTGCTAGGCCAATCGGAGAGGAGATTGGCATTTAGCTTGTTGTTTGTTGCATAGACGATGGACGTGACTTGCTTACAGGAAACCAAAATTGATTCGTGGGAATCCGTGAAATGAGCTCCATTGCTGGTCAATGAGTTCAGAATTGTGTTAGCGAATGGTAGTTCGGGAGGCATTGTCACGCTTGGTTATTTGTTCAATATGTTGGATGAGTTCTTGTTGGTTCATTCGACATCTGTCGCTCTCATTGATAGGAGGGACCGGTCTCATTTTGTGATCACCTCGGTGTATGGCATTGCGGGACATCGAATGTTGTCTTGTGGGATGAGTTGTGGGAGATCTGGGCAAAATTTTTGGAGATGGCTTGGTTTGTGGGCGGTGATTTCAATGTCACTTTACTTGCAGAGGATAAACCATGTGGCAGAGGGGCACAAGATCCAGGGTTCATTGTGTTAGCAGATGTGGTTGGGGAACTTGCGCTGGAGGTCATGGATGCAATAAACTGAAGAAGTGCACGTGGAGGAATTTCTCCTCGCGATCACGTATTCATGACTTCCTGGCATCTGTTGAGGCCTTAGAGTTATACCACTTGGCAACAATTACCTCTCTACGTAGAGCAAGATCAAACCATATGCCACTTTGTTTGGATACAACAATGACAGAGGGGCAACTTCATACTTCAGATTTGGGAGATGTTGGTTAATGGAGAATGGTTTCTTTGACTTGGTCATATCCTTTTGGACTGAGTTAGAGGTGGAGGGGTCTGCTGTGAGGCTTGCTCGGTAGCTGGCAACACTTCGATGGAGATCGATGTGCTTCAAGAAGGACTCTCGTACTACATGGGAGTTGAGGAGAAATCGTGCTCAGATTGAGGTGGCGAGGTTGGACATGCTGGGTGATAGCAGAGATCTGGAGGAGTTAGTGAGCTAGGGGATTCTGCGGAGAATTCTTAAGGAGGACAAAAAGCAGGAATTCGAATGGAGGCAAAGGTCCAGTCAGAAGTGTTTGAAGGAGGGGGACATCGATATCATTTTTTTCATGTAATGGCAATCAGGAGACGAAGGAGAAATATGATACACTCGGTTGAAGTCGATGGCGGGGGGTTTACCATGGTGAGGAGGAGGTTGTAAGGGAGGTAACCGGTGTTTCAAATTTTGCGAAATTTCGGTTTCGACACCACCGAAATTGAAATTGAAATCTCGATATGTACCATTCCTTCACAAATCTAGGTCGATTTTGGCTGAAATTGACAAAATTTCGATGAAATTTCGAAATTGTTTCGTTTTTTTCGCCACCTCGAAATGAAATTGAAATCGAGATTTAAAACCTTGGGGGTATCATGTTACTTCAAGGGCATGAGCAAGCGGCTCTAGGTGGTTGGGCCTTGGGAGTGAGTCCCATATCGACGCTTGAGTCGGAGTCGTTGACGAGATTGTTTATCCTACAGGAGGTTCGAGAGGATGTTTTCAATTTGAATGCAGATGGTTGTTCTGGTCCGGATGGCTTCCCGGTTTTTAGAGAATTTTGGGATATGATTGAGAAGGAGATGATGGAGGTGGTTACGGAATTTGCAGGAGGTTACTGCAGTTTTGAGCGGCTCAACATGTCGTTCATCTTCTTACTTCCTAAGAAGGATGCTGCCACAATGGTAGAAGATTATCATCCGATGCCTCTATCGAATGCGATCTATTTGATAGTAGCAAAATTTTTGGCCAATTGGTTGAAGAGGGTGTTGTGTAGGATAATCTCGTCGGTACATAGTGCTTTTTTGCCTAACAGACAACTCATGGGTAGTATGGTCTTCAAATCTGAGATTGTAGCAGACTAGCACAAGAGGACGACCAAAGGAGTTCTGTGGAAGGTTGACTTCTCAAAGGCGTACGACTGCGTGGATTGGCGTTTCATTTGGGCATCAATGCACGTACGTGGCTTTCTAGACATCCAGATATCTTGGATGAATAGATGTATCACAACGACATCTTGTGCTGTTTTGGTGAATATCAACCAAAGGGCGAGCACTTTCAACCACAGTGAGGGGTTCGTCAGGGGTTCCATTTGGCTCCGCTTCTCTTTGTGCTAGCGACTGACGCATTATCGGTCATGATTGATCACACTGTGACAGGGAGACTATGCCGTGGTTACTCAAAGGAGGAGATCTTTATCCGCCTCCTTCAATTTGCGAACGACACGATTCTTTTTGTAGAGGGTGGTTTTGACAGTTGCAAGGGACTGCCTACGACTCTAGATTTATTTGGTTCAGTTTCCGGTTTGAGACTTAGCAGGGAGAAATCGAAATTCGTCTCTTTCAGCTTGGGCGACACCGAGATTGGCGTGTGCGTTGGATGGCTTCGCTCCTCGTGTTGAGATATGCTGCTGCAATATTTGGGAGTGCTGCTAGGAGTAGGAGAATGCTCGTGACAGATTGGCTACCATTGGTTGACAAGATGGAGCGGAAACTTGCGGGGTGGAAATCTAGGTGCTTGTCTAGAGGTGACAGATTGGTGTTGTTATAGCTTGTTCTGTCTGCGATACCAATTTTCTTCCTTTAATTTAGTCTCTTGCCGGTTGGTTTGCAAAAGAGGATTGATGGCATCATGAGGCGCTTCTTTTGGGTGTCGTCTGGTCGGTTAAAAAGACCGCCTTTGGTTGGTTGGGAGACTATTTCATGTTCAAAGGAAGATGATAGACTTTGGCATTCGTAGCTTGGAAGAGATAAACAAGACCTTGCTCAGCAAGCAGATCATATGTATATGGGGAAATTGTGACAACCTAGTGTCTCTCCCCGATTCAAGGGATCTAGGGCATGCTCCTTCCTATTTTGGCCTAGTATTTGCAGTTTATTGTAGGAGATTTGCCCTTCTTGGATACCGGTTGTGGGGGGTGGTGCTAGTTTTAGATTATGGACTGATGACTAGAGTGAGAATGAGATTTTGGGTGTTAGATTCCCACGTCTCATGGCTTTGGCTACTAATTTGAACTGCTCAGTGGCGGATGTGTGGGATGGACATTCCTTTTCCCCCACTTTAGACCGGATCTTTCCGATCAATGGTTGGAGGAGCTTATATAGATGATTGCTAAGCTGGATAGTGCGAACATGGCTTCTAAGAGCCGAGACAGTTGGAGCTGGTGCGATGAGAGCTTTTCTGTTCGCAAAGCTTACATGGTGCTGGAGTGTCCAATGATTTTCAACCCTGGGGGGGGGGGGAGTGCATTGCAGGCTGCAGAAGGATTTGGAAATGGAAAGTTCCGATGCGGACAATGTTCGGAAATGCGGTCCATGCGGCCGCATATGTATATTCGGTCACTTAACCGAAGCGCATATGCCATATGCGGCAATATGCGGTCAAAACGCATATGCGGTATATGTGGCCGCATATGCGGCCGCATATCAGATAGGATCTATGTTAATTAATGACATGTTTATGACGCATTAAGTCAATTTTTCCGAGCAGTTATTATATTATCATTTACATTGATGCATTTTTTTTTCACTTTTCTCGTATATATTGCATTTAGGAATATAATTTAAGGATATTTTTTATTATATCCATTTTCCATTGTTCTCAACACTTATTAATGAAATGTTTGCTGTTTTTTTGACTTTTCTATCTAATGAATTTCATTCTAATTCTTCAAATAAAACATGAAATAATTAACTAACAGTCCGATACTTTTATTAAATTCATAATACACACTAAAAAATAATCTGTTTATAATATCATGCTTATATATCTAATTGATTATATTATCTTATTTATCTTTTTTGATTTTGGATTTTGTTAGATTATCAACCTTTTTTTTTGTATAATCACATTTTATTGTTGTATTTTATAATATTTTAAATTAAAATATGATAAACCGCATATACCTTCGTATACTCCTCCGCATATCCGCTTAATCTCTTTAGACCGCATGACCGAACGAATACCGCATACTGCATTTCTGAATCTTGGATGCGGATAAAGATCTTTATGTAATTGTTCATAAGAGGGAGATTGCTCACTGGTGACAGACTTGGTTGATTTAATCAGGCAATTGATCCCACTTGTTCTCATTGTTAGGTAACAGTTGAGGAGGCGGGTCACCTTTTCTTCAGATGCAGGAGGTCAATGGAGGCGTGGGACCTGTTCGAAAATCAGACAATTTGCGTTGATGATGTCTCTAGTTTTTGGGATTCCATTGGGTAGAATTGGGCTGGGATTGCATTGGCTTTGGTTTGGGGTATTGGTTAGCAAGGAAAGATGCGGTGTTCCGCCAAGATAGAACTTATGTTAAAAACGTGGTAGCATATGTCAGGGCTTTAGCTGGGAGTTGGAGCTTGTAATAATGTTGACAATTAGTATCTGTTTACATGAGTGTAGTGATTTCTAGTGATCAATGGTGAAGTTTTTGGGCACATACCTATATGGCGGAAGCCCTTTTTCTTTTTAGAATAATATTACAAAATTACAGTTCCAAATCCCAGCCATTGCATTAACATGTGCTACAACATTTTTAACGTTGAAACGATCCTTGGCGGAACAACATCCCATTTCTAGCCAACCATAGCGCCTAGATCATTGCCACATATCTCGATCTCTCCTTTTCTGTGCCATTCCAATCCTCCCCAATGGGGGCTCCAGAAGCTAGAAACATTGTCAGAATGCATCATGTGATTTCCAAAATGATTCCAAACGTCCACAGAGCTCCCACAAGTGAACAAGAGGTGATCAACATCCTCCACATCCTTCGAACACCTAGAGAATGCGGAATCTGCTGCCTGAGATAAATGTGCAAATCTTTCCTTAGTTAGCAATCTTCCCCTCTTAAAGATCTAAAAGAAGACCTTCAGACAAGTTGGAACCTTTCGCTTCTAAATCCGCCTGTAGTCCGCCACAACACCCCTCTCCCTGGGGCAAAGATCATGGGGTCCTTCAGGGCTCTATAAGCCTTCCCAATCAAGAACAATTAGCTCCGATAGTCGTTGATCTGAGAGCTCAGATTGAAATTGCATAAAGAAAAAGTATCCATCCCAATCCTCCGCCATCGAGCAATCGAGATGCTTCACCAATGCCTTAAGCTGCAGGAACCTCACGTCCAATGCCCCGCCCTCACTCCAATCATTCGTCCAGAATTGAAACCCTGATCTGTCACCAACTGCATGTCTCAAGAAAGGATGGATCTCCTGTGCCACACAACAAATGCCTCTCCAAAAGTACGAAGGTGCGAGAACAAGATCTCCGAGACCAGGGAAGGGAAGTCCTGATCCATATCCTGTTGAACAAAGCCTTATTCATCTCCTTCAAACTACACCCTAATGCCACATCCTCCTTCGAGCACGACACCTTCTTCTACTCCAATAGAGGTAAGCTGTTAGATCGCCCGGATGACGACCAAAAGAAATGCCTCATGATGGCCTCAAGCCTCTTCCGCATCCTCACAGGTACCAACCTAGAAGAGAGGAAAAATATGTATTGTAGATAGAACCGAATGCATCAACACCAACCTACTACCCCTGGACAAGCTAACAAACTTCCACCCCGCCAACTTTTGTTCTAATTTCTCAATCACCAGTAGCCAATCTGCGATGCGCATCCGCCCGACCACCAGAGGCATGCTAAGGTAATACAATGGCAACTCCCTACACGAGCACAACCAACCAAAACACAAATCACTCTCCCTATATCCACCAGACCAAAAGGGACGAACTCTGACTTATCATTGTTAGATCTCAATCCAGACATAGTTCCGAAGAGATCTAGAACCACTGATAAACCTTTGCAATTATTGGGGCTGCCCTCCACAAAAAGTATCGTGTCATCTACGTACTGAAGGATGGTAACAGAAATCTCCTCCTTCGAATAGTCGAAACCTCTCGAGATTGCACGATCACCTCTCCCACCAGGCCAATACTCTACATAGAGCGTGATATTGAAGCCACCACCCACAAACCAAGGCATCACCGAAAATCTGACCATAATATCCTGCAACTCATCCCATAACACAACATTTGTGGATGTCCCCACAATGTCATGCACCGAGGTAACCACAAATCGGGACTGACAAGATTTGCTCAATAGGACCACCTATATCGAGTAAACCAGGGCCGCCTCGTCTACCATGTCGAAAAGTCCCCCATCCCAGGTAATAACAATCCCACCCGAGCTTCCATTTGCCAACATGCTTTGAATTCATTAAGATGAGGACCGGATGTGGAACCCCATCTCACTAAATCTCATGACTCAATGTTAGTCTCCTGCAAGCAAGCCACATCAATCTTCCACGTAGCCAACATGGACCCAACTGCCAACTGCTTCTCCAGTTGGCCCAAGCCCCATACATTCCATGATAAAAGCTTCATTGGGAAACCAATGGGGGAAGCCCCCGCCACCTTCACCCCCACTCTCTATGCAATTGCCAACTCGAACAACCTCTCTGCATCACCCTCTTCGGTCCTCATCACGTTGCCCTCTTCGGCTCTCACCTCCGCACCATTAGCCGAACTCTATTACATTCTCAGAATAAATGTGTTGATCATGGAAAATAGTGTCATTCCTGACGATTCAGATAAGCCATATCATGGCAAAAGGGAGGGAGCCATCTTCCTGTGAGTTACCACAAAATTACCTGATCGATGTTTGGAATATGTCGAAATTCTCAGTACAGAGTAATGGTATACCAATCCTTTCCCTCGTAACTAGTGAGACCAAGCAACCGAAGAAAAGGTTATCCATATCTTCCACCACTCCACTACACCTCGGGTACGTTGATCTCCCGTCCTCAGAATATTATTCATGTACTCTTTCGTAAAAAGACGCCCAAGCCTAGCTGTCCAAAGAAAAATCTTCTCCTTCTGCAGAAATCCACTCCAATTCAACATACAATCACGGTGAAGCTCCTTATATGGAGAAATATTTGACCGTGCAAAAGCATTGTAAGCCTTCTTGATGAAAACCAACCGTCTACCCACTTCCAGTGATCCCTGATCCCTCCATAGGAGGGGCCATCGACAACCTCTAAGTCCTTCAACATAGCTAAGAAATCTGCTAGTCACTGCTCCGTAAATTCAATATGAAAAGAGGGGGTCCAAGCACCTACCGACCGTACTTGTTCCAACATTGTGAGCCTAATATCATACGCAATGGTGAAAAGCCTCATGTATCGGTCACAAAGATTGTGTCGACCAGAGATTCTTTTGTGCTTCCATGTATCGCAGAGTATTTCCAAATAAGTGGATTGGATGGATGAAGAGATGTGTGAAACATCTTCTTAAGTAGTGCTCACGAATGGCAGGTTGGTCCGCTAGTGCCGCCTCTTTTTGTCTTGGCAACATGTGCACTATCCATGATGGTCACTAGAGCGGTGGATGGTGATTTTTTTGTGGGATATACTATTGGAGACATTTCTGTGCATGCTATTCATTATGGAAATGTCACGATTTTCTTCGTGGAGGGAGTCAGTGATGCGACATAGGAGGTTGCTATGATTCTCAAACTATCTGGTATGATCTTTGGCTTGAAGATCAATCATGGCAAGTTGGTGTTTATTCCTTTCGAGATGGTTGATAGTGAGGTGGTGAATTTCATGGCGGCACTTGGCAAACAACGAGGCGCTCTTGGTCACTTAGGGTCGCCACTTGGTAGGGGTAGGTTGAGGCAAACTGACTAGTTTTCGATGTGGAGAAGTTTGAGCAGAGATTGGCAGTGTGTCACACATCGCAATTTTACCACCTATTTCGATCTTTTTATCGACATGACTCTAGCATGTTGGTGTTCGGGGGGAGGCTGGAGGCGTTGATGCAAAGGTTCTTTTGGGCATCCTTGTGGGACATCCAATGGATGCATTTGGTGGAATAGAAGACACTGTTGCTTACTAAGGATGATGGGGGACTTGGGGTCTTGAGTCTGGAGGAGATGAACAAGGTGTTGTTGATGAAGTGGGTGACCCACATATGGGGTGGAGGTTCGGATCTTCTGTGTAGGGATGGTGCACGTCATCTGTGGCATCTCATCTAGCCTCTTTCGCATATTGAAGCGGTGAGAGGGCGCCTTTAGAATTCTGGTGCGGTGTGTATTTGATTTTGCATCTGCTTTCCATTTTCCTGAAACCAATTGTGGGTAATGGGAATGGATACCGATTCTGGATGGATGATTGATATGGGCATGAGATTCTTCGTGAGCAGTTACTTACACTTCTTGGCATTAAACCGGTATTCAGTATTCAGTTGGAAGGGTCATTGAATAAAGAATAAATAATACTCGGGTGTCTAATAAAAAATATTCGATTTTTTATTTTTAATTATTTTCAATATAAAATCTATGTCTAATGCATATAATCATATATATATACATATGTGTGTATATTTATACATGTATGATCATTAATTAACAAGACAATGTACCCATTGAATTAGAATCAAATTATATGCATTTAACATTTACTTTACTTTAAAGAAAAGAACGAAAAACTATAATAATAATAAAATATTATTTTTATTAGTTGACCGAGTACTCGACCAAAGTTATTCTATTCGGTTACCTCACTGAATAGCATAGACAGAATGACTAACAGTTTTAATTTCGCGACTATTATACACTGGTTGTTTGGATCCATCAATTTTTTACGGAGTTGTTGGATCAATGCATTGGAGACATTGGCGGAGGTTGGTGGTCTTTCATCCAGTTGTGACCATAAAAGCTGGACAATAGGGCATTTCATGGTCCGGAAGGCGCACAATGCCTTTTATGCTACTACTGCATTTGACCTAGCGATTGCGTCGATTGGCTTCAAGCAGATTTGGAGATGGAAAATTTTGCTCGATATCCAGATTTTTGCATGGCTATTGGGGAGGGGTTGACTCTTGACGGTGATAGGAGGGCATGCTTCTTCCTCAACATTGATGGGACGTGCCAGGCTGCCAACGCTACTGGGCGAATGTAGAGGATTTAAATAGCTTTTTCTTTATTCAAGGGATGCCTCGGTTTTGGTTGGTATACAAGCAATGGTGACAATGTGCATGGGGAGACCTTATGGGAGTTTCTTGATCGGATGTTATCTAGGTCTGGACTTAGCTTGGTTTAGGTTGTGGTTATTCTCTAAGTCCATGCGGTTGGCAAAAAGCGGGGTTATCTTCAAAGAATGTATGTGGAGAATGTGATGAAACATGCCAAGTGCCTACAAGCATCTTGATCTTTGTAACTATATACTTTCAACTCTGAATATATAGATTTTTCAGTGGGTGTCTTCACTGTGTCTCACCTTTTTTCCTTTAAAAAAACTCTCAAGCTACTGGCCTTGGGTCTTCTGCTGCCTTCTCTATCCATCTATTTTATCGAGAGAAAAGGCCTTGCAATGGTTTCTTTGTAATTGAAGTTTGCACTTCCTTGGTCAACTGCCAACCTTTCTTTTTTTAGTGCAACACGTCTCCATTGTTTCACACATCTTTTTTTTTGAGTCAAAAGAGGGGGAAACACGTTAAGGTGTCCGCCTCAAAAATATATTAAAAAAGAGGGGTTACTAGAAGACATACAAAAGTCAAGACTCAATAAGAGACCTGATATAAGAGGTTACATTTTAAGAATAAAAATGCTGATAGATAAAGAATGCACTATTTCTAGCTTGCTAGATTGCCCAAATAATTGTGATCGGTAGGAGAAGCACATGACCGGGGTTGTGCTTGCCGTAAGTAAGGAATCCTAGAACAAATCTAGACTTTGACGATTCGGTCATTCTATGGCAATTTCTTACCAAACCGGGGAGGTCTTTTCACTGTGGAAAAAGAGATGCTCTACCGTCTCTATATGCACGTCACAAAGAGGGCACATACTAGAAATCCCTGTAAAGATTCTTTCACAGCGATCCCTTGTCATAATTCGCTTTCATCTCAGCAACCATATAAAAACAACGATCGTGCTTAGCTGTTTTAGCTCTCAGATGAAGTTGCAGTCGCGAACTAAAGCGTCAGGTACTGGCTGTTGTGGTCTGGCTAAAGCTTTGTAGGCTTGTTTAATCGAAAATGAGTTCTCTTTCACAGCCAGTAGTCCCGACCAATTGCCACTCATCGTGTTGCATCCAACAGGATAAAGAACTCCTCTAAACATTGATATGAGAAGTCTGCCAAAAAAGAGGGCATCCGTTTATCCTCAACCCAACTATCTAATACGCGGGCTTCACAATCCGTGGATAAGCCAAACATGCACTGGAATCTGGTGGAAGAAGAGCATTCACCTGCCCAGTTATCTGTCCACATCTAATCAATGTTAGTGTTACACAGTAGTGTTATGCAGTAAGATTCTATTTCCGTTCCTGTATAATCTTCTTCTTAAAACTTTTTTTTTGTGTTTTTTTAGCTTTCACTATCACAACCATTTCTTTTCTAACTTTTTAATATGCATATCCAATACCGGTAAATGACATTGAGTCGTCAAGCTCCTGGCCTCCCATTATGAGTAACTTTGTTTTTATAGAATGAAAAAATTCTTTTCTAAGAAAAATAATTAAACCGCATCCTTGCTATACTATTGGAGAAATTATTTGATGATACTATATATGCAAACAGATGCTCATACACACGCATGCATACGCATGCATAGACACACACTAAAGTCTGAATGGAAAAGTCTATGATGCCATTTGATTATGGCAACGATTAATTGGCTGCATGAGCACACTTCGATCGCCGAGTCACCTCAAACTTCACACACACAAAAGACAGAATTGAAGGCCTAAGACACCATTTGGTAATGGAGAATTGTCAATTGACCTAGTGAGCACAATCAGTCACCTGGTCAGCTCAACTTCACGTACAGACAAAAGTCAGAATTTAGGGCCTATGATGCCATCCGATTATGGTGAGCAGTCAATTGGCTGAGGGAGCACATTCCAATTGCCTAGTCACCTCAAATTTCAGTTCTTGAAATTATAATAAACTTCAGATTCAACTATCCTAGAGGGTTAATCGACTACTTAGTAAATGCAATGTGGAAAGAAAGTGAAACATCTGTGATTTATTAAGCTGTCCGAAACCACAAGCATAAGCCATGTCCTTAGTGAGCTCACAAAGTCGCAGCATCATGATGTTGGGATGAGGTGCATCGCATGACCAAAATAGATCCCGTATGGGAAACAAGAATGGAGGAGTTGGATGAGGTCAGGGGGCTAGCATGAATGCAAATGTGAACATGGGAAAAGAGGGACTTGGGGAAGGATAGGGAAAGGTGTTGGGTAGGTTTAGAGGAAGGGATTAGGAGGAAGAGATAGGGTCCCTGTTCTTTGGGCATCCTGCATAATCTGCGTCTGCACATGCTGAGATAGCAATAGTGCCACCTCTTTAAAAACCAGTTCTGCGTCTGGAGATGGTTTAAGATACCTCAGTATCATATGTATAGCATTCATATGTACCTGACGAGGTTGTTCCATGAACTGGCTCACCCGACTGACAACAAATGAAATATCGGGTATAATAATGGTAGTATAAAAAGTTTTCCTACCAGTTCCTTGTATCTTCTCCTGTCAACCTCATCGGTATCATCTTCATACAACTTCATGCTTGGATCCATGGGTGTAGTAGCGGGTCCCAAGTATACCCGTGCCGCTTAGCAAATCCGTGACATATTTCCTTTGAGTCATCACAAGCCCTTGTTGATTTCTGGCAAACTCCAGCCCCAAAAATATCTGAGAGCTAGCATGAATGCAAATGTGAACATGGGAAAAGAGGGACTTGGGGAAGGATAGGGAAAGGTGTTGGGTAGGTTTAGAGGAAGGGATTAGGAGGAAGAGATAGGGTCCCTGTTCTTTGGGCATCCTGCATAATCTGCGTCTGCACATGCTGAGATAGCAATAGTGCCACCTCTTTAAAAACCAGTTCTGCGTCTGGAGATGGTTTAAGATACCTCAGTATCATATGTATAGCATTCATATGTACCTGACGAGGTTGTTCCATGAACTGGCTCACCCGACTGACAACAAATGAAATATCGGGTATAATAATGGTAGTATAAAAAGTTTTCCTACCAGTTCCTTGTATCTTCTCCTGTCAACCTCATCGGTATCATCTTCATACAACTTCATGCTTGGATCCATGGGTGTAGTAGCGGGTCCCAAGTATACCCGTGCCGCTTAGCAAATCCGTGACATATTTCCTTTGAGTCATCACAAGCCCTTGTTGATTTCTGGCAAACTCCAGCCCCAAAAATATCTGAGAGCTCCCAGATTCTTGGTAACAAATTCGTGATCCAGAAATTCTTTCGCCTTCTTTATTCCTTGTATATCATCTCTTGTAATAAGTATATCATCAACATATACCATGATAGCAATCATACCTCTGGAGGTTCTCTGTATGAAAAGAGAATGATATGCATTTGACCATTTGAACCCCTGCTTTTCAAACAAGTTTGAGAGCTTCTGGAACAAAGCTCTCGGGCTCTGCTTAAGCCCATAGATTGCCTTATGAACTCTACATACCTGTGAACACTCCTCCTCTGCAGCAAACCCTGACAACTGTATGTACACTTTTTTCTGAAGATCACCATACCAAAATGCGTTCTTGACATCAAGTTGAAATAGAGGCCAATCCCGAACTAGTGCAACTGATAAAAGAATCCGTAGGGTAGAGTGACGAGCAACGGGAGAGGTGTCAAGATAATCCACTCCGTATGTCTAGGTAAAGCAACGTGCAACTCGTCGAGCCTTGTACCGATCAATGCTGCCATCTGCATTTTGCTTCACTGTAAAGACCCATTTGCAACTCACTATAGACGCCTCGGTGGGGGTCGGGACCAGACTCCAAGTATCTCTTGATTGAAGGGCCGCCATCTCTTCCTCTGCAGCAAATTGTCACATGCTATCTGTCAATGCCTCATGTTATGTCCGTGGACCGTGGTACGATCGCTGTTGACAAAGCAGTAACAAATCTCCTGAAGTCACCTATCAGACGCTCAAAGCTGACATGAGAAGCAAGCGGATAGGATCATAGGAAACACATGAATGATTCTGCTTCCTAATAGCAATAGGCAAATCAAGATCATCATCATCCCTACTATCTGTCTAATCATCCCCCTCATGAATTAACCCCTGCTGAGAAACATCATCAGACCCATCATTAGAAGTAATGTAGTCAGAACAAGCCTGGGTTGTACTGGATGATGGATCATAAACATGAACAGGAGCAGGCCATCGACTGTAGTGGTGTGGTGGTGGAACCAGAACAATATGATAAGGTAGAGGTGGTGGTGGTGATGACGGAGGTGACGGTGGAGGTGGTGATGAAGGTGATGGGTGCATGGGCAGATGTGGAATATAGATCTTATCATCTGAATCTAAAGGTGTCAACCTGTTACCTGTAGGAGAAAAATACATGACAGACTCAAAAAATGTGACATCTGCACTAACATAATATCTCATGCGTAACGGATCATAGCAACGATAACCCTCCCAAGTCCTGGAGTACCCGACAAAAACACATTTGACAGCCCTAGGGGTTCGTTTGGTTGCAGGGTTGGGCAGGGTTGGGTTGGGGTACTATTCACAGGGGTACCCTCTCCTCACAGTTTACTATTCACCCAGCCCAACCCAACCCAACCCTGCCCAACCCTGCAACCAAACGAACCCTAGGTGAGAGCTTGTCAATCCCTAGAGACAACCGATGGACAAACGCAACCGATCCAAAACACGGGGAGTAAGAGAGAACAACTCCTTGTCAGGGAAACAAGGGAAAAAAGTATCTTCTCCCCCAACATCGACGATGGCATACAGTTGATGAGAAAACAAGCTGTGAGAACCGCATCACCCCTGAATGAATGCGATGCACAACTCTGGACAAGGAGTGTACGAGTGACATCAAGAAGATGACGGTGCTTTCTTTCAGCAACACCGTTCTGCTCACAAGGTGTTTGATGACGAATACCATGAGCTGAGAAGAATTGAGAGAGCACATGATTATATATGTCAAGAACATTATCAGTTCTCACAATTTTGACAGAGATGGAAAAACATTCTGCACTTTTTTAATGAAATTCATAATAGCATTGCCTACTTCCGATTTATTCTTCAACAAGAAAACCCAAGACAGATGACTAAAATCATCCATATGTATCTTATGTATGCCCAGATCGATGACAATTGGTACATGGTGGTCCACGACCACGTCCACCTCTATCTCCTGGTCCCTGTTCACGGAACTGAGATGGACCACCTCTTCCACGAGAAGCTGTCATGGCGATGGAATTTGACACTGGAGCTGGGATTGAAATATTGATTTGGCTTAATTTATGGAAGGCCTCTCCATAGGAGGAATGGTAGCATCTGCCAGAATCTGAGAAGAAGCAACCTCATACTATGAGTCAAGATAGGCCAGAAAAAACCAACCATCATGGCGTTTCGGTATGTATTTAGTTGCTCTAAAGTAGCCATGAGGGGCATGGAGCTGTGAAGCTTCTCAAACCTTCCCCGCAAGGCAGTGTAGTGAGCTGTAGGGGTCTACCATTCTGCTTTATAGTGAAGATACCATGCTGAAGTTGTAGTATTTTTGTCTCATTCTTGACCTGTGAGTACGTGGCAGTAAGAATATCCCACATGGCTTTGACATCGAGCTGGTGTAATGTAAGACATCGTAGCAATCTCTGGTATCAAGGTATCATACAAACAAACCTGAGCATATGCGTCATCAGCCTCGCATGAGGCATACAACCTTGTCTTCTCCATCGGCTCTTCTTCGATAAGAATATGCTTCTTACCCATCGACTTCATTAGGCTCATAAACTGCATGGCCCATAATTCGTAGTTCGACCCATCCATCTTCACTATAGGTGCAGGACCTCTGAAGGCGCCTGTGGTGGGGTTACCTACCTTGCACTAGACAAACTTTTGTCTACACTGACATAAATGGATTTGGTTGCTTGTGTAGACTCAAACAACCAATCCCATCAACCAAGAGTCGAAGGCTGCGGAGGAGGGGAGGGGTAGGGCGACACCCTAAGAAAGAAAGGGCAATGATAACCCTTAGAGAGAGAAGGGGGCGATGACGTACCCCTTTGAGATGGAGGGGCGACAACAAGGTTTTAAAAAGCGTGAGGTATATCGAGGCATTTTCCCAATATTCCCTCGAGGCGTAAGCCTCACTTGTGAAAGAAAAAATTTCATAAAACATAATAACTAATCGGAATTACAATTTTTAAGTTCTAGAAATTAAATAGTTATAATTAAATACATAACTCCATGACATTTCAAGGTTAACATCATGGCTTAGACTTCCAAGTTGTTACTTAACTCTTTTTTTGGAATCTAAATTGGTAAGGAGTCAAGTAAATATGGATATGCAAGCACTATAATGGACAACTCTCCGCAAAATTTAAAGTTTTGAATAAAATTAACTAAAGGGAGTAGATGTAACACCATTTTCAAATTTAGGTGAGATATGTGTGTCATTCAATTGAGAAGAATAAGAGAGCAGTGAATCAGTAATCACTTTTTACTTTATCATAAGGATTGTGGGATACAATACTTGAAATATTGCATATTATGACCATCTTTGCTCATGCATGCTTTGATGTGTATTAATTTAGTCCCAATTGAATAGAAGAAAAGATGAGACATGTTTACAAAAATATACTTTTCTAACTTTAGGTTAAAGTAGGGGACTTGCATCCAAACATTTTAATAAAGCATTTATGCTTGATTCATACTAAAGAGTAGAGGCATTAGATTTAAGGACTCAAGACTCTATTTTTTGTTCATGTTGATTTATAAAGAACATGCATAACAAAGTAAAAATAAGCGTAATACTTTAATAAAGTAAAAAAATACATTTAAGTGAATTGTGAGCTCAAAGACTTGAAAATACTTGTCTATGAAATATGAAAAACCCACAACAAAAAAGAAAAGGAAAACATGTTGTTGGAAAAAAAACAAAAGCAGCCTCATAAGCCTCGAGGCACACACCTCACTGAGGCTGCATGAGGCTATAGCCTCGAGGCGTACGCCTCAGCACCTCGAGGCGTGTTTTTAAAAACAATGGGTGGTGGTGGCACCTGCTAGGAGGAGGGGTGGCGCCCGCCGACCCCTAGAGAGACGAAACGACACGGCGGCGGCGGCCGAGAATGAGAGAGAGAGAGAGGGCAGTGTGGTGGGGATAGAGCTATGGTTTTAGGGTATGAGAGCTCCGATCTAGGACCGTCGCTCTGATACCATGTTGGGAAAAATGAGATACTTGTTTATTCTTTGAACCCTGGGTTCTATTATATAGAGGGAGACCTATGAGCAAATTACATAAATTAGATAATAGGAAAAGAAATAGACGAGGAGGTACATAAACATAGAAATATATATCTATGACACACAAGAGAGGCGTAAAAGAAAGTTTCCATGGAATCCTTAGAGGTCCCACCATCACCATTTTAAATATGCAATAATGGCAATGTTAAACCCGAAACTGAGCTTTGTTCCATGTTAACTTTAGAGAAAAATTCGGGTCTTGCTTTTCATCTGAACGATAATGACGTTACTTATGCAAAATAATTTTTGTGACTCCAGTATTTTGATGTTTTTCATTCATAATTTCTTTTACCATTCAAATTACTTTGTTTTGTTTGTATACAGAATAATAGATCATTGCATCAAAAAGAGGCTACATTGGAATGCCTGTTTTGCACGAAAAGTATGTAAAGAGGGAGAATACTATGAAGAGATGATGCGCTATTTGCGTAAGAATCTTGCGGTGTGTACTTGCACTTTTTCCTTGTTTTTTAACATTTTATGGAACATATACACTTAAAAAATGTTCAAAAATACTTTGAGTTTATTTAAGTCTCAAATAATGTTTTTTTCCTAGAAGAACTTAGATATTTCTCTTACTTTGTATTGAATGCTGTGAGGGTATTGTGCGAAATCTCATAGTAAGAACTATTACATAAAGCTCATGGTTTTTTTTCCAAAAAATAAAATAAAATAATGATATGGTGTTTTTTCTAAAATAAACCTAAGCCCTGTTTGGTAGGAGTGCAACCCTTCAAGAAGTTTTTTCTTGTGAACTAATAGATGGGTTATCATAATAGGTTAAAACGAGTGCCATTCTCTTAGCAAAATTTATTTCTATTACATTACATCTTGATCTTTTAGACAACAACAATATCGATCAAACATCTACCTTTGTTGCATCTGACGGCTACAACATAGAATATGGTTTCATAACGACAGCCAAATCTTTCCCATGTGTATAAAAATAAGCCTGCAATGTTGTAAATATCTATTACTCCATCTTACGGAAGAAAAAAAATCCAAAAAATATATCTACCTCAAGTGCAATATTAGTCTCTCACTTTATTTCACGCACAAGCTAATACTCAAGTTAAGCCATAATGATATGCCAAGCATTAAAGCTTATTGTTGATGTGAAGGAACATGATAGAATAAATATATTGATAATGAACCCTAGCCTTCTATATGTAAGAAATGACTAGGATTAGGGAGGATTAGGGAGGGTACACATGACTAAAATCTGAACCTAGTCTCGAGGGGTTATAACTGTCATATACTATAATATTCTCTTTTAACATGCAACATACATATCTAATATGCTTAGCTCAAGCTTGTAAGAATCGACCGACTAGTCAACCTGATTAGTCGACTCGGGTAGGCTACCAACTCGATTAGGCCTAATCGACTGATAGTCGGTCAGGCCAACTAATGGGGCCGACTAGTCGGTCTAGTCGACCAAGTAGTTGGATGCTTTTTGAATGAGGGTTTAATGGGTCTGATACCTGCTTATTTTGACCGAGTAACCATTCGGGAGAAGCCGAGGGTTATTGTTCGTCACTAAGCTCCTCATTTCCTCACGTATGATACCCTAGTCTTCCCACGAAGAGATCACCGAAGCACCCTCCCGTCTCCTCTCATCTGTACGTCGGTCGTTGCCCCCCTCCACGTCGCCGACACCTTTGCAACGCCTCCATCAAGAAGCACCTTCTCCTCTCCTTCGGCCTTCTATATTTCATGCCGCCGGGTCCCACGTTAGGGTTTGATTTTTATTTTTATTTTTTATGCTATTTTAGTTATGTTCATTGCTTCCCATCGTTCTCAAAAGTGTGCTTTGGTTACTTGTTTTTGTTGTAGGTGGAATTTGCTATAGAGTAAATGGTAATCACTACATGTCTTGCTATAGAGAATTGTTCTCAACAGTGATGTAGGACTACAACTTTCTCTCCAGTGTCTTTGGTTATTATGGTTCCTTATTTTTGTTATAGGAGCTGTAGCTTTTGATTTTTGGTTACTTGTTTTTGTTGTAGGAATTGTAGGTGCTATAGCCTATTCATACACACCTAAATAGTTTGATTGATTAAAATTATGGTTGATTGTTTTTTGTTGTAGGAGCTGTCGCCTATTCATAAACACGTCATCCCAATTTCTTGAGTGGTTGAGATTTTGTGTTGATCATAGGACATTTATTTTATGTTGTAAGTTGTAGCTTATCTTTGTTGTATATTAAAGTACAATAAAAACATGTTTAAACCAATATTATTCTCAATTTGTGGGGCATTTAGTTTATGTTACAAGTTGTAACTTGTTTGTGTTGTATATTTAGTACATCATTGTTTGTAATAGTATCCTGTTTATGTTAACTTGTGAGTTTGTGAGATATGTTTTTGTTTTTATATGTTGTATTTGTTTTTAAATATTAGCTCGTGCGCTTGGAGATTTAGGGATTCACATCGAAGCATGTATATGGAGACAAGCAGGTGGTCACAAGGCCCTAAATGTCGGTTTCGGTCACCATTTCGGTATCGACCAAAACAGAATTTCGATGGAATTTTGATCGGAATTTCGGTCATTTTTTGTATTAGGACCCCCATATTTCGGTCATTTCGGCCAAATTTCGATTTCGACTGGAAGTCGATATTCGACAGAAATTCGACTGGAAGTCGATATTCGACAGAAATTCGACTGGAAGTCGATATTCGACAGAAATTCGACTGGAAGTCGATATTCGACAGAAATTCGACCGAATTTCGCTGAAATTTGAGGCCATGGGTGGTCATGACATCTCGGTCATTAGGAAATCAGGGAGCACAATTAGCCTTCGTTGGAGACCTAATCATTAAAATAAAACCATTCCACTGCACAAACATTATTGGAGAATGATTACCGCCGCCTGGACCATTCGAGTTGATTGGGGAAGAACAAATGAAAGCCCTGGCACTCATAGTTCCCTCGCGTGCTCCTCCGTTCAGTTGGTTCCCTCGGACTGGAGCTCGAAACTCACATCCAATTGGTTCCCTTGGACCTGAGCTCGGAGGAGTTGGAAGAGCTTGGAGGTTTTGGAACCGCTCGGAGGTTGTTGTTGGCTTAGACGATATATGCTTCTTATCGGTCGTTCGATAGAAGCATTACACATCCATTTGATTAAAAAAGCCACCGAGACTCGTAGTTCCCTCGCGTGCTTTGCTGTGAACGGAGCTCAAACGAGTACTCCCCTATCATCAACCAGAGGGAGAGAAGGGCATGCTAGCTCTGTCTTATCGCCACCCAACTCCGGTTGTCCTCGAACCTCCTTCCGCTGTGAGTTCTTCATCTGACCCCAGTCGTGTGTCAGCACCCACTTCGATCCTTCTAATTACCGCCATTTTTTAGAGGTCCCTGAGCTCCTGTGATGATCTCGATGAGGAGAAGGTTGGAGCAAATGAGGGGGAGGATAGACCACAACAACCCTTTTTCTTAATTTAATTCCCTTTGTGTCCCCAAAGTTAATGTCCATTTGCGTTGAGGATGTATGAAAACTAACCCGAGAGGCACAATTGATAGAACGACAAGAAGTTGGGAGCATAACTGATATTCCCAAAAAGGGAGGGGCATAGCTGATATTACATTATCTCGGAGGGGCACAATTGGTAAAAATCCTATAATTTTTATCTACACGCGATACATGTATAACTCAGAATTGTACAGAACATGACGCGATACAGTTAGAACTTAGAACTCTGTTTGCATGTGACATAAATGAGCGATTCTGAACTCCAAAACGATGAAATAGGAATGCATGTACCAATAAGGTGAAGTGTCGAAATCCGTACCATCGAGGGCTTTCCTTCGGATTTCTACACCATCCCGAAAATGACATTTTTAGAGTTTCTAACGTGGAACACACGTGAGATATGAGTGGACCTCGCTGTCCTCTTCGCGTTGACGCCATCTAATTGTCGATTGTATGTCGAAAATTGATCGTCGATGGCAGGGCTCCAATAGGACGGTAACCCTCTGGTGAAGGGGTTTGGGTGGAATGGCTAAGTGACTTATCCACTTAGCCTTATATAGGCTTGGGGTATGGGTTTGGAACCCAAAAGCCATAAAACATTCTATTACACATGTAACTGTCGCATACACTGTCCGTTTTCGATGTTCTTGGGCTCGTTGAAAAGGTCTCGAAGAGTACTACAAGATAGATTGTCCATTTTCCCATTTGGATATTGGATCAGATTGGAAATTGAGATTCAGTGATTATTAATACTTCTGGTTTTTATAGCATGTGATCGTGACACATTTACGACTGAGACCTGGGTCGATGGTATGTGGCTGCCAACTTTCCAAACGGATTTTTTTGAACAGTGATTGACAAATTTCTTGCAAAAGCCATCAGTGCACTAGAGGGACCAAGGGTTGGCAAAGATCATTGGAGCTAGAGAGCTGGTGATTTTCTATGCGAAAAGCTTACATGATCATTGATATTCATATGTCCTACGCCTGAAGAGCTAATGCACGACCATAGATTTGTTTGGGACTTGAAAATACCAACATTTATCGGGAATTTTCTATGGTTGTTGAGATGTGGAAGGTTGTTGATAAATGGGAGGTTGGCCAGACTTTCGCTGAGCAATGATTCATAGTTGCTCTTCTTGTGGTGGGGAGGTAGAGACGATTGATCACCTTTTATTTTAATGCCAGAAGAGTAAAGAGATCTAGGAAGGGTTGGGAATTAGTTGGATCGATACTGAGAGTACCGTGGATTTTCGAAAATATCTTTTCTACGCCAGGTTTCTCTCTAGCATGGAGCTTTTTCTTCCAATCGCAGTAATTTGGGCAGTTTAGTTGTTGCGTAATGGGGTTCTCTTCCATTTGGAAATTTCTATGTAGAAAATGTGATTCATTCAGCTAGGACTCTCCTCGAATTGTAGCTTCAACCTGGTTTTTAGTTTTTATAATCCATCTAGGGTGGGCATCTTTATGCGTTTAGAAAAGTTTGCTGATGTTGGTGCAATAGCAACCTTCACATTGTGTAGGGCAGTTACTTGCATGAGTCAGTGGTCTCACAGAGACCCCGAGCTATATACTGCAGACTTCCTATTGGCTAATAATTTAACTATTTTCGCTGTTTCTTTCGATGTAACATCCCAATTTCTCATGAAATATAAACTGGATAATGCCACCAGAGGAGCCATTCTATCACATGAGAGGAACCATTCAATCACATGACAGTGTAATTTTGGCGGACCCTCCATTCGTGCTTCGCATTTTTATCTATTGGAAAAATGATGAGAATTGTTTATTCCATGGAATCCTATGACTCTCTTATATAGAGAAGAGACCTATGGGTAAATTACATAATATAGACAGAAATAAAGTAAACTGAGAAAACAATACAGAAACATATATATATATATATATATCTACACTCCCCCTCAAGATCGAGCATAGATGTCAATCATGCTCAACTTAGATAAACACTTCTGAAAAGGTCCTCTGAACAAAGTCTTGGTGAAAATATCTGCAGTTTGATCTCCTTAACTAACATGGAAGTAGAGATAAAGTCTTTCTGGATCATGTCCCATGTATAGTGGCAATCTACCTCGATATGTTTAGAGCATGATTATTTGCAATAAATAAAGCAGTCTGATTATCATATTGTAACTGCATAGGAAGAGGTACATGTATATATAAGTCCGTTAGCACCACTTGGACCCATATCATCTCTGTGCTCCCTTGTGCCATAGCCCTATATTCTGATTCAACACTTGACATGGAAACCACAGTTTGCTTCTTACTCTTCCAAAATACTACAATGCCATTGACAAATACAATGAAGCCTGAGGTAGACTTTCTATCCTTAGGACATCCTGCATAGTCTGCATCTGCATAGGCTGTGATTGTAAGAGATGCTCCTTTCCTGAATAGCAATCTTGCACTTGGAGATGACTTTAGGTACCTCAAGATCATATACACTGCATCGATGTGTACATGTCGGGGCTACTCCATGAACTGACTAACTCGACTACCAGCAAAGGAGACGCTGTCTTAGTAATAGTAATGTATAGACGCTTTCCTACCAATTCTTTGTATCTTCTCCGGTCCACCTCCCGTGTATCATCATCGTATAGCCTCATTATGGGATCGATAGGAGTAGTGGCATGTCGACACCCAGTTATGCCTGTCTAAACTAGCATGTCTGTAACATACTTTCTTTGGGTCATCACAAGACCCTGTTGATTCCTAGTAAACTCTAACCCTAAAAAATACCATAGGGTGCCAGGATCCTTGGTGACAAATTGTCGGTCCATATATTTCTCTGCCTTCTTGATCCCCTGCACATCATCTCATGTAACAAGTATGCCATCAACACAGACCATGATAACAACTATACCTCTGAGATTCTCTGTACAAACAATGAATGATTTGCATTTGATCTCTTGAATCCCTGCTTCTCAATCGGATCTGAGAGCTTCTGAAACCATGCCCTTGAACTTTACTTAAGGCCATATATTGCGTTGTGAAGTCTTCAAGCCTGCTGACACTCCCCCCAACAGTAAACCTCAAAGGATGCTGCATGTAAACTTCTTCTTGGAGATCAACATACATGAATGCATTTTTAACATCAATATGAAGTAGAGGGCAGTCATGTACCACATCAACCGAAAGAAATCATAGAGTGGAGTGGCGAGCAACAGGGGAAAAAGTGTCAAGATAATCCACCCCATAAGTCTGAGTAAATCCTCGTGCTACCAATCTGGCCTTGTAACGATCAAGACTCCCATCTGCATGGTGTTTCACTGTAAACACCCATTTGCAACTGACAATAGACGCCCCATTGGGAGCGGGGACCAAACTCTTGGTACCACGTGACTGTAGTGCAACCACTTCTTCTTCCTGGCCAGATGCCACCGATTGTCTCTCAAGGCCTCATGGTAATTCCCTGAGATCACCACGACAGATAGAGCAACAACGAATCTCCTGAATTCCCCTAACAAGCGATCAACGGAAATCTGAGATGCGAGAAGATATGAGGTACATGTATGCTTCTGTTTCTGAAGTGCAATAGATGCATCTAGATATTGGGAATCTCCTCAATATGTAAGTCAGCCTCTTGTAATGATCCATGCTCAGACACATCTCCAGACCCATCATTAGAAACATTTGTATTCAGAACAAACCTGATGCGTGCTGGATGACAGGTGATGACTATGAGCAAAAGCATGTCGATGTGTATAGTATCATGGTAAGGTGGAGCTAGGACTATGGGAGGTGGCGGTACCTGGGGAGGTGATGGAGGTGAAGTAGGAGGTGGAGGTTGGGATGGAGTGGGAACCACATGCGCAGAAGGTGGTGATGGACTCGTAGGAGGAGGTGTCATGTAGGCCTCATGATCTGAATATGATGAAGTCAACCTATCACTTGTAGGAGAAAAACACATCACCGACTAAACAATGTGACATTAACGCTAACATAATATTTCCTACACAATAAATCATAACATATATATCCCTTTTGCGTCATGGCATACCTAACAAAAATACATTTGATAGCTCTTGGAGAGAGCTTGTCAAAGACCTGGAGACAACTGATAGACAAAAGCAACCGGAACAAAAACACGAGGGAATGAGAATAACTCCTTCTCTGGAAATGCCAGGGAGAGTAATTTTCTCACCCAGAACAGAAGAGCGCATGCGATTCACAAGATAACAAGTTGTAAAAACCGCATCACCTAAGAATGATTGTGGGGTACGACTTTGAATAAGAATGGTTCGAGTAACATCAAGTAAATGTCGATGTTTTCTTTATGCAACACCATTCTATTGAGAAGTATAAGCACATGGTGTTTAATGAACAATACCACGAGATGAAAAGAATTATGAAAGTGCACGAGTACATAATTGAGAATTCCAATGCATTATCAGTTCTCACAAATTTGACAGAAGAAAAAAAATATTTTGCACTTCATTAATAAAAGATGCAATCACATTCCCAGCCTTAGATTTATTTTTCAATAAAAAGACCCATGACAAACGAAAAAATCATCAACTAGATAAAACCCGTGTCCCTGGTGATCGGGAACACAACTTGGACCCCAAATGTGAAATAACTAAAAAAGGGCGCTACTGCTCCGACTCTGACGACTAGAGAAGACAACCCAATGGTGCTTCCCCAACTGATGTGCCTCTCATTGGAAGGATGAACGAGGTGAGATCTGTGGGAGAACTTGACATATCTTCTGATGGGGAAGGTGGTCAAAGTGCAGGTGAAACATGAAATGAGAGGATGGTTTTGTAGAATGAGAGGATAGACCTACATATGGAGTTCTGACTAGTCGATAGAGGCCTCCCTGCTCATGGCCACAACTAATTACCCTGCATGTAAGATTGTCTTGAAATACAAGAGACGATGGGTCAACAATAGTCTGACTATGCAAATCCCTCATAATCCGACTAATAGATAATAAATTCATAGAAAAGTCAGGTGCATCCAACACATTCTGCTGGCACATCGAAGGCGTCAAACCGATCTCCTTCTGTCCTGTGATCGGGGAATGAGTCCCATTAGCTATGACAACCATTCTCCCTAGAGGAACCTGTCTGTAAGCTACAAGATGATCTCTATCTCCACACAAATGATGTATAGCTCTGTAGTCCATAATCCATTCTGTAATATCAGTTCCATAACAAGTAGTAAGAGCATAGACGCTACCTGAGGTACTGGCAGTGACAAAGGTACTGGTAGAGGCAGAAGCAACTACATCTGAGTGGCCTCTTGGAGCATGCGAGGAAGCAATGAGACTAGCAGGAGGCATAATGTCCCTCAATCGGGCTACTAGGTCATCAAACCTCTGATCCGAAGAGGAAGCTGCAGGAGAATCAACTTGTTCAACTACATGAGGCGATGCCAGAAAATCATGCTTGGAGTAGCATGTATCTTCTGTATGCCTAGGACGGTGACAGTAAGTCCAGGGCTGACGGATAGGACTTCCTCTACCATGTGGTCCATGGTCACGAAATTGAGAAGAACCTCCTCTACTGCGAGAGGCGGTCATCACAGAGGAGGTTTGACCAGAAGCAGGGGAAGGAACAATAATTCTGTTGAGCCTGTGATATGCCTCCTTCATGGGAGGGATGGTAGCATTCGCAAGTATCTGTGAGTGACCAACACCATACTCCGGATCAAGTGCGGCAAGAAACACACCAACCATGGTTGCATTCTTGTAAGACTTCTGCTGTTCAGGGGTGGCTGCAAGTGGCATAAAGCTACAGAGCTTCTCGAACATGCCCTTGAGAGAAGTATATGAATAGTGCGGAGGATATATATTCTGCTTGACGTTGAAGATATCATGCTGTAAGTGACGGATCTTGGTCACATTGCTTTCCTGAGAATATGTAACAACGAAAATGTCCCACATCGCCTTGGCGGTGGGCTCTCAATTGTGAATGTGCTAGACGACCATACACGAGCATAAGCATCGTCATCCTCCCACGAGGCATTCACCCTGGTCTTGTCAGCTGGCACCTCCTCGGTAAGAATGTGCTTCTTACTCGTAGACTGCATTAGGCTGATGAACTGCATAGCCCATAGTTCATAATTTGCCCCGCTCATCTTGACTATTGGCACTGGACCTCGAAAAGCACCAGTGGCGGGGTCTCATCCTTTCTTTTTGACATGTTTCCTGATCAAGAGACCGAGGCTTTTAGACCACGGAAGTTCGTATAACAGACATGGAGAGAAGTGGTTGCATATAGAGACCAAGTACAACCCTTCCAGTCGTCGTGTAATGTGTCTTAGACAAGAAATAGATAATATTCAGATCTGAAATCATCCAAAAACTTCAAAATAAAATCATGAGTGATCATCGAATCACTTCTTTGAAACCCCAGGGAGTGATAGGAGGCACCCTAGGGTGTAGTGGTGCAACCAGAGGCGACAGCTGCAGCCGGCAGCAACGTGACAACCGCTAAAAGCAGCAGTGGCGGTGACCGCTGTTGGAGGTGGTAACGAGGCTGCAGGTGGTTGTGGCTGGCGGAGGCAAGGTTGCAGGTGGCTGCGGCAGGCAGCCAACATCAGAGGTGGTAGCTGAGAGAGAGAGAGAGAGGAGGTGGCGAGTATAGGCTATGGTTTTGGAAGGTAGGGTACTCGGGCTACGGTCTAGGACCGCATCTCTGACACCATGTTGGAAAAATGATGAGAATTGTTTATTCCATAGAACCCTAGGACTCTCTTATACGAAGAAGAGACATGGATAAATTACATAAGATAAGATAGACAAAAATAATATAAATTGGGAAAACAATACAGAAACATAAATATAAATCTCTACGTTATCATAACAATATCAATTGGAAGATTTAAACCCATTCACATGAAAAAAAATAAGAAAATCTGTGGTTTATCTCTAAGGAAACAAGCAGTTTTATTTGGTTTATTTTGGTACATAATCATTTCCCAACTCAGATCTATGTAAGACCACCGACTCTCATTTGACTGCCGCCCAGACTAGTAGAGGTTGCTTCTTGTGCTAGCGTTGATGAAGTTCTCCTGCAGGTCGTTGCCTCTTGCACAAGCTGTGAAGGAGATGTCCTTTTCTCTTTTCTTAATATTTGGAGCGGACATCATAGCATGTTTCCCCCTCCTTGGTATAAAAAAAGCTGTGAAGGAGATGAGGGGAGTAGACACATCAGCTAGGGGAGATAGTGGAGCTTGTGGTTGTTACGTGGGCCGCTGGAAGAGAGAGGGTTGGGGTGAGTCGTTGGGAGGAAGTGGGTTGGAGTCAGAATGGAGGAAATTCTTGCAAGGGTTGGCGTTAGAGGGAGGATGTCGGAAGAGGATAATGAAGAGGATTAGTCTCATTTATTGCCTTGCCTCATTTTGCCAATTACCCTTGTGCCCAGAATTTAAATCCATTTGGGAGGCACAAAGACTACTCATCACATGGAGATATTGTTATTATAGAGTTTTGCTAGGTGTACCAGTGTAATTTCAAAGAAACAGGGCTCCAGGTGTCATTGGCAAAACTCGGATGCGCAGAAGTGTTACCCCTACCCCATTTAACTTTCCCTTAGAAACATAATACTATATTTAATTCTAGAATGTATCTAATGTTTTGGTTTCTTCCTTGATCAAGTTTTGTGGAAGGGGGATTCTCTAAAACATGTGCCCGAAGAGTTATTTTCTGCACTTTTAACCTGGAATGATTTTTTTGACAAAGGTTTCTGGTAATATCCGTCTGATTTTCCTGTTTTAGCAATCTAAATAGATTTATTTCCCAATGATTTGATACATTTTTTGAGAAGCCCCATTCTTTATATTCTATGGCACTGAATTATTGCCAATGCACTATTCTGCTTCTGATGAAATCTGTGGGGTCTGTCAGTGGCTTTGTGGCTGGTTTTCTGTGGGATCGAAAATAGTTGGTGAATGATTCACTAAACATCATAGATTATGCTGCCTTAACATCAGAATAACCTCTTTTTTTGAGAAATAAAGCGGGTGCAGTCCCAGAAATTGGGACCCACCTCCGAACATCAGAATAACTTTCAATCACCTAGGGTTACTTATTGCAATGCATACAGTTACAAATTGTAGCTATGCTTTTGAGTGGTATCAGTTGCACATGTGGCTCTCTTGTCGATCATATGAATGCCATTTAATCTTTTAATAATTATGATGGTTATATTTTCTATTTTTTGCTGGTAAGCTTATCATTATAGCTGTCTATTAAAAGTTTTCTTACTTAGCAACTACTTGCAGCTATTCCCATATCATCTTGCGGAATATGTTAGTCGAGTCATGAGAATCTCCCCATTCAGATATTACTGTGACATGATCTTTGAAGTTATGAGAAATGGTAATCACTTCTATGATTGACTGATATTATTGACTTTTACTATCCAATATTTTGTCAAAAAGTTCTTTACGACTTAATCTGCTAGAATTTTCATTTAATTAAATTTATTGGTTTTTACTCCAGAAAAGTAATATAAGTCAATATACAGTATCATAATATGGTTAATGATCTTTTAGATGAACAACCTTCCATTCTGCACCGATTTAATATTTGCAATTCTTATATGTATATATTTCATGCAAGCCTTGCCGAAATTCCGCATTCTTGGCTCCCTGCTAATTTTTCAGCTGTCAAGATTAGTGGGATCAGGTAGTTGAGTAATTTGGATCATGTTAGATATGCAATACTTTTTTTCCATCTCACCATTTGTTTACAACCGCTTTATGCTTCCTAGTTCTTTCTCTTTGGTGGAGGGTGGGGGTTGTGGTGAGCAAAGTGATTGTTGGTGGTGGAGGGAAGAGTGGTCTGGAAAGAGATATTAACTTGAGGTATGTCCAAGACTGATGTTATTGTTTGCAAGGGAAGGTGAGTTTTATTGCTTCTCTCTCCACTGAAACGGATCGACTGTCGGTGTGAAGGACTTGGCTATCTTTGTGGTACGACAGGGCATTTTGCAAAGTTTGCAGAAGGGAACTGTTGTGCTTTTGTTGTGGCAGAGTAGGGTAGAAGCACGTTGACTTCATGGTTGAAGGTGTTAGGAGGGAGAAGATTGGAAACAAGGATTCAATCTGCCAGCTGCGATGGATGCTCGAAGGTGATCGATGATGATCCTCCTCAAAGCTTCTTAGTGGAAGATGTGGATGCCTCTCTCGTGAAGGAAGAATACTTCTTTCTTGATGCAATAAAAGCTTACCAATGTCCCTCATTTATTGGGGATCTCATTCTGGTTGGCAGAAGTGATACGGATTGAAAATCGGCGTCTACGAAAATAATATTTTTGATGGTGGAATTTAAGGTGGAGAAGAATGGAGGGCTTGAGAAGAGAATAATTTGTCGGTAACGAGGGGTTGAAGAAGGAGAACCGCGGCGATCGCGTAGAGGAAGAGAGAAAAGAGAGAGAGAGATAATGAGATAACTCAATTTTTCATAATACTTGACTGAATAAAAACAATGGACTACCATCTCTTTATATAGGAGAGATGGGGGTTACAAAAATAGTAAACTAATTAAAATTGACAACCGACTTGCCTAAACTGACTCTAACTAATTAATTGACCCAATTTCAAATTAAAATCTACGAAATAAACGTTGAGATCACATGCGATCTCAATTATTTAATTAAACAATTACGACAACTTAAAAACGTAAATAAAATTGACAATTAAAATTAAATAAATATTTGGCCCTATATTCGGGGCCCACGCTGCATCAACTCTCCTCCGCTTTTAAAAATTCAGCTCCTGACGAATTGCAGAATCTGCAGGCTTGGAGGATGATTCGGCGCGTTCCGTCGTCTTCTGGAAGAACTGATGTGGAGCGAACGACGAGATCCATACACGGGTGAGGATGATGCAACCGTCGTGGTTGAAAAACATGTGCGACGCGAACGGCGGCGTCGTCTTGCGTGTTGTCTCCTTTCCGTGATGCTCAAAAAATTGATGCGGCATGGACAATATGACCTTTGAAGAATCCATAGCGAAGCAATGACACAAGGAGAGGAAAAGAGGAGATGTGGCAAGGAATGAAGCCATGGGGTCCTTATATAGGGAAAACCCAAGGTCCTAGTCCTACTTGGATAAGGAAGATCCCATGATTTCCCAATTACAACCCTCTTTTTAAAATAATTCGGCCGCCAGGGGTGTGTGTGAAAATTTTGCGCCCCCTTATTCTTTCTTTCTTTTCTATGGCTTTTGAACTTTCTGTAAATATGGGGAGTTTGGGGTTTCTTCTCGCAATTTTCCCAAATAACTTCCCAATCCCTCGAATCGTGGAGTGCATATCCCGTGGGTTTCGGGATTCCAGTTAAGATTCGGCCTTGCGCGCTATGCGCGGGGGCAGCTACCGCATAAAGGCAGCGCGGTTGTGGGCGTTCGAGCAGGGCGGCGACTCGCGAGGAAGCAGGCGGCGCTGGTGATCGGGATGCTTTGGGGAGAGGAGGTGGCGCGTGGGGAAGCAGTGCGCGGCGACCTGCGCGTGGGTCTAGTGGGGGAGGGGCGGGGGTTGCGGCTGTTGGCGGGGGCGCTGGCAGCGCGAGGGGTGGGCGAGGGAAGGTGGCGAGACGGGCGGCGCTGCTGGGAGGCGGGCCACAGGGCTTGCGCGCGGAAGGGCGGAGGGGAACTGGGGCGATGGCGAGGGAGGGGTTGTGGGGTGCGGTGGTGGTGGATGGGGCTGCGGGTGGAGGTGGCGGCAGCAGGGGTGGAGGTGTGGGGAAGTATCGGAGGAGGAGGGGAGGGCTGGGGTGAGGGTAGGCGAGCTCTGGCGGGGGTGGAAGGATGACGGGTAAGGGGGTGGCGGGGGCCTGGGCTACAGGGGTTGGGGTTTCGGGAAGGGGTTGCGGGGCTAGGGGAGCCGCTGGGGGGCATGGGGCTGTGGTGGGAGTTACCTGGGTGGGCCGGGGTGGTGCCAGGATGGTTGGAGGGGCCAGCGGAGTCAATTCCGTTGACGGATTCAGATATGGAATCTCCTGGACAGCGGCCGATTCCTCCTTTACGGCGAGTTTTTCTTCATCAAGACTGGTGGCAGCGGCTTCGATTGGTGGCGGCCTCGATTGGGCGTCGCGGAAGGCCTCAAAGTTGGCCATTAGGTCCCGAAACATTGATGACATGGATCGGAAGTTGTTCTGCAAATCACGTACCATGTGCTCCGCCTCTTTGAAGGAGGTGTCGATGGTGGAGATGGCTCGTCGTGTTTGTTCGGATGAACGATGGTGTCGGTGCGAGCGTCGGGACAGATCGTTAGATCGTGAGGACGATCTAAATGCCATGCTCTGGTACCAAATGATGCGGATTGAAAATCGGCGTCTACGGAAATAATATTTTTGATGGTGGAATTTAAGGTGGAGAAGAATGGAGGGCTTGAGAAGAGAATAATTCGTCGGTAACGAGGGGTTGAAGAAGGAGAACCGCGGCGATCGCGTAGAGGAAGAGAGAAAAGAGAGAGAGATAATGAGATAACTCAATTTTTCATAATACTTGACTGAATAAAAACAATGGACTACCATCTCTTTATATAGGAGAGATGGGGTTTACAAAAATAGTAAACTAATTAAAATTGACAACTGACTTGCCTAAACTGAATATAACTAATTAATTGACCCAATTTCAAATTAAAATCTACGAAATAAACGTTGAGATCACATGCGATCTCAATTATTTAATTAAACAATTACGACAACTTAAAAACGTAAATAAAATTGACAATTAAAATTAAATAAATATTTGGCCCTATATTCGGGGCCCACGCTGCATCAACTCTCCACCACTTTAAAAAATTCTCACCCGACGAATTGTTTGATCTTTGGACTGTTGATGGCTTGTTGGTCGAATCTCCCAATTTCGTTCCTGTTCCCTGTTACGTTTGTAATTTCTTTTCTTTGAGGGGTGTCACTGCAAATCTTGTAGCCCTCCATTTAAAGGAATGCCTCTCCAATTCCAACCAATATTAACCTTTGAATAAAAACTTTCTGCAGTAGGGGTTTCATTGAAATGAACCCAAATAAAATTCCAATCCCTGATTTCGTGGTAGTGATTGCACGTGGGAGAGGAATCAAGAGCCGCTACCCTCTCGACTCCCTTCTTCCAATGTCTTCGGCGGCGCCGAACCCTAGGGTATGGGTTTCGAGTTCTCCAACGGCGGCACCGGGCATGGCGGCAACAGCTTAAGTTGAGGCGACGATAGAGGTGCGACTGCCTCTCATCAGGAGCCCAACTGGAGAGTCTCTCTCCCTCCCCTCCCCGATAGCGCCAAGCCCTAAATCTTCGATTGCAATTGTGAGTACAACGTGGATTCGCGCACAGGCGGCGGTGCCGTTCTTTGCGGAAGTGTTGGTGGCACAGGCACCGCACGGAGCGGCGACGACGAGCCGGGTAGAGGCAGTGTTGGTGGCGGGGGCGTACTGTGTCGAGGGACCAGAGGCGGCAACGTCTCCTGGCATAGAATTGCTGGCCGCAGCGCCTGCGCGCGCCCCTGACCTGTACGACGGTAAAACCACCTCAGCAGCAGCACCACAGGCGGCGAACGGGACGCTTAGGGGCCGTGAAGATTGTGCGTGAGCCGTGGATGCGAGGATCAGAGGCGGCGGTGATGCACCCTCTTGAACAACCACTTTGACCGTGAACACATCTAGGGTTTCCAGTTCTTCCTCTGCTGTATATTCATCGAATATAGGCCCTGAGTCTTCGTTTTCTTCTTGCGCAACAAATGTGTTAATTAAGTTTTCATCTTGAATGAAAATACCTCCATATTCTTGGCCGAAGTTGGTTTGAACAGCAGGTCCATCAATCTGATTTCTGTTGTTATCGTATGAATATTCATCGACTTGCGTGCCCAACCACTCTTGTACCTTGAGACTTGATAGGAGGCGATACTTGAACTTCCTCGAGCTTGAACGTGAATGCGGATCATGAGATAGACGGCTCAGATCGAGTTGCAAACGCCAATACTCGACAGGATCGTGGAATCGTGAGAACGATTCCGTTTCCATGCTCTGATACCAAATGATGCGGATTGAAAATCGGCGTCTACGAAAATAATATTTTTGATGGTGGAATTTAAGGTGGAGAAGAATGGAGGGCTTGAGAAGAGAATAATTCGTCGGTAACGAGGGGTTGAAGAAGGAGAACCGCGGCGATCGCGTAGAGGAAGAGAGAAAAGAGAGAGAGATAATGAGATAACTCAATTTTTCATAATACTTCGCGTAGAGGAAGAGAGAAAAGAGAGAGATAATGAGATAACTCAATTTTTCATAATACTTGACTGAATAAAAACAATGGACTACCATCTCTTTATATAGGAGAGATGGGGGTTACAAAAATAGTAAACTAATTAAAATTAACAACCGACTTGCGTAAACTGACTCTAACTAATTAATTGACCCAATTTCAAATTAAAATCTACGAAATAAACGTTGAGATCACATGCGATCTCAATTATTTAATTAAACAATTACGACAACTTAAAAACGTAAATAAAATTGACAATTAAAATTAAATAAATATTTGGCCCTATATTCGGGGCCCACGCTGCATCAAGAAGTTTAGTGGTAACCCTTGGCATGGTGCAAATGGAGGTGAGGTCATTCTAGTGGCTTCGTGGGAAATCTTAGTGTCCTTATAGTGATCGAGCTTCCAGGATAGTGCTTTGAAGCTTGGCCATCTGGTGAGCGTGGAGCTTTGTGCTTGTTGACCACGATTTCGAGAGGTTTAAGAGTTGATTTTAAGTGCTTTGTCGTTGCAACTCTCAAAACCGGCCAAACAAACAATTTTATTTTATTTTTAACCTGGCATAGTTCCAGGGTCGAACTTATGGAGGCAAACTTTCAATTTATGGTTATGTAGTATAATTCTTAGTTATTTAGGGTTTTTATGCATTTTTAATGATTTTTAAAGTGTTTTATATTTTTAATTGATTTTTATATGTATTTGTGATTTTAATGTTGTTTTAAGTATACCTATGTGATAAGTAATATATGCATATGATTTTATATTTTTTATATTTTTTATATTTTATTCTCTATTTTTGGTGATTTTTAGAGGATTTTTAGGATTTTAAAATGCTTTTTAACTGGAAAGCAATGAATTGTAGAAACTGTATTGTTTTTATGATTTTAAAAATAATAACCAGTAGCTTAATTATTGTATTTTATTTTTATATTGTAGATTATGTTAGTAACTTTAAAACAAGGTATTGCACGTATTTTATTTTTATGATTTTTGTGGAATTAGTTTTGAAAATTTCAAGTTTTTATGTTTTTATTTACTATGTATTTTTGTTTTATATTTGGTTATTATTTAGTAGATTGGCTATTTTTACATCAATATTGGTTTGTATCAAGGTTCAACTTTGAGTCCATTTCTTTTTACTTTGATTATGGGTGAGTTGACAAGTCACATTCAGGATGAGTTACCTTGGTATATGTTATTTGCGGATGATATTGTGTAGATTGACGAGACTAGAGATGGAGTAAATGAGAAGCTTGAGGTAGGGAGACATGAGTTGGATAGTAAAGGATTTCGTATAAGTAGGGCTAAAACGGAATATATGGAGTGCACCTTTGACGGAAGCAATGGTGAAGGAATCGAGGTGAAGATTGGTGATGATAACATTCGGAAGAGAGATTCTTTTAGATATCTGGGATCTATTTTGCAACATGATGGGGAAATTGGTGGAGATGTTACTAATAGAATAAATACAGGCTGGCTAAAGTGGAGAGGAGCCTCTGCTGTTCTCTGTGATAAGAAAATTCCTTTAAAAATTAAAGGAAAGTTTTCAAAGCAACCATGAGACCTGCTATGCTCTATGGATATGAATGTTGGCCTATGAACCATAGACATGTGCAGAGGGTGGCTGTAGTAGAAATGAAAATACTAAGGTGGATGTATGGACACACATGTAAAGATTGGATTCAGAATGATGCAATCAGAAAGAAAGTTGGTGTAGCTCCGATCGAGGATAAAATGCGAGAAAACCGCTTAAGATGGTTTGGTCATTTGAAAGAACATCAGCTGACACACCGGTTAGGAGATGCGAGTATTGGCATGTTGAGCCGGCTAAGAGAGGGCGAGGACAACCCAAGAAGTGCTGGAAAGAGACCATACGAAGGGATCTTAGTTTTGTGGATATAAGCCCGGGGTTGACCCAAGATAGATCTGAATGTAGGCGAAGAATCCATGGTAGCCGACCCTACTTAATTGTGGGAAAAGGCTTTGTTGTTGTTGTATTATTTAGTAGATTATAATATATAAGTAATATATGTTTTACATAATTTTTACCATCTATTTGATTTTTAAAGTCAAAAAGTATTTTTGGTAATTGTTTTTGATGTATTTAAAATGTAAACTGAATATAAAATTTCAAATAGAAATTATACTGTAAATAATATTTTATTATGTATTTAATACGATTTTTATTTGGATTTTATTATTAGTATTTGATTTAATATGGAAATAACATGGATTATTATTTAATAGCACCACACACATGGACTCTAGTGTAATTTGAGCTAACTTGTTCGCGCGTGTAAAAAAGCAGAGAATCAGAGGGGGTATCATGCAAATGCTCCCCAGTTCACGTGAAGAGTTCACATGCTCAACTCATTTCATACTATCCCTGTATGCAAATGGCAATACAAGTGGGGTTGTTAGTGCAAAATCACCATGAAGCATGTGTAGCACACATGCTTCGGCCTATACCTACGCCTGTAAACAATATAGAAATTATTCGGGGTTGGTTCCTAAAAATCCCCAAATATCTTGAGGGTCATATGCGGCGCATGTGCGCGCTCTTAAGCAGTAAGTGGTGCTGATCAAATGATGGTGATAAGCTTAGACGGATCTAATCGGAGGGCTGTTGTTCAATCTGGAGATGACTTCGTTCTTCCTCAAATCAGTTGCGAGCGATGGTGGTGTGGCTATGCTCTCGATCAGTTCTCCTCCAGGCGACAATGTTCTTCGATTTGGATGCTTACAGTGATCAGATCGTATAAGGAGCTTCAGGAGATGCTACGTAGGACATCCAGGGTTGTCGATCGGGTGCTTTGTTGTGCTTCGCACAGATCAACGACGAAGATCATGTCGTTACTGATCAGATCTCAGGGGTGACACTAAATTCAGTCCTCTCATAAAACTTAAGGTTATTTGTTATTTGCATGACAACTAAGATTTTTGCTTTCCATGTTTTAAAAAACATAAGGCGATTAACCAACATTAAGATAAATAAAGAAGAAGGGGTAATTCCACCCCTAACAAGAGTGAGAATTATCTATCTTTATTTTATCAATTATCTATTTATCTATTTGTTTGTTTTGGATAATAGGAATAATTAAATTGATAATTGTATGAAGAAAGAATGAATTAATTAATGAGAGGCCCTAGGATCTCTTATATAGGAGATGAACATGCTGGGTAAATTATCAGAAGACGATAAAACAAATATATAATATGAAAAATAATAAGAAAGATAACTAATATCCCAACACTTACTCTCAAGCAGGAGCATAGATATCGATCAGGCTCAGCTTGGAACAACATCTCTGATAAGGCCCGTTAGCTAGGGCCTTGGTAAAAACATTTGCTGTCTAATCTCCAGAGCTGACATGCGTAGTGGAAATAAGACCCTTATGTATCATGTCACGAGTGTAGTGATTGTCCACCTCTATGTGTTTGGTCCTCTCATGAAAGGCTGGGTTGTTGGCAATGAAAAGAGTAGCCCGATTGTCACATTGAAGTTGCATGGAAGAGGCACCTCTATCGTCAGGTCAATAAGAACAGATCTGACCCACATCATCTCTGTGTTAGCCTGTGCCATGGCCATATATTCTGGCTCAGCGCTCGATCTGGCACGATCTTTTTCTTGCTCTTCCAAGAAACCAAGGAATTCCTTATGAACACAACGAAGCATGAAGTAGACTTCCTATCCTTTGGACACCCAACATAATCTGCATCTGCACATGCTGTAGCTGAAAGAGATGTACCTCTGTTGAAAAGGAGTCCCTACCTGATGAAGTCTTCAGATACCTCAAAATCATATGGACTGCATCCATATGTGCTTGTCTAGGCTGCTCCATAAACTGACTCACTTTGCTTACAACAAAGGATATGCCGGGTGTGGTAACAATCACATATAGTAGGTTGCCAACAAGTTCCCTATACCTCCTCTTATCGACCTCCTTAGTGTCATCATCATAGAGCTTCATGCTCGGGTTAATAGGAGTAGTAGCATGTCTGCAATCTGCCATGCCTGTCTCTGAAAGAAGGTCTATAACATACTTCCTCTGGGTCATCCTAAGAACTCGCTGGCAGTTTTCGAAAATGCGGTCCATGCGGTCGCATATGTGTATTCGGTCACTTTCTCGAAGCGCATATGCCATATGCGGTAATGTGCGGTCAAAACGCATATGCGGTCCGCATATACGACATATGCGTCAGCATATCTGATAGGATTCATGTTAGTCCACAACATGTTGATGATAGATTAACTCGATTTTTTTCCGGACAACTTTTACATCATCATTTACATTGGCACATCTTTTCATTATTCTCGTATAGGTTGCATTTGGGAATATGATATAGGGTATTTTTTCTCATATCCATTTTCCCGTTGTTCCCAACACTTATTAATGAATTGTTTATTGCTTTTTGAATTTTCTATCTAATGAAATTCATTCTAATTCTTCAAATGAAACATGAAATAATTGACTAACAGTCTAGCACTTTACATTTTTGTGCTTTTTAATAAATTTTATATGCAAATACAATTTTCTCCTATATTTTGTGTTAACATATTTTGTCCCTTGGAGATGCATATACGCGTATGATTTGCATACCTATGATTATTCTTTAGCTTTTGCTATCTATAGGATCTATATATACATTAAATGTTTTCTTATAGAATTTATGTGTTCCCTGTTGAGTCCAAATTTGTATAGGTATATATAGCATTAAATTCAAAATACACACTGAAAAATAACCACTTTATAATATCATGCTTATATATGTTATTAATTATGTTATCTTATTTGAAATTTTTGATTTTGGATTTTGTTAGATCATCAACTTTTTTATACAAGCACATTTTATTATATATTTTACAATATTTTTAATTAAAATATTATAAACCGCATAAACTGCATATACCTCTGTATACTCCTCCACATGTCCTCTTACTCGCTTTAGACTGCATGACCGAACGAATACCACGCATTGCATTTCTGAATCTTGCTTGCTGGTTCTTCGCAAACTCCAATCCAAGGAAGTAACATAAATTACTAAGGTCTTTGGTCACAAACCACTGACCTAGAAAGTCATTGCACCCTGAATACCCTGCTCGTCATCCCGTGTAACTATAATGTCATAAACGTAAACAAGAATGCCTATAGTACCTCTCTGGGTCTTGCGTACAAATAATGAGTGATTGACAATTGATCACACAAACCCCTGCTGCTTTATCAAGTCTGAGAGTTTCTGGAACCATGCTCTTGACTCTGCTTAAGGCTATAGATAGCTTTATGTAGCCTGCAAACCTTCTGACACTCCCCCTCATCAGTAAACCCAGGTGGCTGTTGCATGTAGACCTCCTCTTGTAGATCACCATAGAGGAAATCATTCTTTACATCAAGCTGGTAAAGGGGCCAATCACGTGTCACATCAACAGAAAGTAGATTACGCAGAGTAGAATGTGTGGTAACTGGAGAAAGTATCCTGACAGTCCACCCCATATGTTTGGGTGAACCCACGTGCCACCACAAGTCTCGCCTTGTAGCGATTCATACTGCCATCTACGCGGTGTTTCACAATGAACACCCATTTGCATCCCTCAATGGATACGTCACATGGAGCAGAAACAAGACTCCACATACCACATGACTGTAATGTAGCCATCTTCTCCTCCATGGCTAACCTCCACTAACTGTCCTGAAGAGCCCTCCTAATATGTCCATGGTATCTCCACGATTGATAGTGCCAAGGTAAACCTCTTGAAATCCTCTGACAGTATGTTCAAGGAAACCTGGGCTACAAGAGGATAAGTAGCACACCTACGTTCCTGCTTATGCAGAGCAATCGACACATCAAGATCATCTGCCAAGTCCTAAGCTTGTAAGTTCCCCTCTTGAGAGGGCACCTGCTCATCCTATATAGAATCTTGCTGCACAGACAACTCGGTAGTACCATTAGTAGAAACAATGTGCTCATTACATACCTGAGGCGTGCTATTGGATGTTGGAAGACCTGTAAGTAGGGGGAATGGAGTGAGACCTGCGAGTAAATACATGTGGTAAAAATTGAGTCACAGTAGAAGGTGAAGCCACATGAGCAGGTGTAAAGGCGGAAGTTGGTGTAGGTGGTGGTGGTGATTGAGGAGGTGGTGGTAGAGCAGGAGTAGAGGGAGGTAGTGTTACGACAATAGGAGGTGGATGCATGTAGATCTCATCATCAGAGTCAGATGGGGCTAGTCTGACATCTGTAGGAGAAAATACATGACAGACTCAAAGAAAGTAACGTCAGCACTGAGAAAGTACTTCCGCATGAGTGGATCAAAGTAACGATACCTCACACTTGACATCTGTAACATCCGGATCTGTATAAACCCGAACCCGACCCGATTAGGGTCCGTATAACTCAATAAAGTTATTAATCAATGTTAAATAATATGAATCGATCAATTGATCATGAATTAAAAGATGTTCGGGCAAAATCGACTAAAATTGATCGCATCGTAATACGTGCTCGAAAAAGCCGTGATGCAAATTCGGAAACCGTGAAATAAACCGTGACCACCTAAAAATCTGATTCGACAAAATAAGACCAACAAAATCGACTGTTCCTCGATCGGAGGCCGTTTGATATTTTTAAATTACAAAATTTAATCTTAAACAGAAACTGCATCCGAAAATTTTGGGTATTCAAAACCCGACCGAAAGTATATGAATATTATACTCATATTGATCGTCGTTTAGAGACGATCAAAACGAGCTTTTGCATATTGGAATCCGACACTCGAGCTGCAAATACGGGTGATTTCGGTTTTTTTTAGAAAGGAGAGAGAGAGAGATAAAGTTAAAAAAAATAAAATATATAAAAAAAATCAGTACAGCAGCAGCTGCTTGCTGTCGTATTGCTGTACATGTGGCAAAAATAAAAACCCACATGTCAAACAAAGAGCTCCTCTTTTGACATATATAAGTACCAGCCTACTCACCTTTTATTCTACTCCCCTCGTAATGTTCTCTTTTCCATCTAAACTTCAGCCGATGGAAGCTTCAGCTTTTCCCATTTTCTGCAACAGTAGCTACCGCCTTCTCCAAGCTGGAGAACCCAAGCTACTCCTGCAACTTTCTATTGACCGGCAGATGCTGCTGATGTATACAGCTTCAACTGTTATTCCTTATCCTCCAAGCAGCTTGCAAGCCGTTGTAATCAAATAGCAGTGCTGCTGCTACAGCGCAACAGCCTGGGAGCTACTCCTCCCAGCCAAGCAATCAAAGAAGCTGCTACATCTTGCCTTTGGGCTGCTGCATGAAGCCACCAATTTTTGCTACTGTTTCTCTTGGAGGATCTATTGCATGCTTTGATCTAAGCCCAAATTTTCAATTCCAAAACATGGAGATATCAAGGTACATTCTAACCCCCATCTCTTGCTGCCATCCATGTGATTTAGATACAAAAGACCTCTCCTAATCCCAGCCGAGAACCCATTGGAGTTCTGCTACTTTTTAAGCAACAACTCCATGTTGCAGAAATCAGCAGCTACTGCTGATCAAGATAAAGAAATTGATGTATAGGGTAGCTGCTACTGCTCCAGGGAAGAACCCCCTCTCCTGCAACACCATTCCAAAGCTGTAGGAGCCTTTCTAACCACTTCTTCTTCCAAAATAGAGACATTCATGCTGCTATCCAGCAACAGTTCAAGCACATGCAGACTTAGTATCAAGTTTTCAAGAAATTTAGGTAAAATCTGCTCCTCCTCTTGCTGCAATCCATGTTTTTATATATAGATATATATTTTTTGTGCACTCATGTGGAGACAAATTCATAGTTGATGATTGGATCCAACTTCATCATATACATTCGAGGTTTCAGCTAGTGATGGCATGCATGTTTCACCACAATTCTGGCATACTGGATAGAGAAGAATGCATGCTACCTCTTCTATACAGTTGCAAAATGCCCATGCACACAAGTGGTTTAAAGCTCATTGTTCAAATGGATGTCCTCTATCTTAAGAGCAAACTAGATTTTTGAGTTCATTATCTTCAGAACTGACATAAATGGGGTGTCCCAACAAAAAGAAATTTTAACATCTGCTCTGGATATCTTGTGCACATATACCTTCAACATTGCTCCAAAGTATTCAAGAAGGATGCAACGAGTTATAACATACATATCCAGCATTCATAGCTGGATGTCAAATGATTGATGCATGAGCTATATCAACCCATATGCGCATGAAAATGGCAACACTTAACAAATGATGTTGACTGCTATGATCAAGTAGTGTCCATTGATCTTTCACAACAAGTGAAATGGTCTTGTAGGTAATAGATAAGGAGTGTACCCTTAGTCAAGATCGTCATATCATCACCATCAAATAAAGTATTACACATGGGCGATTTAAGTAGTCGTCACAAACAAGAACAAAACAAGCAATTGCGGATCGATAATTCGATTTGAGCTTTTGAAAAGTAGTTAACTGAAATTTATAAGTGACTTGTAAACATTGGCCCGCATCTCCAACCATTAGTGCCACATCCACCGTTTCCAACATCAAGGAAACATTAACTTAAAGTGTCAGATATGTGCCTAATTAGTGGCAGTTCACGGCCAACTTGTCTCTAATATTAACTCAATGAGTTCACCATGGTTCGAATTTTACCTATATATATATATATATTGGGTATTTAAGTCATGCATGCACCATGCGACCCAAAACCAACATGATTCGACAATGAAATAGAAAACCTGATCATAGGAAACAAATCACGGAATATATATATATACACATATATATTAGATACCACCTGACTTTACAAACATATGTTAGTGGATGATCAAGATCTAGTTTTATACATCTCCTGCAGGAATCATATATGTAAACACTTTAAGTACGAAATCTCATGGAAGACCACCACGATACCACCGTTAATGAGGGTTTCAATATAGGCTTCTGGATTATCTACTAACTATAGATAATTATTGACAAAAGATCTAGATCTATGCAATCAACAAAAAAAAAGATTAAGAAAGGATCAAGTCAGTTACGACTGATAATTATGAATGCCAGTCATGGTGACCTTTACGCATGACTGTGCGAGGGTGCGGTGACCCTCAGCTGGGCGGGAGATAGGAAGCCCAGTTAGGGCAGCGGCCGCCTAGTGCGCGGGTCTAGGATCCCAGTCTTTTTCTCGTTTTTTTCGCGAGCGCTCGCAGTTTTTACGCCTCTCTGGGATCCACAAGTTTCTTTTAAAGACCAGTTCCGCTGACCCTTGTTCTTTAGGGTGCCTAGGCAGGAGGACCCTTGGTTTTAGTTTTTCGAGCTCGTTAGCCCGTACGGTCGGGCCGATTTTTCTTTTAGAGCGACTTTTCTAGAGAGTCTCTCTCACCCGTCTCAGTGGCGTAGTTTTGGAGTAGACCTATCCCTCTATTGGACCGCCTTCCAATTAGAGGGCGAGACGGAAGAGCCTTTTGTAGGCTTCCTCACCGCTTGAGTTTTGTTTATTTTTCGCCAGCAGACTTGGCGATGCTACATCCGAATCATCCGTGTATACATCTGAATCCTCTATGGCTACATCTGAATCAGTTACAATTGAATTTGGAAAAGTTACAAATGAGATTGGATTGAGTTACAATTAAGCTTGGCTAAAGTTGAATTACAGTTGAATTGGTTACATAGAAACTTGGTTACAGTTGAGTTGGTTTCCGATGAACTAGTTACTTTTCTGCCAATAATTCCTGACAAAGAGAAAAGACCATATCATGACAATTATCCTTATCAGACTTCGAACTACTACCGTAGTTGTAAGATATAGCTAGTGGACGTGTTGGGAACTTAGTTTGGATGCATTTTACTCCACCGCATGCCTACGGAGGCACCCCAACCCTAAGGTTTCCTTACTGCCTTAGAGTCATAGTGTGAGGTCTTACCCAGACCAAGACCACAGACTATCCACTAAGCTTGAGCAATTAAACAAGAAAGGAATCAAAACACTAGATCCATCATGTACACTTACTATGATCCATTCACATCATTCGTAAACATCAGAAAGAGATCTGGATCACCTCGATCATAAAAAGTATATATGAATCATAGAACTTATCAATCCTTGAGGTACTTCTGTTCACTATTGATCATATGATAGTTGTATATCAATGATTAATGTGGGTAATTAGTGTAGAATAAGTAGAATGGGGTTTTACATACCAAACAACTTGAAAACCTGTTTCATTGCAAGTAGCTTTAAATTTTAATTGTCAAGGCCAAATTACTTGCTTTCTTTTGGAACCATTAAATTCCTGTTAATTTTAATAAATTAGATGTACTCAACATTTGTTGATGTTCTTTTCTCCCTATTCCATGGATTGCAGGCAAAATACCTGCACCGTTGTATTGGGAGAGTTGAGCATCAGCTTCTGCAGTTATAATTATCAGGTATGCATGATATAGTTGTTCAAGATATTTATGCTTTTATTTCTCTTCTGATAAATTGGGATGCATATACATAATGCAATTTCTGTTGTTACACTGATATGGAAAATTTTGCAAAATAATAGTGACATAGTGTAGTCATGTGGCTTGTTATTAAATTTGCGAATGTCATCTGTATAAAGAAAAAAAAAATTTTCCCTTAGTTTTCAGTACTCTAATGTGATCTTGAACGGACATGATACTACGAGTAATATGTAAACGGGTATCCAGATCCGTTAAGGAGCGGGAATCACAACATCTCTAGGAGAGAGCTTGTCACGAGCTGGAGAGACATCATGAACAAAAGCAATTGAACCAAACACACGAGGTGTAAGAGAGAAAAGATCCTTCTTGGGAAATTCAATCGAGAAAGGAATCTTCACCCAACACAGAGGAAGGCATGCGGTTCACCAGATAGCATGCAATGAGGACAACATCGCCCTAATATGCGTGAGGAGCACGACTCTGTATCAACGAGGTTTGGGTCACATCAAGTAACAATGTTAACGCTCGACAACACTGTTCTGTTGGGTTGTATACACACATGAGATCTGGTGAACAATGCCAAGAGATCTAAGAAACTCAGAAAGCTGTAAGGTGTATAATTCTAAAGCATTATCAGAATGAATATATTTGACGTTGGCAAAAAAATATTCTTTATCTTATTAATAAAAGATTTGATCACAAATCCAGCCTCAGACTTATTCTTCAAGTCCCTAGAAAGTCTAGTAAAATCATCGACAATAACTAGATAAAAAGGGTGTCCCTGGTTATCAAGAACATGACTTAGACCCCAAATATCTAAACGAAGGAGCTCAAATATTTAAGAACTGCTCCGACTCTGATGAGATGGAAAGGAGGAGCGATGACGCTTCCCAAGTTGGCATGCCTCACATTGGAAGGAGGATATTGTGGATATTCGAGGGAGAACATGACACAGCTTCTGCAGAGGAAGGTGGCCAAACGAAGGTGCCACATATATGGTGAGACTGGTCCAATAGGTGTAGTAGAAATGCCAGCATGAAGAGGTTAGATCAGTATGTAGAGCCCCCACTGCTCACGACCACATCCATTCTCCCTGCCCATGAGTATGTCCTGAAACACAAGAGACCATGGCCTCAAATTTCAGCAAAATTCGGTCGAATTTCTGTCGAATATCGATATCATGTTGAAATCGAAATTCGATCGAAATGGTCGAAATGACCGAAATATGAGGGCCGTAGTACAAAAAGTGACCGAAATGACCAAAATTTCGGTGGAATTTCGACCGAAATGGTGTCCGAATCCGACATTTAGGGCCTTGCAAGAGACGAAGGGTGAAAAATGGCACGATAATGCATATCTTTAGTAATCTGACCAATGGAAAGTAAATTCATCTGAAATTCGGGAGCATATAAAATATTCTGAAGGCGCATGGATGACGTCAAATACACCTCTCTTGTCTTGTAACGGGTAAGTGGTTGCCACTAGTAACGACAACCCATCTACCAGGTGGTATGGTCCTGTAGGACCTCAGCTGCGCTCTATCTCCACACAGATGGTGGGAAGCACCAGAGTCCATAATCCACTCTGTCATATCTGCATCAGTGCTACCAGTAAAAGAATAAGCGATACATAAGGAGCTTGAAGAAGCTCTGGTTACAGCTGTGGTATCTGTAGTAGTGGTTCATGTAACAGGAGTCATGATCTCTCGAATGCGAGAGACGATATCATCCGGACGAGGATCGTCTTGGGATGCAAGTGTATCTGAAGGCTCAATCTGTTCTGCCACACAGCCTGAAGCGGGATATCCATGCTACAGGTAGCATGTATCCTCTGCATGTCTCGACCGACGACCGTAGATGCTAGGGCCACACTGACGTCCTCCGCCTCTGCCACGAGGGGTGTGTCCTTTGGATTAGGTTGTGCCTCCTCAGCTACGAGAATCGACCGTTGCTGAAGAGGGCGAAGGAGTGGTCATAGAAGGCATTAGAATCCGGCTGGGACGGTTATAGGCCTCCTCCATGGGAGGTATAGTAGCTCCAATGAGAAGTTGTGTACACGCTGCATCATACTCTGTATTAAGGCCAACCATGAAAACTCCAACCATTAGAGATGTCGTAATAAGCATATTACTATGAAGCTTCTTGAACATGCCACGGAGTGAAGAGTAGTACACATGTACAGGACGGCCATTTTACTTGGCCTTGTAGATATCGAACTGTAGTTGAAGAATCTTAGCCTCATTCTTTGCTTGAGCATAGGTGGAAGCCAAAGCGTCTTACATCGCCTTGGCAGTAGGCTGATTCAGAATATTATTGGCTATCTCCGTGGTGAGAGTCCCACATGGCAAACACGTGCATACGCATCATCTTGCTTCCAAAAAGCATTTGCCCCAGTCTTATCCGATGGCTCTGGATTTATCATGATGTGCTCTTTGTTGTTGCACTGCATAAGGGTGAGAAATTGCATGGACCATAACTCATAATTGGTCCCGTCCTTCTTCGCGATGGGAGCCGGCCCCTTGAAGACATCGGACGAAATAAATATACCACCCTTATTTTCTGACATGATGGTAAAGTGGCCAAACGACGGAACTCAACTTGAGAGTAAACCGATATGAACGAGTCTACATGATTATATGGAGAATCAGTTGTAAGTGTAGACTCATACGACCATCCTTGTCAACCTCTACTGCGTTCTAGGGCCAGAAAACGTGATTCATGGTCCGAAATCGCGTTTCCAATCAAAATCAGAATGTATCAGACCGCAATCCGAACTGTAGAGGAGCGTAGAAGTGCACGGATGTGCACCGGAGGCCCGACGACGACCTGGGTTGGTCGCTGTAGCGGCCTGGGGAGGCGGGCACAACTGGAAGGTCGGGGGAGGCCGAGGAGGCTGCCTAGGAGGGTCGGGGCGGTGCTCGACAACCCACAGGGGTGTGCTGCAATGGTCGGCAACCCACAGGAGAGGCTACAATGGTCCACAGGGAGCTGCTATGATGATCAGTAGCTCGCACGAGGGCTGCAGCATCCTAGGCAACCTGTATGGGGGCGGCGACGACTGGCAAGGGGGGTGACATGGGACGGTCGGGGGATGGGGGCTCGTAGGGATAGGGTTTAGTGGGATACAGGAACTCTGGTCTAGGATCCGTCGCTCTGATGCCATGTATGAAGAAAGAATGAATTGATTAATGAGAGGCCCTAGGGTTCTCTTATACAGGAGATGAACCTATTGGGCAAATTACAAGAAATAGATAATATGTAATACAATAAGGAAGATAATTAATATCTCAACAATAACTAATTATCAATCCTAATCCTATTAGAGGTTGGTTGCCTCCTATTGTGGTTAGGGGTAGGGTACGAGAGCTCTGGCGTAGGATCGCCGCTCTGATACCATGTTGAGAAAAATAATAAATGTAGTTTTATTCCTTGAACACTATGCTCTCTTATATAGAAGAGAGACCTATGGGTAAATCTAGACAAAAGAACAAAAAAATAAGCAAGCAATACAGAGACACAAATATATCTCTACACCTCCTCTAATCTCGTCCTTGGTTAATTGATTAGGATTGTAATCTGTCAGGAAAATAGAAAGAGTTGTTTATACCTTGGGCCCTAGGCTCTCTTATATAAGGAGAAACCTATGGGCAAATTACATAAAGTGGATAGAAGAATAGGAAAATTTATAAACGATACACATATATGAGATATATCTCTACACTCCCCTCAAGATAGAGCATAGATATTTATCATGCACAACTTGGATGAACAGTTCTGGAAGGGCTCTCTCAGAAGGGCTTTAGTGAAAATTTCTACCGTTTGGTCCCCTGAGCTGACATGAGATGTAGAAATAATCCCCTTCTGGATCATGTCACGTATATAATGGCAATCAACCTCAATGTGATTTGTCCTCTCATGAAAAGTAGGGTTATTAGCAGTGAATAAGGTACCCTGGTTGTCACATTCTAGCATCATGGGAAGAGGTATATATATATGTAGATCTTTTAGGACTGCTCGGACCCACATCATATCTGTACCTGCTTGTGCCATAGCTCTGTACTCAAATTCGACACTAGATCTAGCGACCACAGTTTGCTTCTTACTTTTTCATGAGACAAGAGAATCTCCAACAAATATAGCAAACCCTGATGTGGACATCCTGTCCCTGGGACATCTGCACATGCTGAGATAATCATAGAAACACCCCTTTTAAATAGCAGTCCCGCACTTGGAGATGATTTGAGGTACCTTAGTATCATCTGTATATCATACATATGAACTTGACGAGGTTATTTCATGAATTGGCTCATTCGACTGACTGCAAATGAAATATCGGGTCTGGTAATGGTAACATAAAGAAGCTTTTGAACCAGCTCTCTGTATATTCTCCTGTCCACCTCATCAGTATCATCATCATAAAGCTTCATGCTTGGATCCATGGGTGTAGTCGCTGGTCGACATCCAAGCATTCCCGTGTCACTCAATAAATCAATGATATACTTCCTCGAAGTTATCACAAGTCCCTGTTGGTTTCTGGCAAACTCTAATCCCAGAGAGTATCTTAGAGCTCCCAGATCCTTGGTAATAAACTCACAACCCAGAAATTCTTTTGCTCTTTTTATTCCCTGCCTATCATCTTCTATAATAAGTATATCATCAACATACACAATAATAGCAGTCATACCTCTGGAGGTTCTCCGTGTAAAAAGAGAGTGATCTGCATTCGACCGTTTGAACCCCTGTTTCTAAGTCTGAGAGCTTCTTGAACCAAATTCTAGGGCTCTGCGTAATGCCATAGATTGTCTTATCAAGTCGACATACTTGTGGCCACTCCACCTCAACAGCAAACTTCGACGACTGTAGCATGTAGACTTCCTCCTGAAGGTCACCATACAAAAATGCATTCTTGATATTCAATTGAAACATGGGTCAATCACGGATCACGACAACATATCGAAGGATCTGTAAGGTGGAATGTTGAGCAACCAGGGAGAACGTGTCAAGATAATCCACCCCATATGTCTGAGTAAACCCTCGTGCAACCAGTCGAGCCTTGTACCTGTCAATGCTACCATCTTCATTTTGCTTCATCGTAAAAACCTATTTGCAACTTACTATAAATGCTCCAGTGGGAGCTGGACCAAGACTCCATGTACCTCTTAACTGAAGGGCTGCCATCTCCTCTTCCATAGCTTATCACCACCAACTATCCTGCAGAGCCTCCTGATAATTCTGTGGAATTGCCATGGCTGACAATGCAACTGCAAATTTCTTGAAATCGCCAGTCAAGCGATCAAAGGAGACCATGAATGCTATAAGATATGATGCACAACTGCGCTTCTGCTTCCGAAGTGCAATAGGTAAGTTCAAATCATCAACCTCCACTTCTATCCCTTATAAAGAGTCCTACTCAGGTAGATCACCAAACCCATCGTTAGAAATTGTGTATTCAGAACATACCTCACGTGTGCTAGATGATGAGCGGTGACCATGAGCAGAAGTAGGTCGGCGGGTATAGTGATGCAACAAAGGAGGAACTGGAACCGTAGTAGGTGGTGGAGGTGGCGGTGGTGGTGATGGTGGTGGTGACAATGGTGGTGGAGTTGATGAGGAAGATGGTGATGTTAGTGGTGGCATGTATATTTCATCATCAAAGTCTGAAGAAGTTAACCGATCATATATAGGAGAATAATATATTACAAGCTCGAAAAAGGTGACATCTGCACTAACATAGTACTTCATGTGTAATGGATCGTAACATCTGTACACATGTCCTGGAGTACCCGACAAAGACACACTTGACAATTCTAGAAGAGCTTGTCAATCTTTGGTAATAACCGGTGGACAAATGCAACAGAGCCAAACACACGAGGAGTAAGTGAGAATAATTCCTTTTCAGGGAAGGCAAGAGAAAAAAGAACTTTCTCACCTAAACCGATGAAGGCATGTGATTAATAAGATAGCATGCCGTAAGGACAACAGCATCCCAAAAAGAATGCGGAGCATGACTCTAAATGAGAAGAGTCCTCGTAATATCAAGCAAATGACGATGCTTCCTCTCTGCAACACCATTTTGTTGGGAAGTATAGGCACATGAAGTTTGATGAATAATAACTTGGGATAAAAAAACTTGGAAAGAGTACGAGTATAAAATTCCAAGGCATTATCAGTTCTCACAAATTTCACAGAGGTGAAAACACATCTGTTACTTCAGTTAGAAAATTATTGATAATTTCACTGGCTTTGTATTTATTCTTTAATAAAAAGATACAAGACAGACGAGAGAAATCATCTACTGCAACAAGATAAAGCTAATGTTCCGGATGATCAGGAACACGACTTGGACGCCAAATATCTATATGAAATAACTCAAAAATGGAGCTAGTGTTTCGAATATGATGACTGAGAAATACAGACCGATGATGTTTTCCCAACTGACATGCCTCACATTGAAAGGATGAGTGAAGAGAGATCTGAGGCAAAACACGACACATTTTCTTGAGCGGGAGATGACCAAAGTGCAAGTGCCACATGAAGGGTGAGACAGGTCCAATGGAAAGAGAGTAAATGCCAGCATACAGAGTTCAAACTAAGCGGTAGAGGCCACCTTGCTCACGACCACACCCAAACACCTTGTCCGTAAGGATGTTCTGAAATAGAAGAGATGATGGGTCAAATATAGCCCGACAATGTAAATCCTTCGTAATGACTAATAGATAACAAGTTCATAGAGAAGTCAGGTGCATGCAACACATTCTGTAAATGCATAGAGGGCATCAAACTAATCTCCCCCTGTCCAGTGGTTAGGGAATGAGTCCCATTTGCAATAACCACTGTTCATCCTGGAGGAACCTGTCTGTATACTGTAAGCTGATCCCTGTCTCCACACAAGTGATGTGTGCCACCGGAGTCCATAATCCATTCTATAACATCAGATCCACTACTGCTGGTGAGTGCATAAGTACTACCTGAGGTACTGGAGGAGGCTGAATCGGCCACATCAGAGTGACTCCCAGAGGCTGAGGAAGACATAACGGGACTGGCTGAAGGTATACCGCCTCTCAATTGGGCTACAAGGTCGAATCGTTGATCCAGAGAGGAGGCAGTCGAGGGCTCAATCTGCTCAGCCACTCGAGCAGAGGTGGGAAATCCATGCTTAGAGTAGCATGTATCTTCGGTATGTCTAGAACGATGGTAAAATGTGCAGGGTTGACGAACACGTCCTCCTCTGCCTTGAGGTACTTGTCTATGAAACTGAGAAGAACCTCCTCAACCTTGGGAGACTGCTATCTCTGAAGAAGTCTGACTAGCAGTAGAAGATGGAACAGTGAGCGGACTGAGCATGCAAAAGGCTTCCTCTATAGGAGGAATAGTAGAGTCTGCCAAAATATGGGAACATGTCGCCTCATACTCAGGTTCAAGTGTTGCCAGGAATACACCAACTGTCACACCCCCAAATTCCGTGATCGAGAATGTCGTGCAGACACGGTAGCTGGATGCTTAAGAATGATCGATGGAGCTGGACTTTAGGAGGAGTCCGAAAACACATGGGTATTATGGAGGTTATCCACAGGAGTCTGGAGGCTCAACCGTACGTTACAAGGGAGAGATGTTATATAGGACACTGGCTCGGTAGTAGAGTGTCGTGAAGCTTGTAGCAGTGCAAGCACAACGAGTACAGGCAGCCGTGCAAGACATGACAGTGGATGCACGCAGCAGATACGTACGCGAATGCAGAAGGGTGGTATGCAGTGAAGCAATACGCATTTAGGAGCAATGCAGTACGATTACATAGGCGTACACACGAAGGCGCACGGTATCGGTATCGATGCATGACGATCTACAAAGGCATGGAGCGCTGCAGGTGCTGAGTACGAGCATTGCCGAGAATGCTCAGTATTACACGTACGAGAGTGGTCTGGAGTCCACAGATATTGAGTTCTGGAGGACTTCCCCTTAGCATGCAGAACACTAAGGAAGGGTTTACTGCACGAGGATTTGGAGGCCACGTGTTCCCTTTAGTACAAAGATCGAGTGTTCAGTGGCATTCGGTGTATTACGGCAAAGTTGCATCAGCAAGCATTGGAGTGCGAGTGTGCTGATGACTGGGCGGTTGACTGGACGTCAACTGTACGAGAAGACGAAAGGACAACAAGAGTGTCGAAGAGACGAGCATATAAAGAGTTGCTGCGGAACGCGAACGATTGTCGAAGAACTCGAAGGGTCTCTTATGTCTTTATGTATCATTATTCTAGATGTGATAATGAGTGCCCCTTGGGTTGCCTTGAGTCCTGTATAAAAGAAGAGGTAATGGCTCATTTGTAAACACACAGAGTACATGAGAGAAAGTGTAGAGTGTCACCACCCACTCTAGAGCAAGTTCCCCTTCTAATAAGAGAAGTAGGTTTGTGCCCGTGCTTGTGTGATCATGTGGTTGTGTTCTTGAACATTCTTGAGCGAGTTCTTAAGAGTGTTCTTGAGCGATCCAGAGTTCCGTGCTCGTGCTTGTATTGGAGCGTCGGTACGTGAGCAAGCAGGAGTATCGAAGAAGAGTTGGAGCGCGTCCGTGACCGTTCTACTCGGGAAGGCTGGCTAGCTACGAGTTAGCTAACGCCGCACATGTTCAGTCGAAATCGATAGGGGGATTTTGACCCTGTGACACCAACCATGGTGGCATTCCTATAAGTCTCCTGCTGCTCAGGAGTAGATGTGAGAGGCATGAAGCTATAGAGCTTTTCAAACATCCCATGCAAGGATGTATATAGTGAGTGAAGAGGACGTCCATTCTGCTTGATAGTAAAGATATCATGATGGAGTTGTAGGATATGTCCCATTCTTTGCCTGTGAATAAGTAGCAACGAGAATATCCCACATTGCGTTGGCTATGTGCTGATGGAGTATATCATTGGCGATCTCTATTGCCAATGTGCATGAAAGCCAAACCTTGACATATACATCATCCGTCTCTCGTGAGGCGTTAATCCCAATCTTGTCAGCCGGCTCTTCCTCGATAATAATATGTTTCTTACCTGTAGAGTTCATCATGCTCGTGAACTGCATAGCCCACAATTTATAGTTTGACCCGTCCATCTTTACCATAGGCGCAAGACCTCTGAAGATGGGGGATATCTACCTTGCTTTCTGACATGACAACTGAAGAAGACTAGAATTAAAGACTAGACAAGTGTTTGTCTACACCGACATAGGGAGATTTGGTTGCATATGTAGACTTATGCAACCAATCTCATTAAGGGAGAAAGCTCGACGGCGTCGTCCCCCTCTTAAAAGGGAAGGGCGACGGCTCCCCTTGGAGAGAGTAGGTGCAGCCGATCGAAGAGAGAGGGTTTGCGGGGCCCTAGGAAAGGGAGGTGCGCGCAGGCCGCGCTGCAGGGCCACACGACAGAAGGAGGTTGGCCCGTGGGGGCTGTAGGAGCCTAGCAAGGCCTGGCGACGGCGGTGGAGCCAGCAACAGAGGAGCTCACAGGGGTCTGGTGACTACGGAGGACCCTGCAGGGGAGAGGGGAGGGGCCTGGTGGCGAAGTACGAAGGCCTGACTACGTGGGCAGAGGGGCCCGTGAGGCCTAGCGACGGGCAGCAGGGGTACAGAGGCTCGCGAGGGTTGGGCGTCGGAAGTCCTAGGTGGCGCACGTGAGGGAGAGGCTTGAGGTGGGGTTTAGGTTTAGGGTTGGGGCTTCGGTGCATGAGCTCCGGTCTAGGACCGCCGCTCTGATACCATGTTGGGAAAATAGAAAGAGTTGTTTATTCCTTGGGCCCTAGGCTCTCTTATATAGGGAGAAGCCTATGGGAAAATTATATGAAGTGGACAGAAGAATAGGCAAATATGTAAACGATACACATATATGAAATATATCTCTACATAGTTCGAGCGGTCTATTTTTGTATAAAAGGAGGGCTACCCCATGCCTTCCTGTATAGTAATTGGAAACATGAAAAATGTCTCTCTATAGGCCGTTTCCCCTCTCTTCCCGTGCTTGAGGTCGTCCCCTGCCCCAAGACTAGCAAGGAAGGAAGGACGATTTCTCTAAATTGTGGAAGCAACGCGGTTCATCCTCACATCCACAAGTGTTGTCTTTGTCAAATTGGAATTCCAACAAGAGGTCTCTTGTTTTAGAGGATAGAGGATCGCAAACACGTTTCAAGAGGTAATGCTATACTCGTGAGAACTTGATGAAACGAATTGGAAAATGTTCCCAATTCATGTGTTTTTATCTTTGTTTTAATAAAGTTAAAATTCCGTTTCTATCTAGATTCGTATTACGAATCTCTTTATTTTTTTTGACACTCAAAGGAGGGGGAGACACTCAAAGGTGTTCACCCCAATTTATTAAGAATGAAAAGAGAAAATACTTACAGCGGGGAGCGGTGATTACAACATAGGTCAAGGTAGATGGTAAAAGAGAGGATACCATCCGCCTCCCAAAAAGGAAAAAAAAGAACGTTACAAGGATAACCAGTCCGTACAAAAGTTATTTGCAGCAATATAAATATTTTCCTTATAAAAACGCTGCCCCGCAAAAACCAAGTTGTTTCTTCCCAGCCAAATACTCCAGATACGCGCAATGGGGACAATTTTTTCCGCCCTTGGGCGAGTAGAGACTGCAGCAAGACTCTCCCAGAAGGCATCCATGGAGGAGCGATTTACCCAACCCACGTCATCCCAGATGGCCTGCACGAAGGGACAATGCCGGAAAAGGTGGCCGGATGTTTCGACGTCGAGGCCACAAAGACCACATAATGAAGAGATATTCGGGAAGATGGAGGCGCAACGGTCACCGGTGAGCAGTCTTCCACGTCTAAGAATCCAAAGAAAGACGCCAATCTTTTCCGGAACCTTGAGATCCCAAATGAACTTGCAGTGGCGAAGAAAAGATGCATCCGCATTCAATACAGGGGGAGAATAGAGAGATAAGCCTTCCGAGAGGAGAAAGTCCCGTCCAACCAAACAAAATGGTCGCGGCCCGTAGAAGGCGAGGTAGCGTCCGCAAGGAGAGTCATCAAAGCGGTGAAGTCAAGGAGCCGCTGGTCCGAGAGCGTGCCCAACAAAATAGGATACCAGACGCCGTCACCCCAGCAAGAAGCCACCGAAGCGAGTTTATCCCCGGCCATCGCATAAAGACGAGGAAAAAGATTCATGAGTATGCCCTTCCCGGACCAATCCACAGACCAGAAGCGGAAGGATCTCCCATCGCCGATAGCAGGAGCAACCAGCGATCTGTTAGAGTTGAAGACAGAGAAGACATCGCACCAGAGAGAATGAGAGATGCCCTGAGAATGGCCGCCAAAAACGGAGGCAAAGGCATTACCAGCAGCCACGCGGAGGCATTGCACCAAGAAATTCTCTTCCCGGCCTAAAAGCCTCATCGCCCAATTGAGGAGCCAAGCATCACGAACCACCGCCAAACGCCTAACGCCAAGACCTCCGTCGCGTTTCGGCCGGCAGATGTCGTCCCACCCAACTAAGTGCATCCCTCTTCTGTCAGACCCATTCTTGCCCCAACGAAAACGCCTCATAGATCTCTCCAAGCGAAGCCGGATTCCCTTGGGCAACTGGCGAGCCGAAAGGAAATATATGGGTATTGCCGAGAGGACAGATTTGATAAGAACTAACCGACTGCCTTTGGAGAGCAACGACGCACGCCAACCAGCTAGTCTGGATTCGACCTTCTCAATCACCCTCTGATAATCGCGCAAGCGCGCACGGCCCAAAGAGAGCGGCAAACCCAGGTATTCCAGCGGAAGTTCCCCAAGGGAAGCCCCCAAGAGAGCGGAGCAATCCCCGGCTTCTAAAGCCGATAAGCCAAAAGGCACCACTTTTGATTTGGCAGCGTTGATGCGGAGCCCCGAAATCTCGCAAAAAAGTTGAATCGCAGTGGCCATCCCCAAGGCTTGAGACCGGCCTCCCTCAATAAAACAAAGGGTGTCATCCGCAAATTGAAGAAGAGGAATATGAAAGTTACCCAAATAGCATCCGCAAGTAAATCCAGCATTTGCCACACCCTGGATCATACGAGGCATAACATCCGCCGCCAGAACGAAAAGAAGAGGGGCGAGGGGGCAGCCCTGGCGAACCCCCCTGCGCGACTGAAAAAGGCCCCCAGCCGGGCGTCCGTTAAGTGATAGGGAGAAGGAGACAGTAGTAATACATCGTCTAACCCAGGAGATCCACAAGGGAGGGAAACCCCGAGCCTTTAAAACCGCCCATAGGAAGCGCCAGTCCAAAGAATTATAAGCCTTAGCAAAGTCAATTTTCCATAGTATCCCCTTCGTGCCAGCTCTATGCCATCCATCAATAATTGCAAACGCCAACGCGTAGCAGTCGGATATTTTTCTCCCCTGGATAAAGGCTGCCTGAGCGGGAGAAATTAGAGAGTCAAGCAGGGGAGCAAGCCGAATAGCCAAAGCCTTGGCAATGATTAGATGCCATTAGATATAGCAATAGGGCGAAAATCCTCGATACGGGTAGCCCCATGAGACTTAGGAATAAGAACCATGCTGGCCCGGTTAATCTTGTCGAATCCCCGATTTCCATTGCAAAATTCGAGAGCGACTTCTAAGACATCATTTGAGATCACACCCCAGAAGTCCCTATAGAAAGAAATGGGGAAACCATCGGGTCCAGGGGAGGCGTCGATGTTAAGGTCCCAAACCGCCCTCTTAAGCTCCTCAAGCGTGAATGGCCGAGTTAGAATATTCGCATCCGCGGAGGGGAGAGAAGGGATCCCGATGGCAGACCAACGCCACGAAGAGGAGGGCTGACGATCGAAGAAACTCTTGAAGTGGTTAACCAAAGCCGAGCCTAACTCGCGAGTACCCTGAATAGAGACGCCCCCAATTTCAATGGAGGAGATACGATTAGCGCGCTTACGAGCACTGGCGACCCGGTGGAAGAAGGCAGTATTAGCGTCCCCACTCTTAATCCAACGAATACGAGAGCGCTGTCTCCATTCGATCGCCTTCTTCCTGTCGTCCTCCGAGACTAGATGTAAAGCCGAGGATCGCTCAGATAATTCCTGAGGAGAGAGCTCCCTATCGTTCTCCATACGATCGAGCTGAAGAATAATTTCCTCCGCGTTGTTGCGAGCAACAATTCTAGCCTGGCGAGTGGAAAATTTGAACGAGGCGAGGGCACGTCGAAGGGACGAAAGCTTACGATCAAAGCGGTGAGCCGCATGACCAGAATAAGAAGTCTGAGACCAATGATTGCGGACGAGATTCTTAAAGTCTGATTCCAGCAGCCAGCTCCTCTCATATCGGAAGATACCACGCGGACGGGAGGACTCGTCAGCCTCCCAAATAATGGGGGAGTGATCAGAAGAAGATCTCGGTCTAGAAGAAACCGAGCATAGCGGAAAGGCCTCCATCCAGCGATTATTAGCAAAAAATCTATCAAGACGAGATCGTGAAGATGAATTGCGCCAAGTGTAAGAGATATCATTAGCCACCAAATCTTCGAGAGCCAATCCATGAATGAAATCCAAAAAATCACTCGAGCCGGGATCTCTTCCCCCCCTACCACGAGGGCGGTCGCATGCGAGCAAAGTGACGTTAAAATCCCCCCCCCACTATCCAAGGAATGGTCCCCAAAGCCGCAGCATCCGCATTTAGATCCTCCCATAATAATCGACGAGCGATGTGACATAATGGCGCATAAACGCAAGAGAAAGCCAAAGAAACATTCGAATCCACATGAACAAGGGTGACAGTGATAGAGTGACGTCCCAGACGAGAGCATGCGAACGAAAATCTTGAAGAGCGCCAAGCAATAATAGCACCACCAGAAGCGAAAACCGCATCCAAGGAGCAAAAAGCGTCGACAGGGCCCGCCCCAAGCGAATTCCACATGGCGTCATCAACCCCCGCTAGCTTAGTTTCCTGAATAAAGACAACATCACAGTCCCATTCGCGCAAACGCGAGCCCAAAGCCTGGCGACGATTCGGGTCACCCAACCCACGAACATTCCAAGATAGTAGCTTCATTAAAATTACAAAAAATGGCCCCAAAAAGTGAATACAGTCAAAAACCACTACAGATGGGGACGTCGCTGGCCTACCCAGCGAAGCCCCGCCGCCTCTGCAATAACCTCGCGAACCGGCGAAAAGGGATCATCAGGGAACGAGTCCAGCCGTTGAGAATATACAATGCCATATCTTGCTGGGGAGGCACAAAAATCATTCCAAGAACTCCAGGAAGAAGCATAGCGGGTCGGCGAAACCGAGGGAGCATTCGAAGAGGAGGCCACAGCTTCGCCAGCAAACATAGAAGTCCGATTAGAGAGAGAAGGCAGACCACCATCGTGAGAGAGCATACCAGCCATGGGTGAGGAGACTGCCCCCGAATGTCTTTATTTAATCGGATGTGATCCGATCTTCATGCTTCCGTGATGCGCAAGGCTTAAAAACCTTCCTTCAATATGTAAATAGAAGTCTATTATCTGGAGCAAGCTTAAAACACCTCAAGATCATCAACACTAAACCTCATTATACTTGGCATGTTTTATCTTTGAATTAACTAGCTCGGTTGATTATAAGGTTATATCAAAACTAGGAACAATGTATACGATAATTCCCTACTAGGCACTCGGACTATCTCATGTCAATATATTTTGATAAGTCTTCTTATAATTGTGCAGTGGTATAGGAACTGACACAGAAGTGTTGGTCAGGGGGGAAAGCTGATAGAGATGGAGGGGTGATGTACACGCTACGACTTTTGTCGAAGATGACGAGCGATGGAATGGTTTGCTAATTGATGCAATCGAGATGCGTTGACATATACTGCTATATGCTGATGCCGTTGTAATGTTTTTTTGTTTCTCTTAGAGAGTTGTGCCCCTAGGACACATCCCAGCTTCATTACCATGTGATCTAATCCATCGATTTTCCATCCAACAGTAGAGAATGAAACCATTTTGAACGTAAATAGTGGCTTTGGAATCGACCAATCCATTCATTTTCTTTTTTTAGCATGCAATTAAATGTCAGTTGAATTCTTTTATTCTCTTTTTACACTAGTTTGGAATCCAACCATCAAGTTTACTTTTTTTATCCACCAATATTGAAATTACTCAATGTAAGGCTGTTGCAATGGAGAAACACATGGTAAAGAATGTCGTCGTCGTCATGGAAGAGAATTTATGTTATTGTCATGGAGAATGTTGCTACTGTTGCGGAGGAGAATGTCACCACCTATTAAAATTAAGCTCCCTACGTGGCCTTCTGCACTATCTTTGGCCTCAAATTTCAACGAACTTCGGTCAAATTTCTATCGAATATCGATATCCAATCGACACCGAAATTCGACTGAAATGGCCGAAACGACCGAAATATGGGGCCCTAGTACAAAAAATGACCGAAATGGCAAAAAATTTGGTCGAATTTTAACCGAAATTCCGTTTCGATTAGTCACCGAAATGATAACCGAAACTGACATTTAGGGCCTTGGAGCTCACAACGGTGGGGGAAGCCCTGTAGGAGACATGATTCCCCTCTCTTTTTTTTGAAAGTCTGCAAAGTAGGGGGAAACACTCGGTGGTGCCCGCCCCATCAAAATTTATTCAAAAAACTAAAGCAAAGGTGCCAAAAGACAAAAAGTTACAGCACCCAACATATACCCAAAAGAGCATTACAATATCCAGTCATCTAACATCCTCTTTGCAAAGATCCTCACGTTCTCTTTATAAAACCTTTGACCTGAGAAAAACAATTCATTTCTTCCACGCCAGACCGCCCATAGTATCGCCATGGGGAACAACCGCTCCCTTCTTGGTCTCACCCCATTTGCGTAGATCGAGTTCGAGAAAGCCTGAAACTCCTCGAAGCGGCACCAATCAATATTAGCCTCCTGCCAAATTTGAGATACCATGGGGCATTTAAAAAAAAGGTGTTCCACAGATTCAATGTCATTATCACAAATTAAGCATTTATCTGCAACGATGCCCAGCAGCTTGATGCACCGATCACGTGTCATCAACCTCTTCCGCCTGAGAAAGGGCCCAAATGGCAGCGCAATCCCTGTTGAGTACCTCCGAGCTCGCCGGCGGTGGTCTGGAGATGGCCCCGCAGGCCCCTTTAACCGAGAACTCTCCATCCTTCCAGCACCAATGATCTCTTCCCCCTAGGGGCCCCCACCTTCCTGACGGCGTCAAGTAGCTCCAAGAAATCGTCAAATCTCTGATCTGAGAAATTAGCAGAGAATGTTGGCCACCAAGACCCCTCCATCCAGCAATCCGCTACCGAGCAAAGCCTACCACTCGCCAAGGAATATAAGCGGGGGAAATGAGAGCAAAGAGCTTCCGCCCCCGACCAATCATCTCCCCAGAAAGCAAAGGTCTTCCCCCTCCCAACAACCGGTCTGAAGAGAGTTATATTCTTCACGAAAGTCTTCACCACGCCCCTCCAAAAAGGCGTCATGGCCGCAAGATTGAGTAACTGAGAGTGGGGCGCTCCCTTCACCCCATAAATGTTGCGGACCACCATGCAGACGAGGTCATCCCTCGTGCCCCACATCCTACTAGCCCACTTAAGTAAAAGCGCCTCATTTATCTGCTCAAGTGATTTCACACCCAGTCCCCCCCAATCCTTTCTGTGCAAGATATCTTCCCACCTTACCAGATGGACCCCTCCTCGCCCATTTGCATGACTGCCCCACAAAAACGTGCGCATCTTCTTTTTTAGCCTTGCACGAATCCCCTTCGGAATCTTGCGGCTAGCAAGAAAATAAATTGGAATGGACGATAGAACCGCCTTGAGCAGGACCAACCTTCCCCCCCTCGACAGTATAGCGGCTTTCCACCCCGCCAGCCTCAGTTCCACCTTCTCCACCACCCTCAACCAATCCCGAAGCCTCGCCCTCCCCAAAGTCAGAGGCATGCCGAGGTACTCCATTGGTAAAGTAACGTGCGCAGAAGCCAAGATCACCGCCAACCTATCAGCCACCCGATCCACAGGCTCGAATGGGACAAACATAGATTTGTTGTCATTTTTGCATAATCCAGATAGCTCGGAAAAAACCTCCAACGTCGTAGCCATGCCGATGGCCTCCTCGATATCCCCCTCAATGAGGAAAAGAGTGTCGTCCGCGTACTGGATGATCGGTACCCGCAACTCTCCCCTTGAGTAGCCACCAGAGAGACCATGGCTGATCACACCCGCCGCCATATCAACCAGCACATCTGCCGCAAGAATGAAGGAGGAGAGACAGAAGGGCCTCCCACGAGTGTCACTGACATGGAAGGTTGGGAGATGATGTATAGGTGGAAGTTGGAGTCTTGAGAAAGGATGGGGTGGCAAGGATGTTATGGAAGGTGTTTGGTACAGAGGAAGGGATTACAACCCCACATTTTTGTTTATTTTATTTACAGATCCTGTTGGTGTTTTTCAACCTTGTTATCAATTTCTTAGAACTGTTATTTTTACAACTTCGTGTAGGAGAGGATGGCATAGTTGTAAAAGATGTAATTAGGATGTGTAAAAAAGGACGGAGTTGTAAAAAAACCAATAAGGAGTTGCAAAAAAGGAAAAAAAACGGAGTCATAAAAAATGGGTATTGTAAAATAGAAAAATGAATATAAACTTGTAAATTTGAACTTCTAGTTGCGATCCTAAAAAATGAACAAGAATTTGTAGAAAGTAAACACAAAGTTATAAAAAGAGAATAAGTTGTAAAAAACTAACACGAAGTTGTAAAGTTTGACTATTTAGTTGCAAAACCGCTGCATTTGTTCGTAATAAATGAATATGTAGTTGTAATATGTAATAAAAGATTTGTAATATATAAGGTATATTCAAGATCTTTAAAAGGTGCGGTTTAGGTTACTTATCTGCAAACATTTAAACATGGGATCGAATGAAAATGCCATTTTGTACCGCGGAGTGATTTTCATGTAATAAATGACGATGAAAGATAAAAACTTAAGGTTGAGATCATGTGCTTATTAGTTTGTTAATGAACCCTGAGATTGGATGGCTAAATTTAGAAAGAAAAAAACAGCAAACCTGTCCGTGAGCTCATGACTCGTAATAATATTTTTCTGCTGCCAGCCTCCTAATTCTGTGGAAAGAGTGATCCATCCACCACCATTTTAGGTTCCAATCTAATTCTTGGTTTTCAGTGTTGGTTTTCAATTTGAGTTGAGTTCTTACCAAGTTGATCCCGGAGTTTCTTCCCCTGGGTCGTTGAGGGCATAATGGGCTTGATGTGCTGTTTGCGGGAGTTTCTAGGGAAAACATGATGACAGTAATACCACGATTTCAGTCTAAATCTGGATAAATCGACAAAAATCTCGAAAAAACTGAAAATGCTATGTTTTCCGGCTGGGAGTCAGAAGGCCAATCCTGGTAATGCCCCTTGCTAAAATCGTCAACTTAGGATTTGAAGTCAGTCCTCAGATCCATTAACCCCATTCGTTTGATATGATGATGTATTCAATGAACCTGAATTTGCGAACGAAATAATGGAGATGAATGACAAGAAGCTGTTTTTTGGGAAATTTCAGACTTCCAAGACGAAGAGTATATTTTCTTATTTTGTTTTAGATTTCTTGGATTCTGTATTAGAACTACCTTCTGTTCTTTAGAGATTTTGTTTTAATTTTGATTTTGAAATCCTATATTTCTGATTTGACTTCATTTATCTTCCAGAGCAACCATATGACAGCATTCCGAATTTTAGCGCTGCTGATGCATTGAGAATTACAGGGATAGGTCGCAACGAGTTTATTGATATAATGAACAAGTGCAGATCTAAGGTATCGGTTCTCATTATGGCTGACTTTACTTTATTCCCCTCTTGTACGCTTAGTTATGCAAGAGACTCTGAGATAAGCAGGAGACTTTCTTCACAAGTTTAACATTGATATATGTAGGAGGGCTAGAGATGTTGACACTGTTTTGCCACATTTGAAAATGGGTACTTTGGGGGCATACTGTCTGCATGTTGACAAAATCCCATAATGTTTGACAAACTACTTGAAATAAGTAATTCAAATCATACAGAATTTGTATGATTACCTCAAATTTACCATAATCCTTCAATGCGTAGGAATCTAGAGACAAATTTACATGGATTTAACGAAGTCTAACATCACCCAATGCTGAAAGAAATCCAAGCTAATCATTAAATGGTTTAGTTGAATAATTGCAAGTACCCTGATTACACATGGTTATACTATGAAATTTGAATTATAAAGGTATCAAACAAATGTGTCATAACAGATGAGTCATATTATGAAAACTTAGGAATGCGATCGAAAGAAGGTTGATGCAAGTTTCCAAAGTAACTGAAAACTAATTCCGATTCATGCTATGTCGCTCAACTATTGAAGCTATCCACTTGTTGATGAGAAAAATGGAGATTTATAAAGCTAAAAAGAACCTCCATATGATTTTTATTGATTTGGAGAATGCTTATGATTAAGTCACACAAGAGATATTGTAGAGAGTTTTGGAGAAGAGACAAGTACCTGTCCTATGCATTAACCTTATAAAGGCCATGTATGATCGGGTTTCATCTTGTGTAAGGATCTAGTCTGGGAAGACTGACTATTTTAACATTACCATTTTACTTTGATTATGGATGAGTTGAGTAGTCACATTCAGGATGAGATACCTTGGTGCATGTTGTTCGTCAATGATATTGTGTTAATTGAGGAGACATGAAATGAAGTAAATGAGAAGCTGGGGGTTTGGAGACATACCTTAGAGATTAAAGGATTTTGTATAAGTAGGGTTAAGACTAAATTTATGGAGTGCATATTTGATGGAAACAACGGTGAATGAATCATGGTGAAGATTGGAGACGATAACATTCAGAGGAAAGATTTTATTAGATACTTGGGATCTATTTTGCAACATGATGGGCAAATTGATGGAGATGTTACTCATAGAATAAATGCAGGTTGGCTAAAGTGGAGAGGAGCCTCTATTTTTCTTTGTGATAAGAAAATCCCTTCGAAAGTCAAAGAAAAGTATTATAAATTAACCGTGAGACTTGTTATACTCTATGGATTAGAGTGTTGTCTTGTGAACGATAGACATGCGCGTAGAATAACATTTGCAGAAATGAAAATGATAAGGTGGATGCGTGCTCATACTGATACACAAAAAGATCGGATTCAGAATGATGCAATCAGAAGGAAAGTTGGCATAACTCCGATAGAGGATAAGATGAGATCACTGCTTAAGATGTATTAGCCATTTGTAAAGGAGGTCGGTTGATGCACCAATTAGAAGATGTGAGATTTGTGATGTTGAGTCAATTAAGAGAGGAGGGTGAAGGCCCAACTATCCAAATGGATCTTAGTTATTTGGATTTGAGCTCGAGAATGATCCAAAATAGATCTGAATGGAGGCAGAAAATCCATGTAGGTGACCCTACTTAATTGTGGGAAAAGGCTTTGTTGTTGTACTACCTTGATTATATAAACTTTATATTTATTTCTACTTTATATATTGTAGAGGAACTAGGTCCTTAAAGGATACATGAACTAATGTAATAGATGACTCAGATATTCCAATTGCCTTGAGGGAAGACAATCGTATATGCATAATGCATCTAATTTCCTACTGCTCTTATTGAATAAACTCTCAAGTGTCTATGTATTTTGTAGTATGACTCTTTGCTGTCGCGATCTCGTGCTTATATCAGGAGGCATTTCAAAAATACAAGTGGTATGCAACTATGAGACATTGGCTCTTCAGTCTAGCAACGCGTGGAAATTTTTTTATATCTCTAAGAAATGATGCAGGTGAGGATGTAAATTAGTCTTTGTGGTAAAGCATAAAATCGATGAAAGTTTATAACACTATAAAGTGCAATTAGTGACCAAGGATTATGTTAGAGATAATCGTATATGGTTGTTGCTTTATTTAACTCTATTTCCTTATGCATTGTTTCCCTATGCATCTCTGTTTCCTTATGTACTATTTCCCCATGTAACCCCATAGGGGTATTTGTGTAAGCTCTCCCCTGAGCACCCTAGGGTTTAGTCCTATATAAGGACCCCTAGATCTCACAGAATAAACACACAATATTCTTCTCTTATTATCTTCACATGGTATCAGAGCAGCGGTCCTAGACCGGTGTTCTGACCTAGCATCCCTCCGCCACTAGCCGCCCCTATCTCCTGTGCCGTTTCCAGTGCTCCTGCGCACTCCGCGCTAGGGCTCGGCGCGAGCCCTTGCACCTCTGCACACCGCGCCAAGATCCTTGCGCCTCTCCAACCCTCCGTCGCACGCTGCGCCCATCCATCGCACGCTAGGGCTCTGCCCCTGCGCCCCTCCATCGCGCGTTAAGGCTCCTCCCCTCGTTAAAGCTCCGCCCCTGCGCCTCTCCGTCGCGCGCTAGGGCTCCGCTCCTGTGTCCCTCCATCGCGCGCTAAGGCTCCGCCCCAGTGCCTCTCCATCGCATGCTAGGGCTACGCCCCCTTCCCAACCATCGCGTGCTTGGGCTTCGCCTCTGTACCCCTGCCTTAGGGCTCCTGCGCCTGCGACTCCTAGGGATCCATTGCACCAGTGCGACCTAGGCGAAGGTCCCTGTGAAGGTCCCTGCGCCTGTGCCTGCTAGAGCCCCAACCTGCGCCAGCACACTTGTGCCCTAGACTCGAGGCAACTGCGCCAGCACACCAGTACACCACCCCTGCCCTCCTGCAGTCCTCGAGGCAACTGCCGCTGCCGCAATAATCTTCTTGTTCAACTTTTGTTTAGGGCGTAGATCCTTCACTACTATACAAAGATGTGCAACTAAGGAGGATCTACATATTAATTACAACTGCATCTGGGTCACTTTTTCTTGACCTAGAGACACTATCATCGAGACCAAGCCTATGTATCCTCCTTCTCTGATGATACAAAGCACATCTATCAAGCTGAAAGGCTCTGAAAACTATGTTCTTCAGTCTCGGTCCTTCAAGATATTTATTGGGGGCCAAAGAAAGAGTGCCATCCTCACAAAGACTCCTCCTTCTATCACCGATGCAGATTATGAAAGCTGGTTTGTCGACAATTGCCAGGTAATTACTTGGATGACAAATAGTGTAGATCCAAATATTGCTGGCAATCTTTTATATAAAGATACTGCTAAAGCCATGTGGGAAAACCTTGAGCACACATATTCCCAGAAAACAACCAAATCTCGTCTTTCTGATATATACACAAGAATTTGGTCTACTAATCATGAAGAGACCAGTCTAACTGAATACTATCGAACACTTACAAGCCTGTTTGAAGAACATCTTATCTTTCAACCTGCATGCTGTGATAAGCAAGTAGGCGAACGTGCTGAGTGGCAGGTTTACATGTTTCTCTCAGGACTTCATCCCGAAGTACAAAATAGCCAAAGATCAATTTCTTATGGCGGATAAATTGCTTACGATAGAAACCATATTTGGTCGACTACAGGAACTAGAAGCTCTGGCTCAAAATTCTCTAGTTCATCCTTCTACAGAGACAGCAGCCCACTATTCATCTGGGCACAGAGGACGTCAATCTTATCCCGGAGGCCGAGGTCGTGGCCGCGACCATTACTCTAGTCGTGGACGTGAATCTGGACGAGGTCGTGGTCGTGATTTCTCTACTGGTCGTTACCTTGCATGTGTACATTGTGGTCGCATGAATCATCCTTCTGAGCGTTGCTAGGCTACATTTGGAAAGCAACCAAGTGCTCATAACACTTATGACGACGAACTACATGATACAAACAATGATACAACTAATCAGAATACAGATGGACAACTCACTCCATTCACTGCCTCTGAATATGCTCGTCTACGACAACTTCTAAATGATTCCTCTCCATCAACCAAAGACACGACTGCATCTGTTGCTACTGCTAGCCTTGCCACTAGCTCAGGTATAGTAGCCAACTCAGTCTCTGTTACCAAACATGCATGGATTTTTGATTCTGGTGCCTCCACTCATCTAACGGGAGATGCAAGTCTACTCACCTCCTCTCAACCCTCTACCACTATAAAGAGCGTTCGTATTGTCAATGGCGATCATTCTCCTGTTACTGCTGTCGGAACTATTGACTTCTCCAACAAACTCCGACTGACAGATGTGCATTGTGCTCCTGCTTTCCCACTCAGTCTTTTATCGGTTTAGAAGCTATGTCGAGAACTACATTGTCGTGTTATTTTTGATGAATTCTGTTGCTATTTTCAGGACATCCGGACGAGGCAGATTTTTGGTGGGGGACATGAGAGGAATGACCTATATTACCTCAACAGAACTTTGCTGGTTCTACTTCCATCTCTGAAGACCCTTTTCTATGGCATCATCGTCTGGGACATCCTTCTGCCAAGGCTCTCTCTATGATGTTCCCTGAACTATCTAACCTAAAACCCTTTGAGTGTGAAGCATGTCAGTTCGGAAAACATCATAGAGTTTCCTTTCCTGCTAGAACTGAGTCTCGTCGCACTACTCCTTTCTTCTTAATTCATTGTGATATTTAGGGACCCTGTCCGGTCAAAACTATTAGTGGTCATAAGTACTTTGTTGTTTTTGTGGATGACTACAGTCGTCTATCTTGGGTTTTCCTGTTAAAAGAACGATCAGAAATTAATATCATTGTCAAGAACTTCTTTCATTATGTCAACAATTTTTTCTCTACTACCATTAAAATCTTTCGTTCTGATAATGTTCTGGAATATACTCAGAATGACCTGATAACCTTTTTTGCCTGCCAGGGAACAATACATCAAACTTCTTGTCCATATACATCCCAACAAAATGGGGTTGCTGAAAGAAAACTGAGACACCTTCTTGATAGTGCGCGATCCTTACTCACTCTTATGAATGTTCCCAAGATATATTGGGGCAATGCTGTCCTCATTGCTGTTCATCTTATAAACAGAGTCCCCTCTGCTTCTCTACATGGCGCCACTCCTTTCAACTTACTTTATCCCAAGGACAAACCTTTCCCTTTACCATTACCGATTTTTGGATGCACAGCCTTTGTCCATAATTTTCATACCACTGATAAACTATCTGCTCGTGCTATCAAATGTGTTTTTCTAGGGTATTCTCAAACTCAAAAAAGGTTACATATGTTATAATCCTACCGGACATCGTTATTACGTTTCTCTTGTTGTCACCTTCTTTGAACAAAACAGCTTCTTCACTCAGCGAGTATCCGATATTCCCACTACAGTTTCCTCCTCCACCAATTGTGTACAATAGAAGAACTGTATCCAATCCTGTTCATGTTCCTTTACCGATCCATTGTTGCAGGAAACTATGCCATCCTCAAGTGCTTCCACCAATGCTGCCCCGGATAGTCCCAGGAGCTTCTGATTGCTCTACGAAGAACAAAGAGGCAATGTACACTTCATCCAATCTCTCATTCACCTCTACTAATGGGTTATCTTGCTCTGACAAAAGATATGCAGATGCCATAATGACTATTTTTGTTCCCAAAGATCATCATAATGTACTACAAGATAAGGGATGGAGAATGGCAATGAATGAAGAAATGGAAGCATTACAGTCCCGAAAAACATGGGAACTTGTCAAACGTCCTCCTAGATGTAAACCTGTTGCATGCCGCTGGATCTTCACTACAAAACAATCCCCTGATGGCTCTATTGATCGTTTAAAGGCACGACTTGTAGCAAAAGGCTTTACTCAAACATATGGGGTAGACTACTTCGAAACATTCTCCCCTGTGGCTAGAATGGGATCCATACGAACTATCATCTCTGTGGCCGTTAACAAAGGGTGGCCTATGTTTCAGTTAGATGTCAAGAATGCATTTCTATATGGTGAGCTTGACGAGAAGTCTACATGATACAACCCCCAGGTTAGAAGTCGAGGAGGAGTATGTATGCCGACTTCATAAAGCCATCTACGGACTAAAGCAGAGTCCAAGAGCTTGGTTTGATAGACTGAGTACAGAGATTGGCACCATGGGCTTTCAGAGGACTACGTCTGATTATTCGGTTTTTGTCAGGAAACGACAGTCTGGTATTGTCATTCTTGCTGTATATGTAGACGATATGATTATTACTGGAGATGGTGACCAAGGAGTACTAGAAACCAAGGCTTTCTTGAAAAAAGTATTCGTCACCAAGGATCTTGGACAACTTCGCTATTTTCTAGGCGTATAAGCCCTACGTACTAAGAAATGCTTACATATGTCGCAAAGAAATACTGCCTTGACATACTAACTGAGGCTGGACTACTTGGGTGCAAACCCTCAGGAATTCCAGCAGAGCCTAGAAAACATTCTGCATCAAATGATCCTCTCTTTGAAGACACTCCCACGATATAGGAGCTTGGTTGGCAAACTTCTATATCTTACAGTCACTATACCTGATATATCTTATGCTATTAACAAAGCCAGCCAATATATGGAGAAACCATGCTACAACCATTGGCAAGATGTACTTCAAATACTTCGTTACCTAAAAGACTCGCCAGGAGAGGAATCTTTTATGGGGGCAAATGGTCACACAAATCTTAATGCATATGCTGACGCCGATTATGCAAGCTCTCCTGAAGACCGTCGATCTACAACTGGATATGCTATGATGGTAGGAGGAAACCTGGTTAGTTGGAGAAGCAAGAAACAAGCAGTTGTTTCAAGATCTAGTGCTGAAGCTGATATAGAGCAATGGCTCAGGCTACCTGTGAGATTACATGGCTACTCACTTTTCTACAAGAACTAAATGCTGCTACATCCACTCCTATTCCCTTGTACTGTGACAACAAATCAGCTACCTACATTGCTACCAATCCTGTGTTCCATGAGAGAATAAAACATATTGAGATTGATTGCCACTTTATCAGAGATGCTGTACGAGGAGGGAAGATAACCGCGCCGTACATTTCAACAGATTTTCAACTTGCTGATATCTTTACCAAGGCGGTAACTAAGAAGCGGCTTTCCTGGATAACTTCCAAGTTGGGCATGATTGATGAATATGCTCCAACTTGAGGGGGAGTGTTAGAGATTATCGTATATGGTTGTTGCTTTATTTAACTCTATTTCCTTATGCATTGTTTCCCTATGCATATCTGTTTCCTTATGTACTGTTTCCCCATGTAACCCCACAGGAGTATTTGTGTAAGCTCTCCCCTGAGCACCCTAGTGTTTAGTCCTATATAAGGACCCCTAGACCTCACAAAATAAACACAGAATATTGTTCTCTTATTATCTTCACATATTATATATAGACTTATTGAGTCTACTACTATAACATGTTCTTGCTGCCTGCTGGACATGCTCGTCCTTAGCAAGCCATATAGCAATAAATGGTATTGTACTTCTATCATTCCATGTCTGAAGTAGCATTTGAGTTTACACGATCAGTCAGGTCATTCTACATGAGTAGGGTTACACAACTTGGCTACTTTAAATATTATATTATTATTGATCTAAAGAGTTAGATCAGATTAACTGATGTGTAGTTAATAATATAAAGATTTAGATTAAGGACACATATAACATCATATATTGTTTTCCAAGGAAATGATCTCCAGTTTGAAAAGAGATGTCAATCTTCTACATAGTCTGATATTGGACTGATACTCTTAATGCAATTTCTCTACATTGTAATAGAGATTCATAATTGTCAGATTAGTTGAATTAAAGAATTAACTTGATGAGATCGAGAAAGATGAAGTCCGTACCATAAATTGTTACACTGGGTCTTTGCCGCCAACGCGCTATGGGTCTTCGCAAGCGTATAGGGAGCCTTTGCTCGCACACTGGTGCCGTCGCACACGCACTGGGTCTTCGCCAACACGCACTGAGCCGTCGCCAACGCTCGTAGGGTGACTCCAGCGTGCCGCCAACGCGTGCATGGGAGTCTCTGTCACATGGGCGTCGCAGGAGGGTCTCTGTCACAGCCAGACCGCCGCAGGTCGCGCTCCGGTCACCTACAAGCAATTCACACGCCTCTATTAGAAGCTTGCAGGTTTGATTTTCTTTGATATTTGTGATTTCTCTCACATAAATCACATCGAACGATACTGCCCTTCCAACAAATCAATAAGGATGGTTGTATGAGGGCACAACTGCAACCACACCTATTTATGATTGCGTAGACAATCTCCGATTGATCTGCTCCTCGGTTGTCCGTGGTTCTCCTTATTGGTAATATGTCAGAAAACAAGAGTGACGTTTTTTTGTCGTTCGGTGCCTTTAAGGGTCTGGCTCCCATCGTAAAGATGGATGGGACCAACTACGAGTTGTGGTTCATGCAGTTTCGTACTCTCATGCAATGCCATAATAAGGAGCATATTCTAACGGATGAAGAACCAGTGGACAAAATGGGGACTAACACTTCGTGGAAGCAGGATAATGCATACGCTTGCATTTGGCTGTCCGGGACGCTCACCACGGAGGTTGCCAATGATATAGTCAATCAACCCACAACAAAAGCTATGTGGGTCATCTTAGCCGCTACATATGGGCTGGCAAAGAATGAGAGCAAGATACTTCAGTTACAGTTTGACATATTCTCGACCAAACAGAATGGTCGACCACTCCATCAACACTTCTCTCATCTTCGAGGCATGTTTGAGCGACAACGCAGCTTCATGCCTATCACTACCAATACTGAACAACAACAACAATATCGGAATGCCACTATGACATGAGTTTTTCTGTCATCTCTAGACTCTGAGTACGATGCAACAGGTACTCAACTGCTTACTGGAGAGACAGTACCCCCAATGGAGGAGGTGTAAAGCGCTTGAGCAGAATTACTACCTCTCCTCTTACTACTACTACAACCCAGCCTCCCACAACTATGGCAGTGTCTCGAGGAAGAGGGGTGGCCTCCCACTTCCGAGGGCATCGACCCCGAGGTCGTGGAGGAGGATGTTAGCATGGCCCGTGTTCTCATTGTCATCATCCATGATATTTTGAGGAGACATGCTTTCAGAAGCATGGATATCCTGCATTGGCGAGGGTTGCTGAGCAGGCTGAGCCTCCCTCTACTATTATACAGGATCCACACCTGGATGATATTGTTACTAAACTTCGTGAGATGATGTCCGTTCCTCCTACCACAACTGCAAGTTCTTCAGAGGCTGCCACTACTGCTCATGCTTCATCTACCTCATCAGGTATCACTTACACACTTACCAGTTGTAGCAGTTTGGATTTGACTGATTGGATTATGGATTCAAGCGCCTCCTACCACATATGTGGAGATCGAGCACAATTTACCTCTTACAGGTCCATCCCACCTGGTCGATCAGTGGTGATTGCCAATGGAGTACGTCTTCCCATTATTGGTCAAGGGGAGATTGTTCTAACTCCATCTATGCATCTCCAGAATGTCTTATATGCTCTTGATTTTTAGATGAATCTTTTGTCAATTAGCCAAATTATAAAGGATTTACACTGCCGTGCCATATTTGATCCCTCTTCTCTTGTCTTTCAGGATATACTTACGGGCAGGGTGATTGGATGTGGCCGTGAGCAGAGAGGATTGTACAAGCTTGCCGTCCCACTATGCGCTGGAGTTGCTACTATTCCTACAGGCTCTGTCTCTCCTTTCATGTGACATCTACGGTTTGGTCATCTTCCTCTTCAGAAGATGTGTCAGGTTCTACTGCATATATCTACTCGCACCTCTTTGGACTGTGAAGCATGTCAGCTTGGAAAGCATTATCAGTCCTCATTTCCTAGTCGCCAGGGTCGTTGCTTTAGTCAGTCTTTTGAATTGTTTCACTTTGACATTTGGAGTCCTAGTCGTGTTCCTGATCATCAGGGACATCTTTTTATATGGTTGCAGTAGATGATTATTCTAGATTGTCTTGGGTTTTCTTGCTAAAACAATAGTCTAAAGCATGTCTTATCATTAAATCTTTTCTTCTCGAGGTCAAAAATATCTTCTCTGCTAATGTGAAATTTATTCGTACGGATAATGCCTTGGAATGTTCTACACTGTACTTATCGGAATTTCTCAAATCTCTAGGTTTTGTCCATCAGACCTCGTGTGCGTATACTTCTCAGCAGATTGGTGTTGCTGAACGTAAGCACCGCCACCTTCTTGATGTCACACGAACACTTCTAATTCAGAATCGTGCTCCTCATTCATTCCGGGGAGATGCAGTTTTCACCGCTTGCTACTTGGTGAACCGCATGCCATCCACTATACTTTGAGAAAAAGTTCCTTTCTCTATTGCGTTTCCTGACAAGGACCTGTTCTCCCTGATCCCAAGAGTTTTTAGCTCTGTGGCATTTGTCCACAATTTCGCCCTCAGCCGTGACAAGCTATCACCTAGAGCTATCAAATGCGTCTTTGTGGGTTATTCTCGTACCCAAAAAGGGTATCGATTGTGAGGACTGATATCACTTTCTTTGAGTCTATCATGTATTTCTCTCATACAGGTGACATGTTAAATCATACAAATTCAGGTGAGGATGTGGTTGTTCCTCCACCTCCATTTTTTTCCATTTTATACACCTAGTGTTGAGTTTACGCCACCTCTACCACCACCACCTCCACCATCTCCACGTCCCCCACCTCCTTTACCTCAGATACAACTTTTACCACATGTCTACAAGCGCAAGTCATCTACTCGCACCGCTGCTCATGCACCCTCCACATCATCCAGCACACCCCAGGTATGTAATGAGCATGATGTTACATCTGATGACACTGGTGTATTGAATGTTACACAGGATGATATGATACCAGAAAACTACGAGCATGATGACTTGGACATATCTATTGCTTTGTGAAAGCCTCATCGTCAATGTGCAACTTATCCTCTCGCTACGCATGTTTCTTTGGACTATCTTTCGGAGGAATACAAGAAGTTTGTTGTGGCACTCTCAGCTATTTCTATCCCACGAACATATCAGGAGGCCATCCAGGACAGTAGGTGTCTTGCAATGGAGGAGAAGATGGCAACCTTACAATCACGTGGCACATGGAGCATTGTTTGTCCTCCTCCCGGAGCATCTGTTGTAGGATTCAAATGGATATTCACGGTTAAGCAAAGGGCTGATGGTAGTGTGGATCACTACAAGGCCAGACCTGTGGCACGTGGGTTCACTCAAATGTATGGGTTGGACTATCAGGACACATTCTCACCAGTTGCCAGGCACTCTACCCTTCGCATTCTGTTATCTGTTGCAGTTTCACGGGATTGGCCACTTTTCTAGCTGGACGTAAAGAATGCTTCCTATACGGTGATTGTTAACGCATATAGTAGTGTCTGTATCCCTTTGCTATTTTCGTTTTCAGTTGTATGCATTATGTAATTTGCCCATAGGCTACTCTCCTATATAAGAGAGCCTAGGGCTTATGGAATAAACAACTTGCTCATTTTTCCCAATATGGTATCAGAGCGACGGTCCTAGACCGGAGTTCTCGAAACCCTAACCCTAATCCTACCCCACTCGCCGGCCTCTCTCTCTCTATTCCCGATCGGCGCCGCCCTCTCTTCTGCAGCAAGTGCAGCGGGTGCCGCCCTCCCTTCCGCAACACGTGCGGTGGCGCTTCCCTCGCCTGCGCGAGTCCCTACACGCGTGCGGGCCTCTCCGATCGGCTGTGCGCGCCTCCCATCTCCTGCGCGTCACCTTGCTATAGCGCCGTAGCACCCTCACAGTGCTCCTCTCCCTTGCGCACAGCCTGTGCTGCTGCGCTGTAGCATCTCCACGGTGCGCGTGAACCGCACCAATCCAGTGCGACCAGTGCACTACAGCGTGCAACCAGTGCGCATTACAGCGCACTACCAGTGTGTGCATCGCGCACCAGTGCGCGAGTGACCGTGTGTTCTCCCGGTCGAGTTTGCGCGTGCGCGTGTGCCTCCTGTACGCGTGCGCGTGCCCAGCCCTAAAGCGCACAAAATCATCTTCATGGGTTTAGTTGCTTGAAGTCTACACGTGCAACTAAACCCGTCTATGTCATTGTAGACAAATCTCATTCTCTATCAATCGGTCCAGTATTCAGTTTCCAGTATGTCAGAAAGCAAGGCAGATATTCCATCGATTGGCGCCTTTCGTGGTCCAGCGCCTATTGTAAAGATGGACCGTACCAACTATGAACTGTGGGCAATGCAGTTCATGAGCATGATGAAGTCAACGGGTAAGAAGCACATCCTTACCGAACCAGAGCCTGCTGAGAAGACTGGAACCAATGCCTCTTGGGAGGCCGATGACGCATACGCCAAAGTTTGGCTATCCGGTACGTTGGCAATTGAGATTGCCCATGACATTTTACATCAACCCACGGCGAAGGATATGTGGGACATTCTGGCAGCCACCTATTCACAAGCGAAGAACGAGACAGAGATTCTGCAACTTCAGCATGATATCTTCACTATCAAGCAGAATGGTCGCCCTCTACATTCTCTCTATACATCACTGAGAGGGATGTTCGAGAAGCTCTACAGCTTCATGCCCCTGACAGCCATGCCAGAACAGCAGAAGACATATAGGAACGCGACTATGGTGGGTGTGTTCCTGGCTGCACTTGATCCATGAGTATGAGGCGACACGATCACAGATTTTGGCTGACTCTACTATTCCTCCCATGGAGGAAGCTTTTCATAGACTGAGTTGGATCACAGTTCCTTCAACGGCCTCGAGTCCGAATACTTCAGCCATGGCAGCCAACAGGAGTCGCGGATTTCATCACCAGGGCCGTGGACGTGGACCTCGTGGAAGAGGTGACCGCACTAGGCCAACATGTACCTACTGTTACCGCGTTGGACACAATGAAGACACATGCTACTCGAAGCATGGATTTCCTGCATCTGCACGGGTTGCTGAGCAGATAGAGCCTCCATCTGCTGCTACTTTGGATCAACAGTTTGACGATCTAGTTGCCCGTCTGAGGGGCATTATTCCACCATCTGGTCCAGCACCGACTACGGAGAGTCAATCTGATGCCGCTGCTTCTGCCTCCACGTCTACCAGTGCTTCAGGTAGTATACTTGCATTCACCAGTAGTAGATCAGATACATTACCATGGATTATGGACTCGGGCGCTACACATCACCTATGTGGCGATCAGAGTTTACTTACATGATACACTCAGATTCCTCCAGGCCGAACAATAGTAATTGCCAATGGAACACATTCCCCCATCACTGGTCAGGGGGAGATTAGATTGACATCTTCTATGCAGCTCAAGAATGTGCTACATGCGCCTGATTTTTCAATGAATTTGTTGTCAATTAGTCAGATTACGAAGGATCTACATTGTCGGGCAATTTTTGATCCATCTTCTTTGATTTTTCAGGACATCCATACGGGCAACGTGATTGGTCGTGGCTATGAGCGAGGAGGTCTCTACCGCCTAAATCAGGCACCATTTGCTGGAACCTCATCCCTTCCCACTGGACAATTATCTACTTTATTGTGGCATCTGCGCTTTGGCCATTACCGCTTCAGAGGTTGAGTCACGTGTTACCTTATAGTCTTCCTCACACACCTATTCAATGTGAGGCGTGTCAGTTGGGAAAGCATCACAGGTCGTCCTTTCCCAGTCGTCCAGGTCGGAGTAGTACCTCCAAGTTCGAGTTATTTCATATTGATGTCTGGGGACCGAGTCGTATACCTGATCATCAGGGACACATATTTTATATAGTATTTGTGGATGATTTTTCTAGAGTGTCATGGGTGTTTTTAATGAAAAATAAGTCTGAAGCAGGAAATATCATTATCCATTTTCTGAATGAAATACAAAATGTTTTCTCCACATCTGTGAAGTTTGTGAGAAGTGATAATGCCTTAGAATTGTGTACCAATGTTCTTGCCAATTGTTACTCCTCAAAAGGGATTGTTCACCAAACATCTTGTGCTCATACATCTCAACAAAACGGTGTTGCTGAAAGGAAACACCGTCATCTTCTTGATGTCACAAGATCACTTCTTATATATAGTCATGTTCCCTACTCTTACTGGGGTGATGCAGTTCTCACTGCATATTACCTAATCAATCGTATGCCTTCTTCTGTCTTGAATGAACATATTCCGTTTTCCCTCATCCATCCTGGGAAGGATCTGTTCACTCTTACTCCTCGTGTGTTTGGTTCGATTGCCTTTGTCCATCAGTTGTTGCCTGGTACTGACAAGCTCTCTCCTAGGGCTGTCAAATGTGTTTTCGTTGGGTACTCCAGAACTCAAAAGGGGTACAAGTGTTTTGATCCCCTGCGTCGGCGGTATATGGTCAGTGCAGATGTTACATTTTTTGAATATGTTATGTATTTTTCAGCCTCGGGAGACAAGCAGCTACCACCTCCATCTACTGATGCCATATACATGACACCACCACCTCAAATGCCGTCATCAACACCACCAACACCACCACCACCACCGCCACCACCACATATACCTGTCTCACCGCTACCATTCCATTATACTCGCAGGCCTCCTCCCGCTTATAGTCATGACTCGTCTCCTAGCTCGCCTATGGTATGTAATGAAAATATTTCTATTGATGGATCTGACGACATTTCTGAGCAGGATATGTTGCAGGGGCCAGATGAGGCTACAACAGATTTAGATGTTCCCATTGCTCTACGCAAATCGAAGAGGAGCTGTGTTACATATCCATTGTCAGCATCTGTGTCTTTTGAGAGATTATCTGGAGATTTCAGGACATTTGTGGTGGCACTGTCAGCTGTAGATATTCCACGGAGTCATCACGATGCTCTGCAGGATAGTAGATGGCGGCTAGCAATGGAGGAAGAAATGGCGGCACTTCAGTCCAGAGGAACTTGGAGTTTGGTTCCTATACCTCTTGATGTGAACCCGGTGAGCTGTAAGTGGATGTTTACAGTAAAGCACAATGCAAACGGCTCTATTGATAGGTACAAGGCACGTCTTGTTGCACGTGGCTTTACACAGACATACGGGGTGGATTACCTTGACACATTCTCGCCTGTGGCCCGTCATTCCACTCTCCGGATCTTGTTGTACGTTGCAGTTGCTAAAGATTGGCCGCTCTATCAGCTGGACGTGAAGAATGCATTCTTATATGGAGATTTGCAGGAGGAAGTCTATATGCAACAGCCACCCGGTTTTGCTGTTGAGGGGGAGTGTTCCAAGGTATGCAGATTACATAAGGCTATCTATGGCCTTAAGCAGAGCCCCAGAGCATGGTTTCAGAAGCTCTCACACCTCTTTGAGAAACAAGGATACAAACGCTCCAATGCTGATCATTCCTTGTTTGTACAGAAAACTGATAGAGGTATTATTTTAATTATGATTTATGTAGATGATATCTTGATCACAGGGGATGATGAGCAGGGCATAAAGCAGGCGAAAGAAATGCTGGGAAGCGAATTTGTCACTAAGGATCTTGGTGTTCTTAGATTTTTTCTGGGGCTGGAATTTGCTAGAAATCCATATGGGTTAGTAATGTCACAAAGGAAATATGTTACAGATCTGTTGAGTGAAACATGTATGCTTGGGTGTCGACCTGCTACGACACCAATGGATCCCAGCATGAAGCTCTATGATGATAACACAGAGGAGGTGGATAGGAGAAGATACAGAGAACTGGTAGGCAAACTGTTGTATGTCACGATCACTAGACCAGATATATTATTTGCAGTGAGTCGTGTGAGCCAGTTCATGGAGCAACCACGCCAGGTTCATATGGATGCAATACATATGATTCTTAGATATCTCAAATCATCTCCAGGTGCAGGTATGCTATTCAAGAAAGGAAAGGGGATTTCTATCTCAGCATGTGCGGATGCAAACTAGGCAGGATGTCCCAAGGACAGGAAGTCCACCTCAGGGTATGCCGTCTATGTTGGAGATGCTCTAGTCTCATGGAGAAGCAAGAAACAGACGGTGGTAGCTAGATCTAGTGCTGAATCCGAATATAGGGCTATGGCCCAGGCTACTACAGAAATGATGTGGGTGAAAGCTGTACTTACAGACCTATGTTTAGATGTACCACTTCCTATGAACTTGGAATGTGATAATCAGGCAGCCTTGTTCATTGCAAACAACCCAGCATTCTATGAGCGGACCAAGCACATTGAGGTTGACTGTCACTTCATACGTGACATGATTCAGAAGGGGTTCATTGCTACGTCTCATGTTACCTCAGAGAATCAGAATGCGGATATATTCACCAAAGCATTACTACGAGGCCCATTCTAGAAGTGTGCGTCCAAGCTGAGCATGATTGATATCTATGCTCCATCTTGAGGGGGAGTGTTAACGCATATAGTAGTGTCTGTATCCCTTTGCTATTTTCATTTTCAGTTGTATGCATTATGTAATTTACCCATAGGCTACTCTCCTATATAAGAGAGCCTAGGGCTTATGGAATAAACAACTTGCTCATTTTTCCCAACAGTGATCTACAGGAGGAGGTCTATATGTAGCAACCACCAGGTTTTGCTACTAAGGGGGAGTCACAAAAGGTGTGCGGGCTTCGTAAGACAATCTATAACCTGAAGCTGAGTCCGAGAGCTTGGTACCAGAGGTTATCGGAGCTGATAGAGCAACAGGGTTTCGTGAGGTCTACGGTGGATCACTCACTGTTTGTTCAAAGGACACAGAAAAGGATTGTGGCTATCCTTGTGTATGTTGATGATATCATTGTCACAGGAGATGATGAGCATGGCATTCTAATTACCAAGGAATTCCCAAGTCAGCAATTTGTGACTAAGTACCTTGGCGCACTCCGATATTTCCTCGGTTTGGAATCGCCAGGAACCTGCGTGGTCTTGTAATGACCCAAAGGAAATTTGTAATGGATCTTCTTTCTGAGACAAGAATGATAGGATGCAAGCCAACTGCTACCCCTATGGATCCGAGTATGAGGTTATATGATGATGACACTGAGGAGGTAGATAGGAGATATAGAGAGCTTGTTGGAAAACTTTTTTACGCCACTATCACCAGACTTGATATATCTTTTGCAGTAAGCAAAGTTAGTCAATTCATGGAGCAACCTAGGAAGGTGCATATGGACATAGTGTATATGATCTTGAGATATTTGAAGACTTCACCTGGTTCTGGTCTCTTATTCAACATAGGTACTTATCTTGAAGTGACAGCTTGTGCAGATGCAGACTATGCAGGTTGTCCCAGAGATAGGAAGTCTACTTCTGGCTTTGCAATTTTTGTTGGCAGCTTTCTTATTTCATGGAGAAGCAAGAAGCAGACTGTGACGGCCTGATCTAATGCAGAATCTGAATTGAGCCATGGCACAAGGAAGTGCAGAGATGATATGTGTAAGATCTGTGTTAACTGATCTTACTGTTGAAGTTTCTCTTCCCATGCAGCTTTTATGCGATAATCAAGTAGCTCTATTTATTGCCAACAGTCCTGCTTTTTATGAACGGACTAAACACATGGAGGTGGATTGTCATTACACTAGAGACATCATTCAAAAAGGTCTCATATGTACATCACATGTTTCTACATCTTCACCAAGGCACTTTCTAGAGGTCCATTTCAGAAGTGTTGTACCAAGCTGAGCATGATAGATATATATGCTTCAGCTTGAGGGGGAGTGTTGAGATAATTATCTCAGTTATGTTATTTTGCTATTTTATATTTTCTTATGTACTTATCTATAATTAACCCAGGGCTTTTCTCCTATTTAAGAGAGCCACATGGTCTCTTATAATTCAAGTCATTTTATTTTTCTCCGATCATGTCAAAATGTGGAAAAAGGACACTCGAAATCAGCGTGTGACTTACATGCATTAAGATCCCAATATATCATGAGATTCATTTGATATCCGAAAAAAGATATAGTTGGTGATGCCAATACCTACTGTCCCTAGATATCAACATATCCTCAATATATATTGCCATATTTGAATCCTTTGTTATACTGATTCATTTTTCTAGAAAGCAAATATTGCAGTGTGTCAAAAAGGTTCTTCATATCATATGAAAGTTAATTTGAAATTTAGAATATCTGGTGATAAATTTATCAGCCTGATTTATATTTACATTTTTTTTTCATTTCAGAAAATTATGTGGAAGTTGAACAAATCAATTGCGAAGGAGCTTTTGCCCACTCAACCAGTGGATTTTGTTATTGAACCATGGTGGGGCGTTTGCCTTGTAAACTTTACATTGGAAGAATTCAAGGCAAGTAATAGATATCATATCATGTTAGCACCTTATCTTCTACTTATTGCACAAACTTATCAATTTCATTTGCCATCTTTTTCTGTGCAGAAACTTACAGAAGAAGAAATGTCAACCATTGACAAAGTGTGCAAAGAGGAGGCTAATTCCTTTGTTCTGTTTGATCCAGATATTGTTCGAGGACTCTATAAGCGTGGGTTAATATACTTTGATGTTCCTGTTTACCCTGATGACCGCTTCAAAGGTGAGCTGTTTTTTCAGCCACTTCATCCATGGCCACATTTGTTTTGGGCCATAGTTTCTGTCACTTCTGTAGTGATTTCTTTCCGAGTCGTAGTTTTGGTCCCTTCTGTTGGACAGGGTGCTTACCATGTAACTATTGCGGTCCATTTAGAATTAAATTATGCATGCAACTCCGGTCTCATTCAGAACCATGAAATTTTGTTTTGGAACAATTACGGTGCTATAATTTATTCCAATCCGTGTTTAGACCATCCAAAAGAAGGTGCATTTGGAATTGAAGAAATTTGTCAGCGGGATATCATTTGTTTTATTGTTGCTTATGAAGGTGAATATTCTTTTTTTGATGATGTATTTGGTTAGTGAGGATATATATTTTGATGTTCACGGGAGATATTATAGAGAGTCAATTCTTTCATTTTGGTCTTTAAACCCTAGCTCAATGCATGTATGTATCATTATATTGCATAAAATAACCTCCATTATTTACAATATAAATATTGTATAAAATGTTGTATTTAAATCCAAAATAAAGGAATAAATAAAATAAAATAAAATTAAATTAAATTAAATACCATAGGTATTGAATGACCCTAAACCTCGAAACCTAGGCATCATGATGACTGGATTGACAAGGAATAAAGTAGGCGAGATGAGAGCCAATAACCAATAAAACCCTAATTTGTAAATCCCTAATGAAGCCAATTTGGGACCTATTTTATTCTTTATTATTTATACATCAAATATAAATTTTGTACATGGAGGTTGTAGATAAAAATACATAGAAAAATACAAAATTTATTTCAGAAAAATAATAAGCCAAAATCCAAACTTCATATATATATATATATCTTCTCCATATGAACTCAAAATTCATCAAAATCATCTTTAATTATGTATAACTTTTAATTATATATTTAATGAAGGTGGCTTCATTCAATATGGAGTTAGTATGCAAAAGTTAGGTTTTGGACCCTTATTGTACATGATACCTGAATAAAATAATAAATTTATTTATTCTTTTTATATTTCATATTTTATATTCTTAGAATTTTGTAAATAATGTTTATAATATATGTACATAATTAGAATAAAGCAAGGTCATTAAAAATACAATAAAATAAATAAGCATACAAAAATATACAAATGAATTATGAATATACATACCTATATAATAAATACTGATATTTATTTAAGTGTACAAATCAATTCAAAAATATAATAAAAAAATATTTTAATGATGGTATTATGAGAAGGTAAAAGACTTTCGACCGATTGCCATGTCCAACGCTACATATTTAATTGTTGCTAAAGTCCTGGCAGTTAGATTGAATAGAGTCATGGACCATATTAATTTGCCACTTCAGTCTGTTGTTATCCCTAGAAGACTGATTGTTGACAGTCTTGCTATGGCTACTGAGATCATTGCGAACTGGAAGAGATGAAACACGAAGGGCCTGCTTTGGAAGGTTGACTTCTCTAAGGCACACGACATTACGGACTGACGTTTTCTTTGGATGGCCTTGGCAAAATGAGGGTTCCCAGATACTTAGATCTCCTGGATAAAGAGATGCGTCACTACTACATCATTTTCGATCCTTATTAATGGCAGACCTGATGGGGGTTTCTTGCAGCCTCGGAGAGGGGTGAGACTGGGGTGCCCCCTGGCACCCATTTTTTTGCTAATGTAGCTGATGTCTTACCTTGTTTCCTTGATCATGTGGTACGTAGTAGGTTGACAACGGGTACTTAGTTAATGATATTTGTATTCCTCTTTTACAGTATGCAGATGATATCATCCTATTTATTGAAGGTGGTTTGGAGGATACTAGACGAATGGCAACTACTGTCAAGTTATTCGAGGAGATGTTTGATCTTGCACTCAACTATCAGAAGTTTGTGGTTGTTCCATTTGGTTTACAAGGTATTGATGCTCAAGCCTACTTTGAGGTTCTGAGAATATAGTGTGGTTCACTATTGATTCGCGATTTAGGTCTGTCAATGACCAGCGGTAGTCTTAGAATGATTGGTTGGCTGCCAATTATTGATAAGATGGAGAGAAAGCTATCATGATGAAAGACCTCTATCTTATCTCGTGGAGGTCATCTGGTCCTTGTGAAAGTTGTGCTATCAGTTATCGATGTTTTTTTGTCAACCCATATACTACGTATTGGTATGTGACGTCATTTGGAGATGAAGATTCTTCTGGGATAAAACATGCCATGATGGTTCTGGAATGCAATTGGTCGACTAGGAGATGATTACACAACCATGCAGGTGGTCTTGGGATCACCAATTTAGAAACAATGAATAAATCACTTCCCTTTAAGTGGGTTAGTAGGATGTGGGGCAGCAATGATGACCTCTATCGTAGACTCATTCACAACATCTATAACATGCAGTATACTATCCCTCAGCAATCGTCTTTCTATGCCTCAGCCTTCTGGGAAGGTATCAATGCAGTGATGCCATATTTTCCCGACCTCTTTCGCCCAGTATTTGGAGATGGAAAATCTGTTGCCTTCTAAACGGATAACTGGATTGGTAATGGCACACCCTCTAACAAATTTCCACGCCTTTTTGCCTTTTCTGCAAACCATAAAATCCTGGTGAAAGATTTTTGGGTGGATGGTTCCAAAATAACCTCATTCTTCGCAGTTCCGCGCCTTTTTGCCTTATCTGCAAACCATAAAATTCTGGTGAAAGATTGTTGGGTTCATGGTTCCTAAATAACCTCGTTCTTGGCAGACTTCTCAGATCAACATTTAGAGGATTTCTTTCACCTTTTGGATGCTTTAGGAAGGGTAGAGAGACCAACAGTTGGCAGGGACTGCTGGGTATGGAAAGAGAATTATTTACAATCAAACGAGCCTAGAGAGCTATAGCAAGACCACTGTCGCTAATGCTAGATGCCTTAGTTCGTGACTGCAATTTCATTGGGAATGTAAACCTGTCGAACCGAATCGGTATTTTTATGTGGTTGTTGAGGCGTAAACGTATTATGACAAGAGGTTGATGCTCAAGATTTTTTGTTGCGGTAATTTATGATATGCGGAGAAGTGGAGTGCGAGGAAGCGGAGACTCTTCGAGTGATGAGGGTTCGGTAGTGGTGCACTCGAGGAGAAGCAGTCGAGGCATGGTTGACAATCGCGAGGGCTCGCAAAGGGTGAGGCTTGAAAAACTCTATGCAAATACTCCCCCTTTCTCCCATACTCGTTGGAAACATAAAAATAATCCACCAAGTTGTGATAATAGATGAAGAAAGGGTCTACCATAAACTCATCTTCTTCTTTTTCCTTTTTTTAAATCACCATTTTAACCATCATCATTTTTTTAAAATCCGACATGCTGGGCCAATACATTTTTTGAGAAATAAAGCGTGTGCAATCCAAGAAATACATATAAAGAAATAAAAGGAGAAAACAACTACATCGACCACAATGTATGCAACACCTTGCTATGCTCCACTATTCCACCCATGTTACAAATTCCCCCCCAAAAGTGACTCCATTCCTTGCGCACCAGATTGCCCACAAAATTCCAAAAACATGCACACTATCTTCATGTCCGTATCCACACATTAAACCAAATTTTCTCCAGAGTTCTGCGATATATTATCCATGAAACCAGGGGATGGCGGCCGTCGTCCACACCTATATGGAAGATGGACACGAGAAGAAGAGGTGATTCGTATCCTCCTTTCCCCACCGTACCTCGGGCAACCGACAGGGTCAATCCCCAGCGAAAAAACCACAACGAACCTGCGTGAGCAGCCGACCTTGCCGCAACGACCACATGAAGATCTTGATACGATTCGGAACCCTGCATCTCCAAATCATCCGAGCGTCCTTTGCGATGTCCTCCTCTACCCCTTGTTTTAAAAAGCGTACCTCGAGGCGGTGAGGCGTAAGCCTCAAGGCATTTTTTGACAAAAAACGCCTCGAGGCTTAAGCCTCACCCAGAATTTCTGAGGCGTAGGCCTCAGGGTACTGTGAAGCATATGAGGCGATCAAGGCGAGGCGGAGGCGTAAGACTCAAGCGCATGTCTTTTTTTTTATTTTTAGGTTATGTGCATTGCACATGACCTTGTTTTACCATAAACATTATACAATTTTTTGCTAGTATTGTTGTTTCTATGTTAAACCTTGCATATTTCTATAAACATGTCCATACAAAGAGAAGAGATTTATTGAAACAAGTGAAGCTCGATGATCCTATATACATCATGTTCAATTTATCATCCACACATACTAGTTCTATTGTACACAATGTACACGATTGTGTTTGAATTGTAATAAAATTATTATACTACTTGTAAGTTTGCCACTTGATGTTGTTATTTGTTTGTTATTAAAATAGTTATCACATATACGAAGAAGCACAATTGAAAAGAAACACATGGAGTAGAATAATTATTATGTTTTTTTGTGAATAGCGGAAACAATCACGTGCCTAATATTAATTTTCTGAACTTTTATGCTTTCATCGCTTAAGTATTGTACCTTTTACTAGTGTGAAATTGATTTTGAATATGTTTTTGGCAAAACTTATTATTATTATTATATATTAATGTATTTTACCTAATTTAAAAATTTCTTTTAAAAAATTGAGGCGTACGCCTCGACCGCCTCGAGGCTTAAACCTCGCCTCACATTTCGGAGAAATGCTCGAACTGCCTCGCGCTTTTTTAAACCTTGCCTCTACCTCAACGACCTCCCCAATAAAAACGGTAGGACTTCTTGATTGAGAACCTCCAATCCCTCTATCTGTAATGATCCCTGCCCTCCCCAGGTCCCTCGATTCCCATCAGGATAGACTGCTTCTCAATGAAATCCTCCACCATTTGATTCGACAAACCAGATATGAACGTGGGACTTCATACCCCATGCGGCCACGTCTGTTGCACAATCGCCAACCTATCTGTAACAAGATGGAAAAGCGGCTGGAACTTGTCGCAGAGAACATCGTGTCCTGATCAATTATCCATCCTGAAACGTAACAAAGCTCCGTCACCAAGAGTCGGCTCCAACTGCGATGCCAAATCCGACATAATCTCAGAAATGCCTACCTATAATGAAAAAGGTAATCGACTAGGAACGACCGTCAAGGAGCTCAATACACCATACGACTTCTGCAACAACCTACAAACCAGATCCTCCGACCAGCCCCATAGCCTCACCGCTCATTTCGCCATGAATACCTTGTTCATCTCTTCCAACCGCTGAATCCCTAATCCCCCATGCTTCTTCGATAGGGTCATCCTTTCTTACCCTACCAAGTGAAAGCCACTTCTCTCTTGTCTTCCATCTGATCAGAAAAATTTCCTCATCAAACCTTCGATGCGGGAGCGAACACCAACAGGAAGACGCCTCGTGGAGCAGAAAAAATGGGCATGACCGACAACATGTGTTTGAGAAGCACCATCTTCCCTCCTTTGGATAATGTCGAAGCTTTCCACCCCACCATCCTGCTCTCGAGCCTGCCCATCAACCCTTTCCAGTCACGAGATCTAGACCTCCCCGCCACGAGAGAGCCCCAAGTAACTGATAGGCAAAGTAGCAACCGGGCATCCCATAATTATACCTGCCTCCCGCAAAGCGTCCACAGAGAGGCCAAAAGGAATCACCACAGATTTGCCGCGATTAGTATGAAGCCCGGAAAGGTCGGCAAAAATATCCATAATGCGAGAGACCTGCCGCATCATACCGACATCATCATCCAAAAAAAGTACAGTATCATCAACGTACCGCAACAGGGGAATGGAGATATCTTCCCTCCTATATCTGCTAATCCAGCTTGCGTCCATTGCTAATCTCATCATCACTGCCAATGCATCTGCCAGGATAATGAACAATAAAGGATCCAATGGGCAGCCTTTTCTGATCTCCCTCTGCGCCTGGAAGAAACCCCTTCTGGGTGACCATTGACCAGCACAACATGTGAAGAAGTCGTGATGCATCTCTTGATCCATCCTACCCATTGACTCGAGAATCCCCTCTTCTCTAACGAAACCCATAAGAATCACCAATCAATGCCATCGTAAACTTTGGAGAAATCCACCTTCCATAAGACTCCTCTAGAGGCGCTTCTCTTCCAATCGGTAGCTATCTCAGAGGCCAACACCAAACCATATGTCGAATTCTGCCCCGGAATGAAGGCCTTCTACTCTGCCGAGATGATACCACCAATGACCTCCCTCATCCGATTCGCCAAAATCTTTGAAATAATCAAGTACATCGCGTTGGATAACACAATTGGTTTGTAACCTCGATTCTCGAAGGAGAACTCCGCTTGGGAAGCATGAATATAAGCGCCTTGTCCAGTCTCTCGAAACCGCTGTTACCGTTCCTGAATTCGTCAAGAACCTCCATCTAGTCCAGCTTGACCGTCTCCTAAAACTCCTTATAAAAAGATACCGGAAAACCGTCCGTCCCAGGAGCCCGATCCAATTTAGTTGAAAACAAGCCCGCTTCACTTCTTCCTCTAAAAACTCCCTCACCAACGATGATGCATCCGAAGTCCCGATCCGAGCCATGCTTTTGCCCCGTCATCCCCATCCTGATTACGACGTCCACCTGCTAAAAGCCTGAAAGTGCGACCTCAAGGCGTCCCCCAAAGCCCGGTCGCCCTCTACCATACATGCATCCATCTGGAGGGAATGCATATTATTTCTTCGCCGCCCGCTGCTTGCCATACTATGGATAAAATTTGTGTTGGCATTACCTTCTCTCATCCATCTCTGCCCATATCTCTGCCTCCAAGCAATTTCATCTTTCCTGTTGTAAACCCCCTAGGATCCGGATACCCGTTAATCACACATTTCGCGTTACAACATTCATTACTATCGCATTAAGTTACTGAAAGTACGGGGAAAATTTTTTCGCGAATGAACTAATTTCATCTGACATTCACATCAACATTTATAACCACAAACTCATAAAACAATGGTCACCAAAATCTCATTTCATTAACTTCCATATATTTTACATGTCCAAAGTCTGACATACATATAGTATATCCCAAAATCTGACTGAAGAGAAAGAAACATAATACATTATAAATTGAACAAAAACTGAGACAAAGTAAATCATACCGTCTAGTGTATACTTTATCTCCAGGAAGCATGTATAGCTACGGAACTGCTACTAAACTGCAGGCTGTTTGCCTGCCAAACACGTTAGGAAAGAAGAGGCGTCAGCGGTTGCTGGTACCTCCAAAAAACTTATATAAAAATAAGTTGCATTTATTATTTACAAAAGAAAGCAAGTAGAGAGGCATGGGCAACTCAAATTTAAAATTTATTTCTACTTGCAAATGTAAAAGGTTTCCAAATCTCTAGTAAACACCTCTCATGATCAGCCCTTATCCCAACATTTCTCACATAAGCATATATCTATGGTAACTCATTGATTATAAGTAAGTATATTTTTTTTTCATATTACTTAGAGATCATATTCATGGATTTTGATGATGGGAAAAATGAGATGAGAAGATATAATGATTTATTACTATCTTAAGTCTAGTGGATAGTCTGTGGTCTTGGTTCTTGTGAAACCTCACACTATGACTCTAAGACTTGGGGAATGTCTTAGGGTTGGGGTGCCTCCGTAGGCATGCGGTGTTGTATAATGCATCCTAACTAAGTTCCCAACACGTCCACTAGCTTAATGAGATTTCGAATTAGATTATAGTCTTTTCCATTTACTCAACTTTAATTGTAACCCCTTAAAACCTCAAGTGCAACTGTCTCAGATGTAACTCTATATGATGTAGATATAGAAATGGATGATTTGGATGTAAAACCAATCCCATCAAACCTCTGTGCAACAACCTAAATGTAACTCTAGATGATGTAGATATAGATATGGATGATCTGGATGTAACATCGCCAAGTCTGTTGGTGAAGAAAAAACTCAAGCGGTGAAGAAGCCAAAAAAAGGCTCTTCCGTCTCGCCCTCTAATTGGAAGGACGGTCCAATAGAGGGATAGGTCTACACTCCCAAACTACGCCACTGAGACGGGTGAGAGAGACTTCCCGGAAAGTCGCTCTAGAAACAGCCCGACCGGTAACGGGCAACCGAGCTCGTACGTAAAACTGAAAACCAAGGATCCCCCGCCTGGGTATCCTAAAACAGGGTCAGCGGAATGGTCTAAAGTCGGGATCCCAACGAGGTGTAAAAACACTGTGAGCTCACGTAAAAACCGAAAAGGGACTGGGATCCTAGACCCGCGCACTTGGCGGCCGCTGCCCAAACTGGGCTTCCTTTCCTCCGCCCAGTTGAGGGTCACCGCGCCCTCGCACGGTCAGGCATAAGGTCGTCCTGACCGGCACAATCAATTTACTAACTCCTTCATTTGTTGACTATTTCTTTCTTCTTTCGTTCCATGGTCATCTTTACAGATCTAGATATGGTTAATGATGTTAGGAAGTGACCCATTGACTGATCAAGGAGAGGAGTTGGTATCTATATGATCCTTTCTAAATCTTTATGAGTAAGATTCTAAGTTTGAAAGTGTCTTAATGATATTTCCCCATGGTCGACATTTACTATGTTTGATCTTTAGATTTAGACATCTTGTCATAATTTACCACTTGGGATATTGTAGATTATACTTAAGGATAAATTGATTGAGGAATAACACTCGTAACAATCCTAGGAAATTATCGGTTAACCCCGTAAGAGCATAGTATTAATATTTTAATCATCATGCTCCAATCTCTTTTGATAAGTTCCTAAGATTAGAAGATATTTATTGGGCATGCGGGAAAAGATTACTCCAATTATTTGATCACGTAGTCCCAGTCTCATAGTCTCATAGCGTTTACATCCTTTCCTTCAAAACCATTAGAAACATACACTACTATTGGTTAATATGTAATTGAGATATTAATTTATCAATGTAAGGTGGAATGAAGGAGTAACATCTAATAAGTCACGTGATCAGCCCACGAATCCTACTCAATCTATCTAATTTATATCAAAAATTTTGGCTGCAATATTTCATTTAGTTTATTCAATTACAGGATAATGATATTTTACAGTATCTGATTAATTTTTTTTACTGCAACACCTTACTATTTAATGGATATATATATATATTTTTTACTGTACATAAGTATCATATTTTATCAGAAGGAAATATGCATTCGAGATGTTTGAATATAAACATTTGATCTAGACACCACATCATGAAGGATTAACAGTTAGTCTATCATTTTCATGGTAACATTATTTAAAGAAATCAATCACAGTAAAGAGAAACATGGATCAACCCCTTTTATATTTCGAATTCAGAACATGAAAATGTAATTATCTTATTAAAGAAATCTCTAATTAATCGGATGAATCTTACTAGATAACAGAAACCATGCCCAATTTGTCTCTTGTACTTTATTTAATGCCATAATTCAACAAAAAAGAAACATCAGGAATGAGAAATTAATTTTCAATTAAGTCATAACTAGGTATGAAAGCAGATAAAAGATATTAAAGATGGACCATACGGTTTAATATGAGGATAACACTCAAAGACATGGCAGAGTACATCACTAGACATTATCCATGAAATATAAAATTTGATGGCAACCGTATCAATAGTAACCTTATTGGGATCTTATTTAATAGTCATATCTATGATTTAACCTTAACCAATTAACACCAAAATAGACAATATAGAATTCAAGTATTTTCTTTATAATATTTAGATCTATAATACCGGCAACTATTAGACAACTGTTACAGTTGCACCCTTTCACCAACAGTTTGATCGAAAATTTTATTTTAATGAGCTGTACCGTAATTTATTTAGAGATGTTAAATAATAAAATCAGAATCATCCCCCAAATAGGATTTAAAAGAAAACCCAAGATTTAGATCTTAATAAAAAATTGATCTTAATTTCAGATCTTACAATAACTATACGTGGAATTTATAAAGTAATTCTTCATGCAGGGCAGCAAGAATAGGTTGAGGAATGTACATGTACAAAAATATCAAGTTTCATATACATGCATGGCAGCAAATGGGGAAGGTGGTACCTCTTTTGATTTCAAAATTGGAAGAGAATAGCTTGCATGCCTCAGGAAGGGTTGTTTTGGAGCTTCAACATCTCAAACAGGCTTCAAGTTGCTGCATGCATCAGAAGTTTGATCAATCTCTAGCTATAGGTTGGGTATATCAGCTCCCAACAGTTTCCAGATGCCTGATCAGCAGCCAATTGGAAGAGAAACTGTGGAGAAATGGAGGAAAGAGGGTTGGATTTGCCTACTCGGCTGATGCTAAAATAGGACAGCTTTGGGGAAAAATTAAGAGGAAAAGATTAAGAGAGGGGAGAGGTGCCGTTGGGATTGGGATGTACCTTAAATTTGCCTCAATTTGAAGAAGATGAACAGGTAGTGGCAGCCTTCAGCTGCAAGGAACAGTTGCAGCTTCTCTAGAGGGAGAATTGGCTACAACAACAACCTTGATGGGTGCAGCAACCATGGAGGCTCCTGCTTGTGCTCGAACATGAGTAACTCCAGCCACCGTTGTAGAAGAAGGGGGAGATTACGATGGGTTTTTGGAGAAACAGAAAGAAGAGAGGACTGATATATATATATATATATAGGGAGAAGAAATGTCTACTTTCGGCCAAGTGGAGAGGAGAAGGCCCTACGTGGCTTGGAGAGAAACTTCTTTTCTTTTCTTTTTAAAAGAAAATTAACGTGGTATGTTGTCTGCTGTTAGAGATTAATATATATTTATATACTAAAGTAGCAATCTGCCATTTCCTGCTACCACAGTTAGCAAACTTTTATTATTTTATATTTTTTTTTCATTTGAGATGTTTAAAAATATCCGTATGCGCACATCGAGATTCCGATTTCGACGCGCAATATCTTGTATTGATCGTATCAAGACGACGATCAATTTGAGTATAATGTTGACATACTTTCGATCGGGTTTCGAATGCCCGAGATTTTCGGATATGGTTTTTGTTTAAGATTAAATTTTACGAATTAAAATTATTAAACGATCTCCGATTGACGCACGGTCAATTCCGTTGGTCTCGTATTGTCGAATCGGATCTAATGACGGTCTCGGTTCGTTTTGCGGTTTCCAAATTGGTGTCGCGCCTTTTTCGCGGCATGCATTACAATGCGACCGATTTTCGGTCGATTTCGCCCGAACGACTTTTGATTCACGATCATTTGATCGTTTTAGGTTGTCTAATATTGACAATCAACTTTATTGGGCTAATTGGACCCTAATCGGGTCGAGTTCGGGTTTAGCGGATCCCGGATGTTACAATTATAAAAACCTCAAAGGGAGTCTCGTCCTCGAGACTCGAGTTAAGGCCATTCGGTGTCTTGTTTGAATTTCATATGTCCATAAAAACCTCAAAGGGTTTTGAACCCATAAAAACCTCAAAGAGAAAACAAGCCATATATTTATCATGCATTTAATTACAAAAGCTTGTTTTGATGATTACATCAGAATAGCTGCGGGTATCGTGTCCGCATGTCGGCTTCAGTCTCCCATGTCGCTTCCTCGACGCCGTGACGGTGCCACAAAATCTTGACCAATGAAATTTCTTTGTTGCGAAGCTTCTTCACAGCATGGTCAAGTATCTGGACTGGTTTCATAAGTCAGATCTGGCTCTACGTCGAGATTTTCGTAACTGATGATGTGCCGAGGGTCGTGCACATACTTCCTCAAGCTGGATACATGGAAGACATCATGGATAGCGGAAAGATGTGGAGGAAGGGCTACTCGGTATGCCACCTTCCCCACTCTAATGTGCATGCGCGAAGTAGATCCTCAAGCGTCTGGATGGTATGCTCACTCTGCCCATCTGTCTGTGGATGATATGCAGAACTCATTTTCAGCTGTCTGTAGTGCTGACATGAACTGATGTCAATAGTGCGATATAAATCTCGAATTTTTGTCAGACATCACCTCTCGTAGTATACCATGTAGTCCGATGATGTTCTGCACATATAACTTGGCCAATCTGGATAGAGTGTAAGTCGTGTTGACATGTATGAAATGGGCTGATTTGGTTAACCTATCAATAACGACCCAAATGGAATTATGGCCACCTGGTGTTTTCGGCAAACCTGTGACAAAATCCATAGAAATGCTCTCCCACTTCCACTCAGGAATGGGGAGAGACTGCAGTAATCCGGGTGGTCTCCTGTGCTCAGCCTTGACCATCTGACAGGTCATGCATCTGCTGACATGTAGTGCCACATCGCGTTTCATTCCATCCCACCAGAAATGTCGACGCAAATCACGGTACATCTTCATGTTGCCTGGATGGATAGATAACCGTGAACTGTGTGCCTCATCCAGAATGTCTCTACGAAGCTGCTCGTCATTGGGTACAACGACTCGACTCGCCTTCCATAAAATAGACTCTGTCACAACAAAATTATCAACCTCGTTCTTGACAGCGCGCATGTATCTGTCTCGAATCCAAGGATCTGTCTTCTGGCCTTCGACAATGCGATCCCACAAACTACTGAATCGTGGAGGCACGGCAGTAAAAATGGATGCGCTCTCCTGAGGATGCCAATCAGTCAAAGATGCGAGCATATCCCACGTATATAGCCAGTTCGTCGTACCATCAGCATGCGCTCTCCTGCTGAGTGCATCAGCCACCACGTTTCCCTTACCAGGATGGTAAGAGATCGTGCAATCATAATCCTTCAGCAGCTCGAGCCATCTGTGCTGTCTCATGTTCAGCTCCTTCTGATCAAAGATGCACTTCAGACTCTTGTGATCTGTGAAAATCTCGAAGTTCACCCCATAAAGATAGTGGCGCCAGATCTTCAAGGCGAAGACAACTGCCGTCAACTCCAAGTCATGCGTGGGGTAATTCCGCTCGTGCGATCTTAATTGCTGTGATGCGTAAGCAATCACCTGTCCTCTCTGCATCAATACTGCTCCTAGACCTTCTCCAGATGCATCTGTGTAGACTGCATAGTCCTGAGTGCCTGAAGGAAGAGCGAGAATAGGTGCCGTAGTCAATCTCTCCTTCAGTGTACTGAAGGCCTGCTCACATGAATCGTCCCAAATGAATGGAACTCCCTTCTACGTCAACCGTATCAAAGGACGAACGATGCGTGAAAATCCGTTGACAAAGCGTCTGTAATAACCTGCTAGCCCAAGGAAGCTCCGAATCTGCGTGACAGTCTTGGGCTGCTCCCAAGACATGACTGCATCTATCTTCGTAGGATCAACTGCAATGCCTGCTCCAGAAATGACATGCCCGAGAAACGAGACCTGAGATAACCAAAACTCACACTTGCTCAACTTGGCATATAGCTTGTGCTCTCGCAATGTGTCCTAAACAATTCGTAGATCATTCGCATGATCCCATTCATTCCGTGAGTAGATGAGCACATCATCGATGAATACTACTACAAACTTGTCCAAGTATGGACGGAAGATACGGTTCATCATATCCATGAAAGCCGCAGGTTCATTGGTGAGACCAAACGGCATCACCACAAACTCGTAGTGTCCATAGCGAGTCCTGAAGGCTGTCTTCGGAATGTCCGACTCGCGAATCCTCAGCTGATGGTAGCCTGAGCGAAGATCGATTTTCGAGAAAACCGAAGATCCCTGGAGCTGATCGAATAAATCATCGATGCGTGGCAAAGGATAACGGTTCTTCACCGTTCTCTTGTTCAGTTGCCTGTAGTTAATACATAACCTTATGGATCCATCCTTCTTCTTAACAAATAGAACCGGAGCACCCCAAGGTGAAGTGCTCGGTCTCACGAATCCCAAATCAAGTAACTCCTGCAACTGTACCTTCAACTCCTTCAACTCGGCTGGTGCCATGCGATAAGGTGCCATAGAGATTGGCTGTGTATCTGGTAGCAAGGTGATCTCGAACTCGATCTCTCTCTCAAGAGGTAATCCTGGTAGCTCATCAGGAAAAACATCTGGATATTCCGATACTACTCGGATATCCTCTTTCATCGTCTCTTGATCAGATACCTCCTGAACAAATGCAAGGTATGAATCACAACCCTGATCAACAAGTCGTTGAGCTCGCAACACTGAAATGTACTCCATGGTGGAGTCATGTATAGTACCCTCAAAGATGAACTCGGGTAGATCTGGAATCCTGAAGACAACTGTCTTCCTAAAACAATCAACTAGTGCATGATGAGTAGATAACCAATCCATGCCTAGAATCAAGTCGAACTCATCAAGCTGTAGAAGTAGACAATCTGCGAGCATCACGTGTCCGCCAATCAGTACGGGCAAGTGCCTGACTATCAGAGAAATGACAACAACTGGCCACCTGGCCCTCGGATGTGATATGGAGAAGAGAGAGTCTTTGCGACTCTACCTAAAGAAACTAGTAGTCTCAAAGCTAGAAAAGAATGCGTCGCGCTAGAATTAGTAGATCGTGGAAAGGTTGACAAGAGTAGTCAGTATGTATACTAGTTGGTTAGTCATCTCCTGGTCTGGTCGGGATGACATGGCTCTGCATGAGAACCATTTTTAGTCATAAAATCGATGGTTCGCAGATAATATGATATATGCTTTTCTCTTCTTGGGATATAATATGAAAGTTAATGAAATTGGTGACAACTGTGGTATTTGAATATGAATGTCATATTTCCCTTTTCAGACTTACGACAAATCAGAAGACTGCCGTTATCTGAGAACTTATTGCGATCGGAATTAAAATACTGCGAATGTGTGTATCGGGGTACCACTGCTCTGATACCAAACTGTAAACCCCCTAGGATCCGGATACCCGTTAATCACACATTTCGGAGTCAAATTCCTAAGTAGTACCTGGGAAATACATAAATACCTAGGTTCTACGTAATGTTTTTTTTTACTCAAAAACTACAGAGGTGTCGCATGTTCAACATGCGACACCCCTTAAGTTTTTTTTTTACCCAAGAACTGCGTTAGTGTCGCATGTTTAATATGCGCTATAGATAGCGCATATTCAACATGCGACATATGTCCAGGGAATTCCTATCGAAATGGACTGTACAGGTATCGTAGGTCTCGAAATTTACTGGATAGGTATCGCATGTTGTATATGCGACATGAAGGGATAACGCATGTTCAATATGCGTTATCCTTCCAGGAAATTTTCATCGGAATGCCTGGGGCAGGTGTGTGCTTCGAAAATTGAACATATGACGCATGTTCAAAATGCGTCATATTTACAGTAAAGTTTTCGGCGAAAATGGCTGTCCAAGTGTGGGCTTTGGAATGTCAAGTTTTTAAAAACCCTTGGAAAGACATTTTTGTAGACATTCCCATGTTTTTAATGTAAATAGACATTTTTGTAAACATTCCAGACAATGCAAACACTGTAGACATTCCAAACATCAAAGAGGACATTTCAATATAGACTTGTTCATGATTACACTTTACATTTTTTGCATCATATTAAAAATTACATTGATTACAATTCAACGTTTTTTCCTCCTATGGTATGTAATCGTAGAATCTGGAGGATGGAACGGTAATAGACGGTTCGCTTCGTCTATCATGTGGATCTGAGAGGGTCCTGCGGCATCTTCCTCGAATGTAGGCATAGACGGCGGCGTTAGTGTGCAGTAAGTTGGTCGTGTCTGGCTGGGGTCCAATCCTTGCCTCAACGGTGCTTGAGGCGTTGGCAAGTCCTCTCTTGGTCGCTCGGTGGCAGGTGTGAAGTAGTCTCCTTGCTCGTTACAACATTCATTACTATCGCATTAAGTTACTGAAAGTACGGGGAAAAATTTTTCGCGAATGAACTAATTTCATCTGACATTCACATCAACATTTATAACCACAAACTCATAGAACAATGGTCACCAAAATCTCATTTCATTAACTTCCATATATTTTACATGTCCAAAGTCTGACATACATATAGTATATCCCAAAATCTGACTGAAGAGAAAGAAACATAATACATTATAAATTGAACAAAAACTGAGACAAAGTAAATCATACCGTCTAGTGTATACTTATCTCCAGGAAGCATGTATAGCTACGGAACTGCTACTAAACTGTAGGCTGTTTGCCTGCCAAACACGTTAGGAAAGAAGAGGCGTCAGCGGTTGCTGGTACCTCCCAAAAACTTATATAAAAATAAGTTGCATTTATTATTTACAAAAGAAAGCAAGTAGAGAGGCATGAGCAACTCAAATTTAAAATTTATTTCTACTTGCAAATGTAAAAGGTTTCCAAATCTCTAGTAAACACCTCTCATGATCATCCCTTATCCCAACATTTCTCACATAAGCATATATCTATGGTAACTCATTGATTATAAGTAAGTATATTTTTTTTTCATATTACTTAGAGATCATATTCATGGATTTTGATGATGGGAAAAATGAGATGAGAAGATATAATGATTTATTACTATCTTAAGTCTAGTGGATAGTCTGTGGTCTTGGTTCTTGTGAAACCTCACACTATGACTCTAAGACTTGGGGAATGTCTTAGGGCCTGTTTGGTTGCAGGGTTGGGAAGGGTTGGGTTGGTCCAACCCTTCCCAACCCTCCAACCAAACAACCCAATCCTCCTCACAGTTTACTATTCACAGGGGTACCCTTGCCCAACCCAACCCTGCCCAACCCTGCAACCAAACAGGCCCTTAGGGTTGGGGTGCCTCCGTAGGCATGCGGTGTTGTATAATGCATCCTAACTAAGTTCCCAACACGTCCACTAGCTTAATGAGATTTCGAATTAGATTATAGTCTTTTCCATTTACTCAACTTTAATTGTAACCCCTTAAAACCTCAAGTGCAACTGTCTCAGATGTAACTCTATATGATGTAGATATAGAAATGGATGATCTGGATGTAAAACCAATCCCTTCAAACCTCTGTGCAACAACCTAAATGTAACTCTAGATGATGTAGATATAGATATGGATGATCTGGATGTAACATCGGCAAGTTTGTTGGCGAAGAAAAAACTCAAGCGGTGAAGAAGCCAAAAAAAGGCTCTTCCGTCTCGCCCTCTAATTGGAAGGACGGTCCAATAGAGGGATAGGTCTACACTCCCAAACTACGCCACTGAGACGGGTGAGAGAGACTTCCCGGAAAGTCGCTCTAGAAACAGCCCGACCGGTAACGGGCAACCGAGCTCGTACGTAAAACTGAAAACCAAGGATCCCCCGCCTGGGTATCCTAAAACAGGGTCAGCGGAATGGTCTAAAGTCGGGATCCCAACGAGGTGTAAAAACACTGTGAGCTCACGTAAAAACCGAAAAGGGACTGGGATCCTAGACCCGCGCACTTGGCGGCCGCTGCCCAAACTGGGCTTCCTTTCCTCCGCCCAGTTGAGGGTCACCGCGCCCTCGCACGGTCAGGCATAAGGTCGTCCTGACCGGCACAATCAATTTACTAACTCCTTCATTTGTTGACTATTTCTTTCTTCTTTCGTTCCATGGTCATCTTTACCGATCTAGATATGGTTAATGATGTTAGGAAGTGACCCATTGACTGATCAAGGAGAGGAGTTGGTATCTATATGATCCTTTCTAAATCTTTGAGTAAGATTCTAAGTTTGAAAGTGTCTTAATGATATTTCCCCATGGTCGACATTTACTATGTTTGATCTTTAGATTTAGACATCTTGTCATAATTTACCACTTGGGATATTGTAGATTATACTTAAGGATAAATTGATTGAGGAATAACACTCGTAACAATCCTAGGAAATTATCGGTTAACCCCATAAGAGCATAGTATTAATATTTTAATCATCATGCTCCAATCTCTTTTGATAAGGTCCTAAGATTAGAAGATATTTATTGGGCATGTGGGAAAAGATTACTCCAATTATTTGATCACGTAGTCCCATTCTCATAGTCTCATAGCGTTTACATCCTTTCCTTCAAAACCATTAGAAACATACACTACTATTGGTTAATATGTAATTGAGATATTAATTTATCAATGTAAGGTGGAAAGAAGGAGTAACATCTAATAAGTCACGTGATCAGCCCACGAATCCTACTCAATCTATCTAATTTATATCAAAAATTTTGGCTGCAATATTTCATTTAGTTTATTCAATTACAGGATAATGATATTTTACAGTATCTGATTAATTTTTTTTACTGCAACACCTTACTATTTAATGGATATATATATATATATTTTATTGTACATAAGTATCATATTTTATCAGAAGGAAATATGCATTCGAGATGCTTGAATATAAACATTTGATCTAGACACCACATCATGAAGGATTAACAGTTAGTCTATCATTTTCATGGTAACATTATTTAAAGAAATCAATCACAGTAAAGAGAAACATGGATCGACCCCTTTTATATTTCGAATTCAGAACATGAAAATGTAATTATCTTATTAAAGAAATCTCTAATTAATCGAATGAATCTTACTAGATAACAGAAACCATGCCCAATTTGTCTCTTGTACTTTATTTAATGCCATAATTCAACCAAAAAGAAACATCAGGAATGAGAAATTAATTTTCAATTAAGTCATAACTAGGTATGAAAGCAGATAAAAGATATTAAAAGATGGACCATACGGTTTAATATGAGGATAACACTCAAAGACATGGCAGAGTACATCACTAGACATTATCCATGAAATATAAAATTTGATGGCAACCGTATCAATAGTAACCTTATTGGGATCTTATTTAATAGTCATATCTATGATTTAACCTTAACCAATTAACACCAAAATAGACAATATAGAATTCAAGTATTTTCTTTATAATATTTAGATCTATAATACCGGCAACTATTAGACAACTGTTACAGTTGCACCCTTTCACCAACAGTTTGATCGAAAATTTTATTTTAATGAGCTGTACCGTAATTTATTTAGAGATGTTAAATAATAAAATCAGAATCATCCCCCAAATAGGATTTAAAAGAAAACCCAAGATTTAGATCTTAATAAAAAATTGATCTTAATTTCAGATCTTACAATAACTATACGTAGAATTTATAAAGTAATTCTTCATGCAGGGCAGCAAGAATAGGTTGAGGAATGTACATGTACAAAAATATCAAGTTTCATATACATGCATGGCAGCAAATGGGGAAGGTGGTACCTCTTTTGATTTCAAAATTGGAAGAGAATAGCTTGCATGCCTCAGGAAGGGTTGTTTTGGAGCTTCAACATCTCAAACAGGCTTCAAGTTGCTGCATGCAGCAGAAGTTTGATCAATCTCTAGCTATAGGTTGGGTATATCAGCTCCCAACAGTTTCCAGATGCCTGATCAGCAGCCAATTGGAAGAGAAACTGTAGAGAAATGGAGGAAAGAGGGTTGGATTTGCCTACTCGGCTGATGCTAAAATAGGACAGCTTTGGGGAAAAATTAAGAGGAAAAGATTAAGAGAGGGGAGAGGTGCCGTTGGGATTGGGATGTACCTTAAATTTGCCTCAATTTGAAGAAGATGAACAGGTAGTGGCAGCCTTCAGCTGCAAGGAGCAGTTGCAGCTTCTCTAGAGGGAGAATTGGCTACAACAACAACCTTGATGGGTGCCTGCTTGTGCTCTAACATGAGTAACTCCAGCCACCGTTGTAGAAGAAGGGGGAGATTACGATGGGTTTTTGGAGAAACAGAAAGAAGAGAGGACTGATATATATATATATATATAGGGAGAAGAAATGTCTACTTTCGGCCAAGTGGAGAGGAGAAGGCCCTACGTGGCTTGGAGAGAAACTTCTTTTCTTTTCTTTTTAAAAGAAAATTAACGTGGTATGTTGTCTGCTGTTAGAGATTAATATATATTTATATACTAAAGTAGCAATCTGCCATTTCTGCTACCACAGTTAGCAAACTTTTATTATTTTATATTTTTTTTTCATTTGAGATGTTTAAAAATATCCGTATGCGCACATCGAGATTCCGATTTCGACGCGCAATATCTTGAATTGATCGTATCAAGACGACGATCAATTTGAGTATAATGTTGACATACTTTCGATCGGGTTTCGAATGCCCGAGATTTTCGGATATGGTTTATGTTTAAGATTAAATTTTACGAATTAAAATTATCAAACGATCTCCGATTGACGCACGGTCAATTCCGTTGGTCTCGTATTGTCGAATCGGATCTAATGACGGTCTCGGTTCGTTTTGCGGTTTCCAAATTGGCGTCGCACCTTTTTCGCAGCATGCATTACAATGCGACCGATTTTCGGTCGATTTCGCCCGAACGACTTTTGATTCACGATCATTTGATCGTTTTAGGTTGTCTAATATTGACAATCAACTTTATTGGGCTAATTGGACCCTAATCGGGTCGAGTTCGGGTTTAGCGGATCCCGGATGTTACACCTGTCTTCCATCATCACCTCCCTAAGGCATTAACCTCTACCAAGCAACTCCTCTGTAGAAAGCATCCTCTCATCCTCCAGCGTCGTCGAGCCTCCGAATCTCCTCGTACGCGCAGCCTTACGCCTCACACGGTTTGCCCTGTTGTATTGCATTACATGGGATCTTAGCGGTTACAACTTGCATGCAAGATGTCGTGCTGTCGACCCAATACACTGGAAGGCTCTCCAAATTTTCTTGACCACGTTCTGAAAGTCGTCCTCCATCAGCCAAGCCTTCTCATAACAAAATAGCGAGCGCGGATGCTCACCCTCCCCGGAACACCACAATAGAGGCGTATGGTCCGACCTAAACCGAGGCAAAGCACACACTGCAGCCAACGGAAAGGCCTCCATCGCCTGAACGGAAATACTGAAGCGGTCAGTCCGCGATATGGACCTGGAGCTTTTCCACGTGTACCTACATCCAGATGCATCCAGGATCTGATGGCCCAAGCCATATATCGCTTCACGCAGCTCAGACGAACCTTTGTCATCCCCTCCATGCACCCCGGATGGTCCTCTGGCTTTAGTGTCACATTGAAGTCCCCCGCAACAATCCACGCAACATCCTGGGAAAGCAACCTCGCCAGCCATAACTTTTCTATCAATCTATCAGTTGTGGGAGTGGAGTATATATGTTATGCGTTACTTATCGTATGGAAGGGTAATGGATCACTCCAGGATCCATTTACCACATCTACCAGTCGTGGGATGTGGATGCTCATATATAAGAAGCTCCTTACCCTTTGTATCTAATGAGAAAGTTCAATGAACAAACCAACCCTTTGAGGCGTTCTCCCGTGATTTCATCCCACTCCTTGGGGAGTGGGGTTTCACGTTAAAATCTTGTATTCCTCAAGTTTTATTCATTTATTTATCTGATATGTTCCACATTTCTATTTTCTAACGCAACCCTAACCAGAAGTCGCCAAATTTCGAACAAACGAACTTCGAGGAAAAGACAAATAATAGTTAGAATTTTCTAGATAAAATCGAAACTTGAAAAAAGTATCATAATTGATTTGCTCGGATACCATGTCAAAATATATAATAACAAAAGTGGAATTAGAAAATATGAACATACTTGATTTTACATAGAGCCATGTTCCTTAAGGAGGGGATAAAATCACATGAGAAAGTTTTAAAGGGCTAGCTATTGCATTATGATTTTCAAAAATTACACCCGGCGTATGGCTCTTTATGCGGTTCCACCAACACACCAAAGTCTTATCAATAAGCAATATGGGATAGAATGTGAGAGCCGTATAATTGGATCGATGTGAGATTCAATTACCCATCTAAAACATACTCTAACACCCCAATTTCAAGGTTCAAGAGAAATATCTCAGTTTCGAGTTGGACATTTCAGTTTTAAGCAAAATATCCTTATTTATACGTTGCATCTAATGAAAAGAATTCTAGGTTCAATTGCTATCGTTTTTTTCATTCCTTGTAAAAAGGTTGAAAAATTCATGCTAATGCATCAATAAGATACACCATTTTTAAGTAACTATAGTATTTTGAATGAAAAATGTGTGCTCACTGTATGTTAAATTTATGAATCGAATTCGGTTGAGAAAACAGATTAATAAAAAGGAGGTACCATAGTTGTTGAAAATATTTGGGGCAGACACATGCATATTTTTTTTTTTGACACTCCAAAGAGGGGGAGACACCCGTAAGTGTTCGCCCCAATTTATTAAAGAGGAGAAAAAGAAAGTACTTACATATGGAGAAAAAGGGGGAAAGTAGGGGAAAATGATATCAATAATGAAACCATTCGCCCCGTAACCAAAAATTCGCTACCCAAGTGACCAGTCCGAACAAAGACGGTTCGCGTCAATACAAATGTTTTCTAAGTAAAATCTCTGCCCCGCAAACAGATAATTGTTCCTCGCCAGCCAAATACTCCAAATGCGCGCGAAGGGAACCAGTCTCACCGCCCTCGGACGATTTGCAGCGAGTGCAATGCTCTCCCAAAAAGATACCATCGACGAAAGATTCAGCCCCGCAACGTCCTCCCATAAGGGCCGCACACGGTCACAGTGGAGGAAGAGGTGATCGGCCGTCTCAACAGCCGAGTCGCATAATCCGCATCCAATGGGAATGTTTGGAAAGAGAGCTACCAGGCGGTCGCGAGTAGGAAGTCGTCCACGCCTAAGGATCCACAAGAATATGCCAACCCTTTCAGGAAGCTTGAGACCCCATATGATGTTGCAATGATCACGAAATGACGCCTCCGGATGCACAGCGATGGGGAGGAGAGCAGAATATGCCTTCTTCGAAGAAAAGGACCCATCGTTCCAGGAGAAGTGATCACGCCCCCACGATGGAGAAGGGGCGTCCCCGAGTAAGGACATCAATGCAGAGAAGTCAATCAGGCGCTGAGAAGATAGAGAATCCACCAGAATGGGGCACCAGGTGCCGTCGGACCAGCATGAGGCCACCGTTGCATCTTTGTCCCTGGCAAGCGCATATAGTCTTGGAAAAAGGTTCATGAAGATGCCTTTGCCAGACCAGTCCATGGTCCAAAAGCGGAAGGAGGAACCATCGCCGAGAGATGGTCGGAATAAGGACCGATTGCGGTTGAAAACTGTGAAGGCTTCGCGCCAAAAGATGGGAGAGTGAATATGTGATCTACCGTCAAAGACGGAGAGAAATGCATTACTCGCCGCACTGCGAAGGCATTGAACAAGAAAGCCATCCTCCCGGCCTAAAAGCCGCGACGCCCATTTGAGAAGGAAAGCATCCCGCATGATCTCCAGCCGCCGCACACCCAGGCCCCCGTCCCGTTTAGGGCGCGTAATGTCCTCCCAAGCGACCAGATGAATCCCTCTATTTGCAGTACCATTCTTCCCCCAAAGGAATCCCCTCATACATTTGTCCAGGCGCAGTCTAATCCCCTTTGGCAATCCGCGCGATGATAGAAAATAAATAGGGATAGCGGAGAGGACGGATTTAATAAGCACCAATCGGCCACCCCGAGAGAGCAATGAAGAGCGCCAACCTGCCAGCCTTGTCTCGACCTTCTCCACCACCCGCTGATAGTCACGCAACCGCGGCCTGCCCACTGAGAGAGATAATCCCAGGTACTCTAGAGGAAGAGCCCCGAGCGAGGCCCCCAAAATGGAGGAGCATTCCCCGACCTCCAGAGGCGAGAGAGCAAAGGGCACAAATTTGGATTTGTCCTCGTTGATGCGGAGCCCTGATAGTTCGCAGAATAAATGTACCGTAGTAGCCATTCCTGAATATTGCAGTCGGTCCCCCTCGATAAAACATAAGGCGTCGTCCGCATATTGGATCAGCGGGATATGGAGGTCACCCAAAGAGCATCCTCGAGTATACCCCGCATCGTATATGCCTTGAATCATACGGGGCAGCACATCCGCCGCCAAGACAAATAGAAGAGGGGCAAGGGGGCATCCCTGGCGAACTCCCCTGCGCGGTTGAAATGAGTTCCCAGACGGTCGACCATTAAGAAATAAGGAGAAGGAAACCGTGGTAACACATCGACGGATCCATGAAATCCATAACGGAGGGAATCCCCGAGCCTTCAAAACCGACCATAAGAAGCGCCAATCCAAGGAGTCGTAAGCCTTTGCAAAATCAACTTTCCAGAGGACTCCCTTCGTTCCATTTCTGTGCCAACCATCAATGATGGCGGAAGCAAGGGCGTAGCAGTCAGATATTTGCCTCCCTTGAACAAAGGCCGCTTGGCAGGGAGAAATGAGAGAAGCAAGCAGGGGCGCTAGGCGACGGGCCAGAGCCTTCGCAATGATCAAGTAAATACCATTGGAGATGGCAATAGGGCGGAATTCCTCAATACGACGAGCACCCTGGGATTTCGGGATGAGAACCAAAGAGGCCCGATTAACCCTGTTGAAACCCCGGTTTCCTTCACAGAACTCGAGTGCCACAGCCAAAACGTCGTTGGCGATAACGTCCCAAAAGTCCCTATAAAAGGAAATAGGGAACCCGTCTGGGCCTGGGGAAGCATCTGCGTTAAGGTCCCAAGCCGCGCTCTTAAGCTCTTCCATTGATAGAGAGCGTGATAAATTATCAGCATCTGCGCCAGAGATGGAAGGGGCCCCGGGAGCCATCCATTGCCATGAAGAAGAGGGGAGGCGATTGAAAAAGTTCTTGAAGTAGTTAACCAATGCCGCACCCATATCTCGCTCATTCTGAAATACAGCGTCCCCAATCTCAATGGTAGAGATACGATTAGATCGTTTACGCGCACTCGCGACCCGATGGAAAAAGGCAGTATTAGCATCCCCCTCCTTGAGCCAACGAAGACGCGAGCGTTGTCTCCATTCAATTGCTTTTTTCCTGTCATCCTCCGAAACGATCTGAGCCGCTACAGATCTCTCATATAATTCTTCCTGTGAAAGTTCCCTGACGCTTTCCAATCGATCCAATCCAATAATTATCGCCTCAGCCTCGCTGCGGACCGACCGCCGAGCCAGACGCGTGGAAAATTTGAAGGAAGCAAGAGCCCGCCGCAGAGAGGAGAGTTTGAGGGCAAAGCGATGAGCCGCATTACCCGGGAATGACGTTTGTGACCAGTGATTTCGCACTAGTTCCTTGAAATTAGGCTCCAGAAGCCAACTCTTCTCGTAACGAAAAATGCCGCGCGGACGGGATGACTCGCCCGAATCCCAAATAATGGGGCTATGATCCGAAAAAGACCGAGGACGAGACGAAACCGAGCATAGTGGGAATGCATCCATCCAGTGCGAATTAGCTAGAAACCGGTCAAGCCGCGATTGAGAGGAGCTATTGCGCCAAGTGTATATGATGTCCGTGGCTACCAAATCATCCAGGGCCAAGTCGTTGATGAAGTCCAGGAAATCGATAGAACCAGGATCCCTTCCCCCCCGCCCGCGGGGGCGGTCGTTTGAAAGCATAGTAACATTAAAATCCCCTCCCAAAATCCATGGAATATCCCCAAAAGCCGCAGCATCGGCCCTCAAGTCCTCCCATAAATCTCGACGGGCAAGGTGACATAGAGGCGCATAAATACAAGAGAAAGCCATAGATATGTTAGTGGCCACATGCATAAGGATTACAGAGATAGAATGTCGTCCCATGCGAGAGCAGGATAATGAGAAGCTTGAAGATCTCCAAGCCACAATAGCACCACCAGAGGAGCCGGTCGCGTCCAAAGAACAAAATGCATCCACCGGCCCTGCTCCCACCGATCTCCAAATGGCGTCGTCTAATCCAGAGAGCTTTGATTCCTTTGGGGAAGTTGGTGAAGTGGGTTCAAAGAAAAAATATTAAATTAGAACGCAAAAACGATAATCATATTAGGAGCATAAAATAAAGAATAAGAAGTAGAACGTTCATGATTTATGTGGAACCATGGATTCAAATATTGGGGTATATCGTCGGCACATCGACGGTATATCGGGTATCGAATATCGACCGATGTCGATACTACTATGTATGTCGTTTTCTCGTATATCGGTAGATATATCGTCGATAGATCAGGATATCGATGGGCATCGATCAAAACGTAAAGTTTGGAATGCAACTTCCCCTGTATCGATCGATATCATTGCTATCAGTTTTCGATCTCGCCATATCGAGTTGTCTAACCTGCAACTTCTTCTTGACTTTAGATAAGGCAACCCTAAGGTGATTTTCACCATTTTAAATGCATTTAGGGGTGGATTTCTTGGGGATTTTGTATATTTTATTCTATGTTGTTCTTGAGTTTTTTCTGTTGTCAGGCTACGATTTCTAGTATTTATAAGATCTTGGAGAAATGGTTTTTAGAGTTATCAATGTATTTAGTCATAGTTATTAGATTTTTTATCTCTTAAACATCATTAGATACAATCTTAGATGCTCGATTTCATCTTGAATGAGCGTCCACCACGGATATCATCTCTTACATCATCATCATCGCTAGATTCCTATGCTCTTTAATACTTTAAATATCAATGATCTATGTAGCCTCAAATATTACGTGCTCCCTTGTCGACCAATATCTATATCGTCAATATCGACAACCTTCACAAATACTCATTGCAAGAGAAATGTGATGAGATGGGGGAAGCATGCGAGTAATATCGTCCATATTGGGCGAGATATTAAAAAAGGAAGAATTTTCACCATTACACATGTCGTTGGTATTTCAGTGATAGATTAAGCTTTGAAATATCAAGATCATATCAGATCGATCCCAAAAAGGTATATATTGACGACATTCGTCGAAATTTTGAAAATGACACGGAAAAGAGTTTTTTCGTAAATAACTAAATAAGATCATAGTCCTTAATGCAATGAATACATATAATGCACACTTATATGCAAGAATGATGTGTATTTGACACACCACTATACATTATATTGCGCATATCACTGGCTGTTAGTGCTGGCTGTTGACTATTGACTGTTGATTTCTGAGAGTTACCAGAAAGTAAATGATGAAATTCGAATCGTAACAACTTTTTTACTAGTTGGAGGGGGGAGGGTGGGTTTGGAACCTTGATCATTGGAGTGAGAGCTCACTACTTCTACCACTAGAACATTTAAGTTAGTTACAATAACAACTTAGAGACAAATGACACATCACATATTATGTATAAAGATATTGAGCTATATCATATATGAAACAAATATTTAAATGAGCATAACATATACTCTTTAAAGAAAATCATTCATACTAATCACAATTTTGAATAAAAGATGTATTAAAATAGATTAGAAATAAAACATTCTAACTGGACTAACGAAATCAATGTCAATTGGAGTATGTCGTTGATTTGTGATTCTGTATGACTTTATTACTAATACGTATTATGTATCAACTATTACATGTTAATATAGTAGTATGCACAGTATATGTATGCCGATTTTCCTTGTTAAACTCTCGAGTTCTTTCATTTCTATTGCCGAAAGGAAGGTAAAGCTCTATGTTCAAAAGAGGGGTCTCGTTTCCTGATCATCGAGCCTGGGGGTGGGGGGGAGTTTATTGGGCGCATGTGCACTCCCCTACAAGGGTGTGGGGAAACACCCCGAACTTGAAATAGAATATATAAATCGTGGAAGGAAAAAATGAAAGATAGATTCCTCATATCCTTAGAGCTTTCTTATATTGGAGAGAAGCTCTATGGGAAGATTACATAAGATAGACTGGAGAAATAAACAAATATAAATAAAGACCAAGAGATATAAGAATCTCAACACTCCCACTCAAGTTGGAGCCTATATGTTTATCATGCTCAACTTGGAACAACACCTGTGAAAAGGACCCCTCACAAGAGTTTTGGTCAACATCTTTGTAATCTAATCGCTGAAGCAACACGAGAAGTGCAAATCAAGTATACACACAAGATGTCTGATGCACAATACTATGAGATCTAAGGAATTGGGAAAGCTGAGTACTGCAAAATTCTAGTGCATTATCTGAACCTATAAACTTGACTTTTGCTGAAAAAATGTTCCTTATTTTATTAATAAAGGTTTGAATAACAAGACCATCATCAGCCTTGTTCTTAAGAAGAAAGACCCAAGACAACCTTGAAAACTCACCAACTGCAACAAGATACAACCTATGTCCCTGATGATCTGGGACACGGCTGAGACCCCAAATGTCAAAATGAATTAACTCAAGTAGACTAGACTACTCCGACCCTGACGACTCCGGAAAGTGGACCGATGATGCTTCCCAAGCTGGCAGGCCTCGTACTGAAATGTATAACGAGGAGAAATATGTGGAAGTACGTGACATAACTTTTGTAGAGGAAGATGACCAAATCGAAGATGCCATATATATGAAGAAACATATCCAGTGTATAGCGAAGAGGCACCAACATAAGGAGATTGCACCAGTCTGTAGAGACCTCTTTGCTCATGGCCAAATCCAATTACCCTGCCAGAGCAGATGGATCAAATATGGCACAACAATGTATATCCTTGGTGAATTGACTAATTATTAATAAATTCATAGAAAATTCAATAGCGTAAAGAACATTCTGAAGCCTCATTGCGGGGTCAACTGCACCTCCCCCTGATCGGTATGGGAGAGTGTGTCCCATCTGCTATCACAAGAAATCGTTTAGGCTGAGTCAGACGGAAATCACTAAACTGGCCTTTGTTACCACATAGATGATGGGATGCTCCTGAATCCATGATCCATTCTGACTTGTCTTCCCTGTAACAACTAGTAAAGGCATATGCTATACCTGATGTAGATGTTGATGTTAGGCAACTACCTCTGAGGATCTTGAAGGAGAGCTGGTTGCCTAGGAGTAGGCATAATCTTCCTGAGTCGCGCCACAAGTTCATCGGATCTCTTGTCAGAAACCTGTGATGGACTCCTGACCTGTTTGTACTCTGCAACCCGAGCTGAAGCAGGAAACCCATGCTTAGAATAGAAGGTTTCCTCAAAGTGGCCTGATCTGTGGCTGTAGATGCACGACTGACGAGGTCGACCACCTCCTCCTCTGCCACGGCTAGGGCCCCCCCTACCACTATATGGTGTAGGGCTTCCCCTACCACGAGACACAACCATAGCTGAAGATGTCTGAGACTGTAAAGTACTACCAGAGGATATAGATAGTCTATTCCATCTGCGATATGCCTCCTCCATCAGAGATATGGTAGCATGCTGAAGATGGAGTATCTTCGAATCATTCTTCACCGGAGAGTATGTAGCGATGAGAATATTCTACATAGCTTTTGTAGTAGGCTGACTCAAAATATCATTAGCTATCTTTGTGGACGCAGTCCCGGATAGCCACACATGTGCATCAGCATCATCTGCCTCCCATGAGGCATTTGTCCCAATCTTGGCACGTGGCTCCTCCGTTGTAATGATGTGCTTCTTGCCCATTACATTGCATTAAACTCATGAACTGCATGATCCAAGGTCCATAGTTTGCTCCATCCATTTTGACAATGGGAGGTGGACCTTTGAAGTCACCCAGGGAAGGAACGCCAACATTGTTGTCAGAATGATGACAACTATCTCCAAGACTGGGTCAACAAAAAGAAAGACCCGTTCCTACACTGACATACATGAAGATGGTTGTGGGTGTAGACTCATACCACAACCTCTTTCGATCTTTTGAAGATTCCTTTGGGTAATTAGGGTTTTTTAGATAATGACATCACACCCTAAGCATCCAAAGATTGCATCGGAACCCTACATGCGGCAATGGTGCAAGAGGCATTGACCACAACCCTTACGGGCAGTGGCACACATGGGCACGCCGGACTCGATGCGATGCAAGAAGATGGGCGATGCTGGAAGGAGCAGGTCGCAGCTTCGTCAAAGGGGCGCGGGAAACATAGTCTACGCGCAGGATGCATGGGTGACATGTGGGCGGCGCGAGTGCGTGGAGTGGTGCGGGCGTGTGGGCGGAGGCGGCGGGTGGGGCGCGTGGCGTGTGGGCTTGGGTTTTGGTGGAGGTAGGGATCTAGGGCACATGCTCCAGTATAGGACCGTCGCTCCGATACCATGTGGAAGGAAAAAAATGAAAGATAGGTTCCTCATAGCCCTAGAGCTCTCTTATATAGGAGAAAAGCTAGCAAAACAAGTAGCGAAATCAAGCTACATGGGTATATCAATGATATACATAGATATTGGCAACACATCAATGATAACGATCAATATCTGAGAAAGTTTGTACTGAGCAACATGGCTCGATGTATCGATATCTCGTGAGATATCAGTCAATATCCTGGGAAAAGATATGCATCATGTTGCTGATATTTAAGACCATGGTAGCTTGTGAGTCTATCCGCTTCATGTTTTTGACGAACAAGTGTACACTTGTACCAACAATCGCCATTTGTGGATCATCACAAGACAGAGTGCTGCCACATGCTGGACATCTCACAATCTGTTCAAAGCTGCATTTATGTGGACACATCGACCTATGCCTCCCTAGCATGATTTCCTCCTACAATGACAATGAGTGCGAGGATTGCCTACAACCACCCAAACCTTATGAACCGTTGTTGCCACAGGGACTTGAACTTTCACCATTGCCCAGATCTGTAGCCCCGGAGGCCCTCCTATGCCCTTAGAAAAGTATGTCCCTTACTTCATGAGCTGTTCTTTTTACATGATTGATATTTGTCTTTTTCATCTTGCCATCTTATCAGAAATAAGGTCTGATTTTTTTGTCTTTAATCCAGGTTACTTTATGCAGTTTTTGTGGTGCAAGTGAGACTTCAAATGTTGCTGAACTACCTTCAAATTTACAGGCCAATCTCTCGCAAATTCAGGCTGCAGCATAATATACATGCCGTCTGGGCTGGGCAGTGAAAATGATTGATCCTGCATCTGTTCTTCATGATTCAAATGCTTCTTCTGACACATTGACCTATGCATCCCTAACAGGATTTCCTTTCACAATGACCATGAATTTGATGATTGCCTACAACCACTCAAACCTCATGGACCGTTCTTGCAATAGGGACTTGAGCTTCCACCATTGCCCAGATCCAATTCGCGGAGCCCCTCCTCTGTCCTCGTTAGTGGCGCTCTTAGCCACACATTAGTTGTATTGATTGAATTCGTTGTGCGGTGCGACCCTCACTGCCTTATCAGTAAACGATGATGTCATCCCTACCTTATCCTGTTGGAGTATATGCATCATATGTAAGCTGAGTAAATAGATCATTCCAAGATCCATTTACCACATCCAGAGTTTAGCCCTAAATATACCAATAATGGGATTTGGAGAGTCTGTGGAGGCTATATAAGAAGCTCCAGATCTCCTGTATCCAGTGAGAAAATGCAATGCATACATCAGCCCTTTGAGGTGTTCTCCTGTGGTTTCATCCCGCTCCTTAGGGAGTAGGGTTCCGCATTAAATCCCGAACTCTTTCATGTTGATACTTATTCTCTGATATTAGCTTCGGCATTATGTTTTTTAACATGGTATCAGAGCGGGTTGATTCTCAATGATTTCAAGTTCTTTATTTTTGTTCATTCGAGATTCGATTAAAGAAGCAGATCAATTTGATCTTGAAGATGGATGATTTGAATATTATTATTATTATTTTCGTGATCAAGTTCCATATTTAATTCTAGGGTTTCATTCTGAAACCCTAATTTCTGCACGCATCCAACCGAATCTAAGGGGAGCCCTCCACATCCATGGCCTTCACGGAACAACCGCAACAGTTCCAGATAGCGACGACATCTCCAGACTCTTGTGGATCCCTCCTCTTCCTGGATTCCATGCGTTCATCCATATTTCTGGGGTTCCTCGAACCCTAGATCATTCATGCCTCGAAGGCGGAAGTCTCCCATGGCAGCACAACACACCTCCTGCATGCGAAGCCCGCTTCATGAAGCCCAGCTCCAGGTGGAGCTCTAAGCGACACTCCAACGAATCCAGGCGCCGCTTCTTCTAGAGACAATGCCATGGCACTCCTCTAGGCTCACGAGCGGCACCAGGAGATGCATATCCCTTGAATACCTCCTGTCGATGCTCCAGCAGTGGAGCCCCTCCTCTTGCAACGCTCCAGCGGTGGAGATGCGATTCTAGGCAGCTCTCTCAGCGGAGGAGCCCATCGGGGGCGGCGGTGAGAGATGAAGCCCCATCAGGGTTGTGATTACAGGAGGGTTCCCAAGTGGAAACCCTAAAATAAACCGTAGTTGTCATGGCTTTATAAAAATTGTGAATGAAAGGCCAACCGATAAAAAATTAAGGGAGAGAAAAGGAGAATATACTCGACCAACTGGGCCATTTTAAAAAAAGAGAGAGGAGCATAGCTGTATCTTGCACCCGATAGCCTGAGCTTCTTTTGAGCCCAATGGGCCGTGTATTTGTTAAAAAAATGAAATGAAGATGAATGAGACGACTAAAAGGTGGGAGGAAAAAGCCGACAAAAAAGTGCGTACAAAAAAACGTATGCGAGTAAAAAAGGAAGAGTTAGCTCATTAAAAAACTTTAAATAAAAAAAGATCGGCTAAGTGATTCATTAGATTCTTGTTTTTTCTTCTTCCCCACATTTTCTTGTCTTCTCCCAACCAAGGTTTAAAAAAACGAAAAGCGGAATGAGGCAGTTATCCTGGAATCGAGGCGAGGCGTAGCCTCGAGGCGTAAGCCTCAGTATTACCACCCAAAATATGTAATTTAATAGAGAATATTGTAATAATATTAGTAAGCAATATTATCTAATAAGATTTTAATGTTCTAAAGCAATTAAAGCATATTTCAAGTAACTTCTCAAAACCAACAATAACAAACATCGCCGCTAGACTGTGTGTGTTAATGTAAAAGTCTAAAAGTTTAAGACAAAAGATTAAAATGGTTACAAAACATGATATAAGTTCGAATATTCTACTTCTATTACATGACCAATAGTTCAAAAACCCAAAGGAGTATTAAGAGAGGTAGCTTTGCCATATCCATCCTAAATTCCTAATCAAGGTTCAGGGCGTTCTGGATTCTCCTGCTCATTGACATTGGCTCCAACTACAACTTCTGCAAAAGGATCAATCATCGGAAGAACTACTGCTGATTGGATCATCAAATGAGTCATCCATATACTTCAACCTTGCTTCATCTTCCCCTTATCGCTAACTTCATCATCCTGAAACTCCTCCTCATCAACGTCCACTACTGCTTTACCTATTAGATAATACCAATATTACTTAACTTACTTTTGTTGTGTTTAAAATAACATAGTATGTTCATGAATCATAATAATAAGTAGTCATTACCTTTGTCCTTCCTCCTCTTCTGACGTGAATTTCCTTGTCCATCAGCTTCATCCTCGACTTCTACAACGTCATCCTCAATGGGAATATTCGCATCAAGTTCTTGAAACGCTTCGAAGTCACAACTTTGGAGCTCCGACACCCATTCATCACCAGAATCGACGTCATCCAAGCATAGAGGATCCTCCATGGTCTTTCTCCTAATCTCTCTATGCTTCAACTTTAGGTTGAACATCACATAGACTAAATCATTCAATTTGGCTTGTGTAAGTCGATTCCTTCTCTTTGTGTGGACCTAGTGACAGATTTCCAATGTCAATAAATATTGTATCATAAATCTTAATAGAATGTAATTGTTAATATTACCTGATTAAAAGAACTCCAGTTGCGCTCGCACATCGACGCACTACAAGTCAAACTCAAAACTCGGATGGCAAATTTTTGCAACTCAGGACATTTGTCCCCAAATTGAGACCACCAATCTGCTGAAAATGTTATATTTCACAATCATGCTAAATCTTAGATAGATATCAATTAAAAGAAATAATATAATAAAACAAAATATATACTAACCAGGACTCCTCTTCTTGCGTACTTATTGTGCTTTCCCATCCAAAAAAACCTCTTGCGTGCTTAAAAGCATCAATCTGTAAATCAAAATTTTCCCTTGCAGATGGATCATCTACCAACCTCATGATGCAATCAAACAAGCCTTTTTTAATCTCAAAATGTTTGGAAAATGAAGGCCCGTATGTACATTGTGGATTGAGAAAGTATGCTGCCGCATGCAAGTTGGTATGGAGTTGACGATCCCATCTGTCATCCACAATATCCCACAATGTTCGATATTTTGTTTCATCATTGCCCAATGCTTTCGCCATTTCTTCCTTGGCTCTATCCATGGCCTCGTAGACGAAACCCATTGGTGGATATTTTTCAGAATCCACCATCAGCAAAACCAAAACTAACGGTTTCGTCGTTTGTATCACGTAGGCAACACCAGGCCAAAAAGTTTTGCTTCTCAAAATTGTTTGACTTACACTTTTCCCTTGAGGCTTAGAAGCATAGGGACTCTTCTTCCATTTGTTGGAAGTAAAATAGGATTCCAGTGGATCCTTCATGCTCATCAACTTCTGTAGTGTGAGAAAAGCCGTAGCAAAACGTGTGACCGCTGGTCGTACCAAATCTCCTCCTATTTGCTTCCTTACCATGGCTAAAACCCATCCATGCGCATAGATGTAATTAATAATCCTTTTCGCTTTCTTGAACACAGAGGCAGGTAGAGGCAATTTCAAGATATCTTCCAACATCAAGTCTATGCAGTGGGCTGTACACGGAGTCCAGTAAAGGTGCTTCCTTTTCTCCATCAACATTTGTCCAGCCGCCTTGTAATTTGAGGCATTGTCTGTAATAACCTGTATAACGTTGCCTTCGCCGACCTCCTCTACAATCTCATCCAACAGGTTAAATAGCAAGGTAGCATTCTTCACTTTGTCGGATGCATCTACGGACTTCAAGAACCATGTGCCTTTTGGGTTGTTCACCAAGAAGTTGATTAAAGAACGACCCTTTACATCCGTCCAACCATCTCACATTATGCTGTATCCAGTTTCTGCCCATGAAGCCTTTGCCTCACTCATAATGTCCCCAATACTCTTTACTTCTTCTTTCAAAATCCAACCCCTTAGCTCATAAGCAGATGGAGGCTTCAATCCCCTCCCAAAGGAGCCGACAACATGAAGCATAGATGAAAAGGAAGGGCTACTTGCACAGTTAAATGCCAACCCATTCTCAAAGAAGAATCTACCGATGGAACGACAGACACAACTTCTCTCCTCTTTCTTCCAAGTCTCATTCAATGTAGTTTGATGGCCACTCACCCCAATCGTAGTCGTAGGACTTGGACTTCCCAATGGTGATGGGCCAGCAACAAAGAAGTCCATGGGACCTCTTACCCTCTTCAAGTTACTAGATCCAGAAGGAGAGACTGCTTGATTGTCACCACCAAATGGACTTTGCATTTCAAAGCTACCTGCTCTGCATAATTCTTCCATCTCCATCATTACTCTTCTATTTTTCTCTTCGTTGGACGATAATATTGCCTTCATTTCATTCAACACTTCAGTAGGAACTTGTGCACATCCTTTCACATTTTTTCCGGTCTTTACGAGATGATGCTTGAGTCTAGCGACTCCACCTGTAATCCTCTTCCCACAAAAATTACATTGGACGTACACATATTCTTTCCCTTTTTGAGCCTCGTCCATCTCAAGCTGAACACAATATTTCCATGCGGAATCATTCCGACCTCCCTCGGAATTCTTTACGCCCTTGCTAGACTTCGGCATCTCTATAACTTCAAGTAACAAAAACAAACAACATAAAGACTGAAATTTGAGGATTTATTCTTAACCGATTTAAGAAAATTATAAAGACTAAAATAAGCAAAGATTATCTAATCAATATGTAAAGATTTCGGTAATCTTCTTGCTGAATTTATAGAGCTTCATTGCTAAAGCACTGATGATGAAACAAAGCATCACAAGAAGCTGAATAAACTACTAACTTTTCCAACAAAAATATCATGATGTCTTTGCGAAAATATCCAACAAAAATATCCAACAGAAAAGGATGTCTTTGCGAGGAAAAAAATATGACACACATAAGACAACCGAAATTAAAAAAATAAAAAATCTTACTTTCGTTAGGGGCAGAGGCAGAGCAGCTTCGAAGGCGGAGGCGGAGTAGCAGGGCTGCAGGAGGCGACGCAGTGGCTGCTTGTGCGCAGTGCAGCACCGGAGAAGAGCCGCAAGAGGCTTGGTGGTGCTGGCGACTGGCGGCGAGTCGACAATGGAGGAGTTGGAGGAGACGACACTCGACGATGGTTAGGGTTTTTTACCGTGAAAACAGAAGGTCCCGATGGTCCAAAACATTTCATCGACGCAGAAAAAAATATAAGTGGGTCACGTGCTTCGCACGTGACCTACTAATCCCAGGAACGCCTCACTGGACCGCCTCGCCTTACGCCTCGCCTCGCCTCGCTTCACAACGCCTCGCCAGATGAGGCGCCCGCCTCACAGAATCAGGCTGAGGCGCTCGCCTCAAAACGAAATTTGAGCGCCTCGCCTCGAGGCATATGCCTCGAGGCGCGATTTTTCAAACCATGCTCCCAACCTTGGTCGACGTCATTGTTTTCCGATCAGTATGAGAGAAAGGGGGAGTATTGTGTAGAGTTCTACATATCACATTTTCAGATTCTCCAGACTTCAGGTCAGCCAAATTTTCTAGACTATACAGTTCAATTTCAGACTCTACGAATTGGTTCAGAGTCCAAGTTCGAGGCACTTCATCGTTGAGTGACCCGTTTTCTTTAGATGTGCACATGTTTGCCATCTTTTGTTGTGATCCCCATCTTTTATTTTTGGTCGGAGTTTTCATATGTTCCATAGGGACTCCAGAGTAGAGATCCCATTCCCTATGCCATGTGTACTAGGTTTTCATGTGGTTTCGTAGGGACTCCAGAGTAGAGATCCCATTCTCTGAGTCAGTATGGGAGAGATTTAGATTTCCGATGAGGAGACTTTTCAGACTCTATTCTCCAATAACCATGGACTTCAACGAGGATGTCCCCACGTTTTTTAGTTCGGCCCTTTCGGAGGTGGAGCAGTTGTTCACATGTTGTGGCGGGCCATAGTTCTCTAGGTGGAGGCTCATTTTCGTTGCAGCGACTCTGACAGACGTAATGATAGCACATGCTCTTTGACGATGAGATTCCGTTGGGCTCACTCTCCAGCCCATTGGTTCCTCCTCATCTGCACAACATGAGAAGCAACGTCCTTGACAGCAACCTGCAGTTGTGTGCGGTAAGTTGATATTGTCAGTAGTATCTTGTATTGTGAGTTGAGATTTCTTTCCATTTGTCCAAGCTGAGCATTGCATGCTCCAGCTTGAAGGGGAGTGTTGGAGTATATGAGTCATATGTAAGATGGGTAAATGGATCCTTCCAAGATCCATTTACCACATCCAGAGTTTTCCCATATATACTAGTGGTGGGACTTGGAGTGTCTATGGAGGTTATATAAGAAGTCCCAGACCTCCCATATCCAGTGAGAAAGTGCAATGCATACATCATCCTTTGAGGCGTGTGTTCTCCTGTGGTTTCATCCCGCTCCTTAGGGAGTAGGGTTCCACGTTAAATCTCGAGTTCGTTTATGTTTATACTTATTCTCTGATATTCACTTCCACATTATATTTTCTAACACTCCCTCAAGCACTAGCACTGCTTGACTTTGGGTCTTCATCATTGGTTTTGAGTTGTCTTCAGGGATCGTCACTGGCTCATCCCCAAGCATCGATGCTTGCACTGCTTCACCCTCAATTATCGATGTTCATCACCGCACCGGACTTGTCTTCAAGGACTGTCATTGTCAACTTGTTTTCATGGACCATTGCTGCCACTCTCTCCTAGCGCATGACACAAACTATGGCACAGTCGCACGCCACCTCGAGCACGGTGCAACCTATCATGATCACCACTGACTTTGCCCTCGTCCTATGATCTATTACTGTAGGTTCTACCAACTTTGGCGTAAGAGAAACAAACCCTAACAGGCTTGAGAAGAAACCTCTAAAGAGAACTCTCTAAACTTTAATATATGTGGCTGCCATGAGGGAGTGTCAAAGAGGCCTCTCCCCCAAAAATATTTTCAGTCAAAGGCTATAGCTGGAAAAAACAAAAGCGGACGAGTTTATTTAAGTGAATGGGTAGAAAATATGCAGTTATGATCCATCACAATTTTATATTTTTAAATGAATAAATAGAACCCTAACAACTCTAACTTGATTCTTAAAAAACTCAACTTAAATAAGCAGCCTGCCTATACTGTTTTTAGTGATCATCTAATCTCAATCTGTTAAATAAAAAAATTAGAATTACAATGGACTTGAATTGGACGAAAACGAAAGGCAGCTAACAAACTCTAATTTAGTTTTAAATCCTAATTTTTCGTTGCATCACTTTCGGTCGGTAGAAGCTATTATCCATCATGGTAGACATATCACTTTAAGTTTACAAACTTAACCGTTCCATGAATAAGCCTACTGAGACTCATAGGGATGCTTCGATGATGGTTCTCAAATGTCTGGAGTCTTTATGTGGGAAATGGCTATTGTTTACAAAAGGCCAGCTGTTTGATTTCATTGGATATTCAAAGATTAGTAATGGCATTTCAGTCATTTATATGAGATGTGCTTCTGAATTCTGCATTATGATTGTTTTTATTTATACGAAACTAGGATTCTGAACACTTTAAGAGTTGATGTACGTCATCTCCAAATTATGTGATCGCCATATCATATATTCAACCTCTCATGGTAAAATGATGTTCAAGTGGAAACACTGGGTAATTTTTGATTTCTACGAGAACTAAATATGTTGATATCATCGTCATTGCTTCTGAGATACTGTTTGAAGAGCGGGGTGTTGTAAACTCAGCATTGGTAAATGTTCATGTTCCAGCTTGAGGGGTATATACTGCATAGACTGGTTCATTATTTATTTTCCCATGTGACATGTTTCGCTGCTCTACCTGTACATCATCTGTTTAATAAGGTTTAGAAATTATCCTTAGGCAACTTTGCATTGCTTTTGCTTTTTTCCCCTGCGAAACCCTTGCAGAAATTATCTGTTTGCCAAGAACCAGGTGGATCCATCCATGCCGTTACTTCTACTTAATACCTGTTGATCCTTATTCTTTATTGCAGATCATTACGTCGAATAATTTCCATATCTTCCATGGTTATGTTGTTTTCATGTGTTAATAAAAATGTATTTATTCTCTATATGAATGCAGTTTCCAGATTGGAAGGGTTCGTTTCTAACAGGGAACAGTCTTATGAAGATCCCATAGAAGAGTATGTCCCTTCCTTCATGAGCTGTTCTTTTTACATGATTGATATTTTCCCTCGTCAGCTTGCCATCTTATCGGAAATTAGGTCTGATATTTTGTCTTTAATCCAGGTTACTCTATGCTGTTTTTGTGGTTTCAAGTGAGAATTCAACTGTTGCTGAACTAGCTTCAACTTTACAGGCTGATCTCTCGCAGCTTCAGGCTGCAGCATCATTTGCATGCCGTCTGGGCTGGGCAGTGAAAATGATTGATCCTGCATCTGTTCTTCGTGATTCAAATGCTTCTTCTGGCATTGCTCTTGCACTGAGTGATGAAGAAGATAATTCTAGTACTGGCACCAGCACTACAAATACATTTTCTGCTGGCGGTATCTCTGTCTTGGAGAACAACTCATCACATTCAGGATCCTCTCGACTAGCTTTTATCGTGGATGCCAACATAACATCATATCTTATGATGGGGTCTATTTCACCAGGTTTGGTCAATTCTCCATGCTTTCTCCATCACGTGCATAGTTAGGTGCAGGCTCCAAGAAGAGACTCAATCCAATATGGATGTTGTATTTTTGGATTTTCTATTAAATTTTCAGTTGAATGGCAGTGGCAGTAAAAGTTTCCTGTAATTCACCCATCTTTGTTTGTGATTTTTTTGGTTTTAATTGGTCTAAACTAAAAGTGAAAATCCCTTAATTTTTGGGAGATCAAGTCTTAAACCAAGAAGCTTATGGTTAAAATTACTCATGATGTTGGTGGTTTATTTAAATTTAACAACGCAAGCCATGGACCTCATGCACTGGATGTGGATTCTAGCAGAACCAGTGAAGGAACAATCTGGAATATTATAGGTTGGGATGGTATTGTTCCTTCTGATATATGTATATTCACATCTTTGTGGGTTATTTGAGGCATTTGAATTTGAATATGCGGCCCTTTCTTCAATTGTTTCCATCAACCCACATATATCATATCAACATTATTTCTCTGGTCTAACTCTTGCATCTTGTTCCATTCTATTGTACTTCATTTAGCACCCCTGCACCATGTAATTTATGAATACATTATCCTTATGTGTTGCTGGCACTCCTAGCCGGAAGATTAAGGGTGACTGAATTGCATTGGGGTTGACTTAAAGACTTGCTTTGACCCATATATAGATCATCATAATCGATAGAGTAAATCCTCCCTTCTTCCATATCCTTATCGCCTAGTTATCCATGAGGGACCTGTTTATAGCCATAAGCTTAGTGACTCCCAATATATTCACCCTTTCTCACTTTAGTCACTATCCTCCAATCCACCTAGTGTATACCATTGTTCTCTCCCCCCTCCTTCCATAACTGGACCGAAAGAATTGCCTCATAAAAAACTAGACATGATCTTATTGGGCTTGCATATAAAAAGGAAATGAAAGGTTGTAATAATACTATAAATACATTCTTACAATATCACTCCCTCTCAAGCTAAGAGCATCGATGTCTATCATGCTCAACTAGGATAAACACTTCTGGAAAGGTCCCCTGGCAAGTGCTTTAGTAAATATGTCAGTTGTCAGTTTTGCTCAACTGAAATGAAATGAAGGTTTTTTGGATGACGTGCATGGCTCTATGGTAATCGACCTTAATGTGCTTAATTCGCTTATCGAATGCATGATTGTTGGTAATGAATAATGCAGCTTGATTGTCACATATGAGCTACATTGGAAGTTACACCTCCATAGTTAGGTCAGTCAGGACTAGCTTGACCTGCATCATCTCAGTGTTCACGTAAACCATGGCCATGTACTTAGATTTTGCACTTGATCTGGTCACCATTGTCAGCTTCTTGCTTTTCCAAAAGACTAGATTGTCAAAAAACGAAAATAGGGAAACCAATGATTGACCGTGTCCTTAAAACAACCAACATAGTTTTCATATGCACATCCTGTTATTGGAAAGGAATGCCCCCTTGCTGAAGATCACTCCCGTATATGGTGAGGACTTCAGATACCTACGGATCATCGCGACTGCATCTGCTATCCCCTTACTCATGGCTACATCCAATCACATTGCACGTGAGTATGTCATGAAACACAAGAGAAAAAGGGTAAAAAATGGCACGAAAGTGTAAGGTCCTAATGATTTGATTAATAGAAAGTAAATTCCTTGAAAAATATGGTGCATGCAACATATTCTGTAGGCACATGGACGACGTCAAATGGATCTCCCCTTGTCCTGTAATGGGGGACTGAGTCCCATCTGCAATGACAACTGATCTACCCGAAGGACCATATCTGTATGAAGTAAAGTGAATCTTCTCTCCAAACAAATTGTGGATAGCACCAGAATCCATGATCTACTGTCATATCTGCCATGCGACAACATGTAAAATCATAGTCTATACTTGAGGTGCTAGAAGAGGTTTTGGCAGAGGTTGCAAGATATGGAAAGCATATACGTGCACTAGTCGTGGTGGTGGTAGGAATCATAATCTCTCTCAAACAAGAGACAATAGCACCCACCTTCTGATTTGTAGTAGGAACAAATGTGGCATTAGGGTTATCCTGCTCAATACCACAAGCAGATGCGGGGTGTCCATGTTTTAGATAGCATGTCTCCTCTGGATGACCAAACCGATGACAATATGTATAGGGAACAAACTGACGATCACCTCCTCTACCACGGGGACCACACCTCTGGATTGAAAAGTGTCTCCTCTGCCATGAGATGCAGTCATTGATGAGGAGGTCTGTGTGGTGACAGATGATGGGATTGTGATCCTGCTAAGATGCTTGTAGGCCACTCCATAGGGGGTATAGCAACATCAGTGAGAAGTTGGGTGCGTGCTGCATCGTACTCAAGATCTGGTGCTGCCAGAAAAACTCCAACCATCATGGCGTTCCTGTACGTCATTTGCTAATCCGTAAATGTAGTTACTAGCGTGAAGCTATGTAGCTTCTCAAACATGCCTCGAAGCGTAAAATAGAAGCTATACAGAGGACAACCATTCCGTTTTGTTGTGAAAATGTTAAGTTGTAAGTGGAGGATCTTGGCTTCATTCCTTGCATACCCATTGGCTGCCATGATATCCTATTTCCTTGATAATAGGCTGATGTAAAATATCATTGGCTATCTCTGTGGTGAGAGTACCATAGAGCCTTACGCATGCATACACATCATCCTCCTTCCATGAAGCATACATCCCAGTCTTGCCTGGCAACTCAGGTTGCATCAAAAAGTGCACGTTGTTATTGCACTACATTTAGGTAGTAAATGGCATGGACCACAACTTATACTTGGTCCCATCCATCTTCACAATGGGTGTCAGGCCCTTGAAAGCACCAGACGAAGAAAAAACATCACCCTTGAGTTTTGACATGTTGATGAAACGATCGGATATAACTCGACTAGGGCAATAAACTATTCAAAAGTCATCTTCATGATCATATAGGGAATCAATTTTGTGTGCAGAATATGTCGCAACCATTTCCATCAAAATCAATTATTTTCTAGGGTGGATGAGGTGGTTTAATGGTCTGAAGTTTCCCCAAACATGTCAAAACTAGACCTTCAGATCTGCCCTAGATGATCTCAAAGGCAAAGGAATGAACCATGGATCCTGAGGGTGCCTTACAGTATCTCAGCAGCGACTTGGAGGCTCACATGATGTCCTGGAAGGCCTCGTTGGTTGCTAACAACGGCCTAAATAGTGCCACAATGGCATGAAGGGCCTCACTAGTTGCTGGCAGTGGCCTGGCTAGCTTCGTGGTGGCTTGGAGTGCCCTGCAAGGCCCTACGACATGCAAAAAGACCTCACTGGAGGTCTCACGGGGACAAGGGAGGAGCCGTTGTGGCATGTACGATGGAGATCAGAGAGGATGGCGAGTAGGGTTAGGTTGTGGGGTACGAGAACTCTGGTTTAGGAGCATTTCTCTGATACCATATGAAATGAGAATATTGAGCAAGGTCTCGAGAAACAATATGCGTATGCGTTCAGACAGGTCATTGAATAATGATTATGTGGTATGCAGTAGCATATGCATTCAAATTTTCATTAATATATACATAAGTAACTATAGTTGAACTGAACTTATGAGTAAAGATAGGTAATATTCAGAAAAATAGGTACTATTAAAGATCATTTAGATGTTGTGAAATTGAGGCAAGCTGAATCTATCCTTGAAATCCAACATTGAATTTGACATTAACTGAATTTAGCTGAAGTCCATTCAACATGAACATTACATTTCCTTCGCATGATGATAGGTCTCTTACACTTAAGTAGTGTATGCTAGAAACTTAACATAAACTCCAAGTAATGATACAATAATACAAGTGTGCAACACAAGTAGTGAGTTTAATGATAAAGATCAATATGGATTTTACAAAACGAAAAAAACATAGAAATGGTAGGATCCAACATGTGGCATCTGCGATTTGTTCACCTTCCTTTGCAAAAGTTGGTTCATGTTCTTTCACAGGTTTCTCCTCGCTCCACCATTCAGTACGAGGCCTGCAAGCTTAGGAAGCATCATCGGTCTCCTTTCTAGAGTCGTCAGGATCCAAGTGGTCATAGTCTGTTTGAGTTGTTTCATTTCGATATTTGGGGTCCAAGTCGTGTCCCAGATCATCAGGGACACAAGTTTTATCTTGTTGCTGTTGATGAGTTTTCTAGGTTGTCTTGGGGTTTTCTTCTTAAGAACAAGTCTGATGTTGGTCCTGTTATTCAGTCTTTTATTAATAAATTGAAGCACATCTTTTCTGCCAGACTCAAGTGCATACGTTTTGACAATGGTCTTGAATTCTGCAGCAGTCAACTCTCTCAATTTCTTAAGTCTCATGGCATTGTACATCAGACATCATGTGCTTATATCTCCCAACAGAATGGGGTGTCTGAAAGGAAACACCGTCATCTTTTGGATGTTACCAGAACCCTCTTGATTCAGAGTCGTACTCCTCATTCCTATTGGGGAGATGCGGTTCTAACTGCTTGTTATATGGTAAATCGTATGCCTTCGTCGGTGTTAGGGGAGAAGATCCCGTTCTCGATTGCGTTTCCCGAGAAGGATCTTTTCTCGCTTACGCCTCGTGTTCTTGGTTTAGTTGCATTTGTTCACCAACTCTCTCCTGGTCTTGACAAGCTTTCTCCTAGGTCTGTTAAATGTGTGTTTCTTGGGTTTTCCAAAACCCAAAAAGGATATAGTTGTATTGACCATGTTCGACGAAGGTATTATGTCAATGCCGATGTCACCTTCTTTGAGTCTATTATGTATTTCTCTCCCACATGTGACATGCTTGCTCCTTCAGAGGATGATGAAGATATCTATATGCCTCCTCCTCTGTCATTACCATGTTCTTTACTACCAACACCTCCTCCACCACCATCACCATCACCACCACTACCACCATCTCCGCCGTCGTCTCCTACTTTCTTTCCTCAGGTTTACCAACGAAGTCCCCATGCTCATGTGCCTCCTCCATCATCCAGCACGCCCGAGGTATGTACTGAACATTTGAGTTCTTCTGATGGCACGGGTGATTTACATGTACATGCTGAGGTACAGGGTGCAGATAATATCTCTACTATTAATTTTGATGATCTGGATATCCCTATTGCACTTCGGAGGCAGAAGCGTGCGCGTACGATGCACCCTAAATATGGAGTGGACTTTGGTTCTCATGTTTCCTTGGACCGCATGTCTCCGAAATTTCAGTAATTTGTTGTGGGTTTGTCAACTGTACAGATACCACGGTCGTATCAGGAGGCACTGAAGAGCAGTCAGTGGCGTCTAGCTCTGGAGGAAGAGATGGCGGCGTTGCAATCGCGAGGTACGTGGAGTGTTGTCACCCCTCCACCAGGTGCGTCTGTTGTCTGAAGTAAATAGGGTTTTACCGTGAAGCATCGTGCTGATGGGACAATGAATCGATACAAAGCCAGGTTGGTTGCTCGTGGGTTCATCCAAACATATGGGGTGGACTATCAGGACACGTTTCCTCCTGTGGCGCGTCGTCATTCTACCCTGCGGATTCTCGTTATCGTTGTTGTGGTCTGTGATTTGGCCCCTTTTCCAGTTGGATGTAAAGAATGCTTTCTTGTATGGTGATTTGCAGGAAGAGATTTACATGCAGCAGCCACCTGGGTTTGCTGCTGATGGGGAGTCCAGTATGGTGTGCCGTTTTCATAAGGCTATATATGGCCTTAAGCAGAGTCCGAGGTCTTGGTTACATAAGCTCTCAGAATTGATTGAACAGAACAGGTTTGTCAGATCTACTGCAGATCATACTCTCTTTGTAAAGAGAGACCAGCGAAGTGTTGTAGTCATCTTGGTTTATGTTGATGACATTGTTATAACTGGCAGTGATGCACATGGAATTTAAAAAACTAAGGATTTTCTTGGAAAACAGTTTGTTACCAAAGACTTGGGTACGCTTCGTTCCTTCCTTGGACTGGAATTTGTACGAAATCAGCAGGGCATGGTTATGACACAAAGGAAGTACATTACTGATCTTCTATCTGAGACATGTATGACAGAATGTAGACCAACTACTACCTCAATGGATCCTAATGTTAAGCTTCACGATGACGGATCTAAGGAGGTGGATAAGAAATGCTACAGAGAACTGGTAGGAAAATTATTGTATGTTACGATTACCAGGCCTGATATATCTTTTGCTGTGAGTAGTGTTGGAGTATTTGGTAGTGCACCTATTGAGTCGTAGCAGGGTAAATGGATCCTGGAGAAGATCCATTTACCCCATCCTGTGTTTAGTCCCATACCGCTCAACGGTGGGACTTGGAGGCTCTGGGAAGGCTATATAAGGAGCCCCAGACCTCCTGTACTCATTGAGAAATGCAATAGAAGAAACGCCCAATTCAGGGGCTTCTCCCGTGGTTTCATCCCGCTCCTTCTGGAGTAGGGTTCCACGTTAAAATCCCGCGTTCTTATTTTGTTCTTTATCTTTTCCATGTTCGCTTCCGCATTCTTCATATTTTATAACATGGTATCAGAGCGGGTGGATTCTCGAAGAGTTTGTTTCTTATATTTTTTCCGAGATTCGTTTTTTTTATGGTGAAGATTTGTTGCTCCTGTTCAAGAGTTGTTCTAGTCTGATTATTATAATATGTTCTGGAGATTGTGCAAAGATGTTCTAGGGTTTTCTCGTAAAACCCTAAATCCATGTTGCCGCCGAAGATAATCGTCAACTCGAAGCCTCGGTGGCTCATCGCCGCAGCCAACCATCTGATCGCATCGTGCGTAGGAGGCACACTCCTGTGCGCAACAAACCCACATTGCCTCGATCGTCTATCTGGCAGGTGCCCATCTTTCGTGCACCTCTCCCAAATGCACAGGAGGCGCACCGTGATCGCCCAAGCGGCGACCCCTCCCATCGTCGCCCTAGCTCCAGTTCATGTCTGCCTCCCTCGCGCAATTATGCCCTATCTCCATTCCGCGCGAGGTCGCGCACATCTCCAGACGCGACAAGCGATCTCCCACCATCGCGATCCTCTCCAGGTGCCGCCCTTCCAAAGCTCAGGCGGCCGACCCTCCAGGAATCGGCGGCGCCTCCACCTCCAGCATCGGCCATAGATCTGCGGCAGGACAGAGCTTGTCACCTTGGCGACGTAGGAGAGGTCTGTTCTTCTTCCACGGCTGCAGGCGACTACATCGCGGCGGCACCTCCGAGCTCCGATGGCGAGCTTCCAAGACCCGTAGACCTCCAGCGATCTCTCTCCTCAGGCGGCGAGGCCCTCTCACGCAAGTCGCGCGCGACGCCCAGATCTCCCATCGATCCCAGGTGGTGGACTCTCTCCCATCGATCCCAGGTGGTGGAGCAGAGAACCCCAAGGGAGGCGGCGCTGCCGAAGGAACCCACGGGGGGCGGCGTTTCGAAAGGGGGTTCCCAATGGATGGGAACCCTAACAGGCCCAGTGCGCCTTACAAAAAAATTAAGCACGTGGGCTTGCTTTGTAAAATAAAAATGGGGATGAGTATTATTTAGAGCCCAACCCGTGGGCTGGAAAAAGGGGGAGCCCAGCCTTTAAAAAGAAAGAAAGAAAGAAAGAAAAGTAATAAAGAGGAGAGGTGCTTTATTTTGGGCCTGATTTGGCCGTGTATTAAGAAAAGGAGAGGGAAGTAGTAGGAGGTTGCAAGTTTTTCGAAAAAAAATCAGAAAAAGAGGCACGTGCAATAAAAAAAAAGCCGCACGCATTTCAAAAAAAATTGATTGAAAGCCGAAAAAAAAGTGAAGCGGCTTAAAAAAATGTTTTTCAAAAAAAAGAGAGAAAAACATGACGGCTTAAAAAAATGATGAAAAAGACGCAAGAAAGTTTTGGAATATTCATGTTTTTCCCCATCATTGTTGTCTTCTCCCAACTTTGTCGATGTTCATTTTCCGACAAGTATGGGAGAAAGGGGGAGTATATATGTAGAGTCGCAGGTCTTGATCCAGATCCAGATTCAGATGCCAGTCTCCAGACCAGCCATATTTTCCAGACTCTACAGATGTTCAGTTGTTCAGACTCGACGATTGATTCCGAGTCCAGTTTTCAGATACGCACATGGATGCGGTCAATTTCAGATGAGCATATGTTGCCATCATTGTCAGAGGTCCCCATCATTCTTCTAGTTGTCAGGCCAGAGTTTTCATGTGAGCCATAGGGACTCCAGAGCAGGACCATTCCCTTGAGGGCAAGGGTTTTCATGTGGTATCATAGGTACACCAGAGCAGTGCACCATTCTCTGAGCCAAATGGAAGAGACCCAGTTCTCCGACGAGGAGACTTCATGTGCAGTTTCAGACTCGATGGTCAGATTCCTAGTCTTCAGTTGACTCACTCCAGCCCGTTCGTCCTCCTCACCTGCACGACATGAGAAGCAACGTCCTCGACTGCAGCATGTGCGCGTTGGGTTGATATTGTCCGTAGTGTCCTGTAGCGTGAGTTGAGTTTCTTTCTGTTTGTTTGTCCAAGCTGAACATTGCATGCTCCAGCTTGAGGGGGAGTGTTGGAGTATTTGGTAGTGCACCTATTGAGTCGTAGCAGGGTAAATGGATCCTGGAGAAGATCCATTTACCCCATCCTGTGTTTAGTCCCATACCGCTCAACGGTGGGACTTGGAGGCTCTGGGAAGGCTATATAAGGAGCCCTTGACCTCCTGTACTCATTGAGAAATGCAATAGAAGAAACACCCAATTCAGGGGCTTCTCCCGTGGTTTCATCCCGCTCCTTCTGGAGTAGGGTTCCACGTTAAAATCCCGCGTTCTTATTTTGTTCTTTATCTTTTCCATGTCCGCTTCCGCATTCTTCATATTTTATAACAAGTAGAGTTAGTCAGTTCATGGAGCAACCCAGGCAGACACACATGGATGCGATATTCATGATTTTGAGATATTTGAAGTCATCTCCAAGCGCGCGTCTTCTGTTTAAAAGAGATACATTTCTCTCAGTTACAGGGTGTGCAGATGCATATTATGCTGGGTGTCTTATTGACAGGAAGTCTACTTCAGGCTTCATTGTCTTTGTATGTGGGCTTTATGCACCCGTAAAGAAGGTTCTTTTTATTCTAATTTTTTTAATCGACCTGCTCAATTCAGCCCCAATTTTAGAGTTATGTTATCACTTGAAATTTATCTGAACACAAAAGCACGTCTACCGTTCAGTCCCAATTTCCTTTTTGACCTTAAGTTGTAAAACAAGAGGGGAATCGGAAATCAGAATGCAAACGAGAAACTATGATGCACACTCAGAAGAAGGCATACTTACAGTGAATCCCAGCACTATCCATGCATTATGCAAAATTGAATTTGTAAATTTTACACTAAATGCATGCAGATCGAGAAAACCACACCTAAACAGTATACTATTAGCGGGGAAGAATTGATTTAATTCGAGCTAAGTAGTACGTGTCTATGCGCGTCTCATTATGAATCTTATAAGATATATAAATCTTCTAAGATATGTATGGCCTAAATTACGATGAGCACAAACAAATTTGATTCTATACTACCGTGTGCCTAATCCTTAAATTCACCACTCAAGTCGAGGCCCACCCTCACTGGAGAGTGAAACAGGTCTCGACACGCCACAAAGTAAAGTCCAAGTCTTTTTTACATGTGCGAGCTCTTAAACAAGAGTCGCTGTAAATGAGCTAGTTACCTAAATTATTACAACAATAATTGCAAAAAATTTATAAAAATTCTCTCGAAGATAATTGAATTATCCTCGCTCTTCAGCAGTCGGTGCACGTCACGTCAGTCGACCTCCGATGTACTCTAAGTCCACCGGGCCCTCGCAAGTAAAACAATATTTATATTAGAGAGATAAAAACAATATATAAGAAAAAGTAGAGAAATAGTTTAAAAAAATGGACTAAATACAAGGTGGCTCGGGGATCAGACTACCCAAGTAAGTGAAATCTAAATACAAAATTTTCAATTAATCCCTAAGCCGTTTACCTCCCGGCAACGACTCCGTCTGGCGAATCGCTAAATACGATGTATAATTTCGTCACGTTGTAGTACGTGTACTTAGCGAATCAATCAGAACCGAGAGAAGATCTCCGTGAAGAGTGTCTCTGCTTAATTTATATTCCGGGCAAGTCCGTGGTCGAACACATGGAGGCAAAGTAACAACTTCGAGTTAATTTGAAAATTAAGATTTAGATTGCCAATGCGGATTTTTTTAATTTTTTATACAAATAGATGCCAAAATGTACAATGCAAGTGAACTAAGACACTAAGAAATCATACAACTTAGCCAAATTAATTTTCATGTCAAATCAGTTCAATTCAGCTAAATTATATTTTTTCTAGAATTTTGATCCAGTGAGGAACACAAAGCACATTTTTTTTGTATTTTTAGGAATTAAAATGCAATAATTAAAAATGCACACTTTTATGGGTTTTTACGCAATTTTTCACACAAACAATAAGTTAAAATCATGAAAAATTTAATGGAATACAAACATGATGCAAGGATACTACAATAATTTTTTTGAAATTTTCTGCCAAAATATGAATTTCTTATGGATTTTTTAGTGAAAATAGAATGACTGCAAGTAATTAATTCCTAATAATTCCACGTTATCAAATTAGAAAGCGAGCAGATTATCTCATATAGGTATTTTCATATGGAATCCAGGAGACTTGAAATTTTGTGAAAAAGATGTATGTGGATTTACTTAAAAATCAAATACAAAAATCACTCCACAATTTATTTCAGGCACAAAACAGTTCTATTTTGGATGAAATTTGGACAGTAATTAGAACATACATACATCAAGGCATCATGTCTAATTTTTCAAGAATTTTTGAAGCAACTATGAGAGAAATATGAATTTATGTGCTCAAAATGGGTAAAATATGCAGAATTTCGGTTAGATAATTTTAATTAATTACCCAAATATTAGAAAAATATAAATAAATACCCAAGTGGTAGAGAACTAGTTGCTCAACATCAAGACATTTTTCATTGAATAAAATGACGCAAAGATGATGTCCCAATTAATAGTAAAAGACAGGGGTATCCCTGCAAAACATAAATGAACTTAAACAACACAACAAAGGCACATGGGCTGTTTTGTAATTACAAAAACTATAAGGGAAAACTATGCAATATTTACAATAAAAAAATAAATAAAAATAGAGAAGGACCTTTCTTCTTCTTCGTTTACAGGCAGCACAGGAAGAACCCAAAAAAAAGGACGCGGGACGGCGCACACGCGACCAAGCCGGCGCCCTGAGGCGGAGGAACGGGTGACCGCTGGCGGCGGGCAGCGACGTGGCTACTTGGAAAGAGGGGGACAGCGGCGTAGAGCGGCGGAGGGCGGCAACGTGTCCGCTTGGAAGGAGGAAAGGGGGGTCAAGGCGCGGTGGGGCTGCTGACGTGTCGAGGGGGCGCGGGGGCCCATGCGCGGGCGGCCGCCTGGCGGCTGGAGGTCGCGGGTGCATCGGTGGTCGGCGGCGGCGGCGGTGTGCTCCCACCGTTGTTGCGGTTTCTCTGTTTTTTTTATTTTTTTTTTGATTTTTTGAAAATCTTTTTTTTGCTGTGTAATGTGTTTTTTTAAATTTTTCATTTTTTCATTTTTTATTTTTATTTCTTAAACAGGAAACAAAAGTGGATATGTACAAAAAATGGAAAAATGAAGGTGGTAGTGATGATATGGAGTGAAATGATAAATGCCAATATGAATAAATGAAGGTGACAAATAGTTGGTGATGTGAATGAAAAACGAGAAAATAATAATGGTGATAAAATGAAGGGAAAAATACCTACAGTGGAGATGGTCGCCTATGATGTACCCACGAGGGCACGGTCTTCGCTCAAATCGCCGGCGAGCCATGAGCCCGAGCAGTGCACGGATGCGGCTGCGAAGTTGGTCGAAAAGCCAACGGATCTCACCGGAGAGAGTGCTGTCGTCGCTCGACCGCGGTTGTGTCGCTGTCACGGATTCAACTCTGGAACTAGGCTCTCCTCACATAAAGATGGATCAAGTGCAAAATGAGGAGGATGTGATGTATATAAAGAGAAGATATGGGAAGTTATTAATGTGGTGGACTTGAATGTGAGGTTGTATTATTAATGGAGTTGAATGGGAGGTTATTAAAAAATGGTGGAGTTGAATGGAGGTTGGTGGTAGAAGAGAAGTTATTGTAGAGAATGAGAATTAAATAATAAAATAAATAATGATATAAAGTAGGCTACTAAAATACAACGAAAAATAAAAAGAAGGAAAAATAGTGGAGAATTTACAAAGGAATACATACAACATGTATATTTTTTTGTTTGTTTTTCTAATATGTACGTTTTTGTCTTTTTAATAAGAGATATTTACGACAGAAAAATACAATAAAATACTAGAATCAAAATACGACACAATGATGATTTTTTGGATTTTTAAGTAATTGAGAAAGATAAAATAAAAATGATGAAAAAATGGATATATACATAATATAAATGTACATCTAGGCCCAAAACCCAACTTTTGCAAATGAGCTCCGATTTTAATGAAACTACTTTCGCTGGATAGATAATTTTCTAACTTGAACTTTAAAAGTGAGTTTGGTCAATTTAGAGTTCATATGGAGCGGGAATTTGACCTGAAAGTTGGACTTTACAGCTTTTTCTCTTTGGGGTCTAGGAGCATTTATTTGAGGTAAATTTTATTTTGTATTTTTGTATTTTTATTTACATTTTTATGAACAAGTTAGAGAAAGAATGAGCCAAAAAGGAGTTGAAATGAAATTATTAAAAAATACATGAAGTTTTGGGCTATTTACATGTATAAAACTCCTTTATTTTTGCGGATTTTTATGGGTAATTTATTTTGTACAATCCGTTATACAATAATTAGTGTGTTTTATTTACATGAGTTATTTTGTTAATTTATTGATTTTATGTACATTTATTTGAGACTTTACTCAGGGATTTTGCTAAGATCAAGATATTGAGATGATGAATCACGGATTCATCAGCAGCCCACCAGTCTCATGGAAGAGTAAGAAACAAACTGTTGTTGCTCGATCCAGTGCAGAATCAGAATATAGGGCAATGGCCCAAGGTAGTACTGAGATGATGTGGGTCAAGTCTGACTTGACTCATTTAATAATTGAAGTACCTCTTCCTATGCATCTCAAATGCGATAATCATGCAGCTTTATTTATAGCTAATAATCCAGCATTCTATGAAAGGACAAAGCACATCGAGGTAGACTGCCACTACACTCCGGACTTGATCCAAAAGGGGCTTATTTCAACATCTTATATTGCGTCAGGAGATCAAATTGCAGACATGTTTACTAAGGCTCTGGCTAGAGGTCCTTTCCATTACTGTTGTTCCAAGCTGAGCATGATAGATATATATGCTCTAGCTTGAGGGGGAGTGTTACGATACTCGTGTTATCTTATCGTTCCTTCTTATATTGTTTACTTTTTATTGTCCTGTTTATGTAATTTACCTATAGAGCTTTTCTCCTATATAAGAGAGCTCTAGGGTTAGATGAATGATATCTTTTCTTTTTCCCTCTCAATAGTCTCCTCCAAGAGATCTATGGAGTAAAGAGCGTGGTCACCTAACTCACGCCAACTGAGAGGTATAAGGCATCTTCGTCCGTATAGAACTTCGAATGGTGCCATGCCGATAATGAAATGATGGCTGTTGTTGTACGTGAATTCTACCTGCGACAGATGGTCCTTCCAAGACCCTTTCCACTCCAAAGTGCAAGCATGTAGCAAATTCTCAAATGTCTGAATGGTGCGTTCACTCTGACCGTCGGTCGGTGGATGGTATGTGGAACTCATCTTCAACTCTGTCTGTAGTGCTGACATGAACTGGTGCCAGTAATGAGATGTGAATCTCGAGTCTCTGTCAGACAATACCTCATGTGGTATATAATGAAGCTTGATAATGTTGTGCACATATAATTTGACCAATCTAGATGGGGTCTAGGTCATGCTGACAAGTATAAAATGGACTGACTTGGTCAACCTATCAAACACGACCCAAATAACATTATGGCCACATGGTATCCTTGGCAATCCACTGAAAAAATCTATAGAGATTGTTATAAAATATGATGAATGCGGAAGCGAACATGGAAAAGATAAAGAACAAAAATAAGAATGCGGGATTTTAACGTGGAACCCTACTCCGTGAGGAGCGAGATGAAACCACGGGAGAAGCCCTCAAAGGGGCGTGTTTTTCTATTCACTTTCTCAATGAGTACAGGAGGTCTGGGGCTCCTTATATAGCCTTCCCAGAGCCTCCAAGTCCCACCCACAGGCGGTGTGGGACTAAACACTGGATGGGGGTAAATGGATCTTCTCCAGGATCCATTTACCCTGCTACAACTCAATGGGCGCACATAACAATACTCCAACACTCCCCCTCAAGCTGGAGTATACAATGCTCAGCTTGGACAAACAGAAAGAAACTCAACTCAACGCTACAGGACACTACGGACAATATCAACTCAACGCACACATTGCTGCAGTCGAGGACGTTGCTTCTCATGCCGTACAAGTGAGGAGGACGAACCGGCTGGAGTGTGAGTCAACTGAAGACTCGGAATCTGACCATCGGGTCTGAACTTGCGCCTGAAGTCTCCTCGTCGGAGAACTGGGTCTCTCCCATCTGGCTCAGAGAATGGTGCACTGCTCTGGTGTACCTATGATACCACATGAAAACCCTTGCCAACATATGGCATAGGGAATGGTCCTCTGCTCTGGAGTCCCTATGGCTCACATGAAGGCTCTGGCCGAACAACAAGAATGATGGGCACCTCTGACAATGATGATGGCAACATATGCTCATCTGACAATGACCGCATACTCGTGCGTGTCTGAAACTAGACTCGGAAAACAATCGTCGAGTCTGAAACCGAATTGTAGAGTCTGATCAATTGGCTGGTCTGGAGACTGGTATCTGAATCTGGATCTGGAGTACAAGACCTGTGACTCTACATATATACTCCCCCTTTCTCCCATACTTGTCGGAAAAACATGTATGTCGACCAAGTTGGGAGAAGACAAGATAATGGGGAAAACATGAATAATTCTCGAAGAAATTCCTTGCGGCTTTTCATCATATTTTTTTTAAGCCGTCATTTTTTTTGAAACAATTTTTTTAAGCCGTTGACATTTTTTTTGGCTTTCGCAAATCATTTTTTAAGCCGTTTCAATCCCTCCTTTTTTTTATACTGCTTCGCAAACTGCGTACGACTTTTCTCATGTACGCGCCTCTTTTTCAAAAATGTTTTTTTGTACGCAGACTACTTTTTTTTGACAAAAATCCTTGACCCATTCAACCTCACCTTTTTTTTGTAATACAAGGTATCTCCTCTCCTTTATGGGCCTCGTCTCCTCCTTTTTTTTCTTTGTTTATTGTCGCTGCCCCCTTGGGCTTCCCTCCTTTTCTTTTTCTTTTTTTTAAATATGGCCCCCTCGGCCCTTACAATCAACAGGAACTCCCCATAAAATAAAAACTGACCGAACCTTAACATGCTCACTTGGGCTCCACAATTTTTTTTCATCATTTTTTTATAGGGGCATCGGCCCGTAGGGTTTCAGTGGGAACCTTCGATCGAATGGCGTCGCCCCTTGGGGGTTCTTTGCCGCCGCTGGGGTTGGGGGCTGCGCAGGAGTGCCATTGCGAAGGGAGCGTCATCGTTGCAGGATGTATCGATGAGGAGGAGCGCGCGGGAGGGTGCGCCATCGATGGCAAAGGGGAGGTTGCGGGGATTCCGCCTAGGCCAGCTCGTGTCTGGAAGATTAGGGCTCGCCGCCAGAAGATGAGAGCTCGGAGGAGGTCGCGCGTCTGGTTGCGCCGCCGCAACTGGGGATGCCGCCTTGCTCCTGTGCGAGGCCGTTAGAGGATGCATCGCACGGAGCACCACCGGGAGCGTTAGGCGTGGCAGACAGGCAGGGCTGCGTGGGGCTGCAGCGAGAAGGCCTGGCGCCTGGAGATGATCTGTGCGCATGGGTCTCGCGCATGGGGAAGGTCTGAGGTGTGCCTGGGATGTTGCGGGGTTGATACCGCCGCCTGCGACTTTGCAAGACAAGAGAGAGCGGCACAACCGCATGAGGAGGAGATGCCTCACGGTGTCGCGAGATGACGCTTGGGAACTGGGAGGGGCAACACCAGCAAGCCTGAGGAGATGCGCGCGTGCACTATTACGCAGAACCCTAACTTTGCAAAGAGAAATCTGAAACACAGAACTCCTCCAATATGCAGAACCAATCTTCAGAATAAAACTTCAAGAATAAAACCTTCAAAACTTTACGAATCTCGAAGAACAATACATCGAGACTCGAACAAATAAAGAACATGAAAATCCTCGAGAATCGACCCGCTCTGATACCATGTTATAAAATATGAAGAATGCGGAAGCGAACATGGAAAAGATAAAGAACAAAAATAAGAACGCGGGATTTTAACGTGGAACCCTACTCCGTGAGGAGCGGGATGAAACCACGGGAGAAGCCCTCGAAGGGGCGTGTTTTTCTATTCACTTTCTCAATGAGTACAGGAGGTCTAAGGCTCCTTATATAGCCTTCCCAGAGCCTCCAAGTCCCACCCACAGGCGGTGTGGGACTAAACACTGGATGGGGGTAAATGCATCTTCTCCTAGATCCATTTACCCTGCTACAACTCAGTAGGCGTACATAACAATACTCCAACAGAGATACTCTCCCACTTTCACTCAGGAATAGGAAGAGATTGCAATAACCCTGGTGGTCTCCTATGCACAACCTTGACCACATGGCGCTTCATCCCGTCTCATCAGAAATGTCGGCGTAAATCACGATGCATCTTTGTACTGCTAGGATGAATAGACAATCGTGAACTCTATGCCTCGTCAAGGATGTCTCTGCGTAACTGCTCAGCGTTTGGGGACAATGACCTGGCTAGCCTTCTATAAAATGGATTCTGTTACCACAAAATCGTCACATTCGTCCTTGATAGGATGCATGTATCTGTCTTTGATCCAAGGATTTGTCTTTTGACCTTAGACTATGCGATCCCATATGCTGCTAAATTGTGTAGGTACGGCAATAAATATAGATGCATTCTTATGAGGGTGCCAATCAATCAAAGTTGCAAGCATATCTCATGTGTCTAACCAGTTTGTCGTACCCTATGCATGAGCTCTCCTACTAAGCACATCGGCCACCACGTTTCCCTTACCGGAGTGGTAAGAGATCGTGCAGTCGTAATCCTTTAGTAGCTCAAGCGACATGCATTGTCTAATGTTCAGCTCTTTCTGATCGAACATGTATTTCAGACTCTTGGGGGCACCGTGAAAAACTCAAAGTTCACCCCATAGAGAAAGTGGCGCCAGATCTTCAAGGCGAAGACAACTGCCGCCAACTCCATGTCATGGGTAGGGTAATTTTGCTCATGCGACCTCAAGTGACATGGTGCGTAAGCAATTATGTGACCTCGTTGCATCAAAACCACTCCTAAACCTTCTCCTGAGTCATCTATGCATACTACATAATCCTGAGTGCTTGAAGGAAGTGCAAGAACATGCTCAGCAATCAATCTTTCCTTCAATGTCCTGAAGGCCTACTCGCATGAGTCATCCCATGCGAAAGGAACTCCTTTCTGTATCAATCGTATCAAGGGAAGAACTACTCGGGAAAAACCACTAACGAAGCGTCTGTAATAGCCCACTAGTCCATGGAAACTACGAATCTGAGTGTCTGTCTTGGGCTGCTCCAAAGACATACCTTCCTCAATCTTCGCAGAATCAACTGCGATACCTGCTCCAGAAATGACTTGCCCAAGAAATGAGACCTGGGATAGTCAAAACTCACGCTTGCTCAGCTTGGTATGCAACTTGTGTTCTCGAAGTGTGTCCAGGAATATCTTCAGATCTTGTTGTGCTTTCATTTTGCAGTTCATATATGGAATAAGAAAGAGAAATGATGATATATAACACTCCATGTTGGTCAACAGGAAATTACCATCAAAGTAAGAATCTATGATAACTATATTGGTATGTATTTTATAAATACAATTACTATTACCTGCTTCAACCATATTCTATAAATTCTACTACCACAACAACAAAAACAAAAAGAAGCGTTGCACCATCCCATTCGTTTGGAGAATATATTAGCACATCATTGATGAACACCACCACAAATTTGTCCAAGTATGGACGGAAGATCCTGTTCATCATATACATGAATACTGCACAAGTATTTGTGAGCCCAAATGACATCACAACAAACTCGTAATGCCCGTATCGAGTCCTAAAAGCTATCTTCCAAATATCTGATTTTCGAATCCTCAACTGATGGTAGCCTGATCTGAAACTGATCTCTGAAAGCACCGAAGATCCATGTAGCTGATCAAATAAGTAATCAATGTGTAGAGGAGGATAACGATTCTTCACCGTTCTCTTGTTCTGTTGTCGATAATCAATGCATAATCTCATCAATCCACCATTCTTCCTGACAAAGAGAATGGGAGCACCCTAAGGTGAAGTGTCCGGTCTTACAAAATCTAAATTAAGTAATTCCTGTAACTGCACCTTCGGTTCCCTCAACTCAGCTGGTGCAATACGGTAAGGAGTCATCGAGATCGGTTGTGTATCTGGCGGCAATATGATCTCAAACTCAATTTCTCTCTCAGGAGGCAAATTTGGTAAATCATCAGGAAACACATCAAGGTAGTCAAACACTACTCGTGATGTCTTGGGTCATCGACTCATGATCGGATGTCTCTCGAACAAATGGTAAATATGAATCACGTCCTTGATCAACAAGTCTCTGAGTTCTCAATAATGAGATGTACTCCATTTTGGAGTTATGTAACATATTCTCAATGGTAAACTCGGGTAAGTCTGGAATTCTGAAGGCAACTGTCTTCCTAAAACAATCAACTAAGGCATGATGAGCTCACAATCAATCCATGCCTAAACTCAAATCAAACTCGTCAAGATGTAGTAGCAGACAATGTACGATCATCTCGTGACCGGCAATCATCACTAGTAAGCCTCTGACTATTAGTGAAATGACGAACAACTTGCCACCTGACCCATGGATATGATAATGAGGATGTAGGGTCTTTGCAGCTTTACCTAATGGATCTAGTAGTTTCGAAGTTATGAAGGATGAGTAGCTCCTGAAACAAACAAAACATGGAAAAGTCGGCTCAAGACTGAAACCATACCTTTCACCACATTAGCCGTCGATTGTGTCTGCTCCTCAATCAAGGCATGTAACTGTCCCTATCTAGGTGGCGCAATACTCAAACCGGCCACACTCTGTGTTTGTCTTTGCGGCCTCATGAAGTTGGAGTTCCTGCTATGGAAAATCCAGTACGCTGTGCCTGCGACTGTGAAGGTTGTGGCTGCGGTCGAGGCTCACTAGAAGCCTGAGGGCACTGATACCGGTAATGACCCCGCTCATTGCACACATAGTATCGCATAGATGGGTAGGCGGAGTAGCCGTGTCGGTGTTTCGAGTCGGTCCTGCTGGGGGTCTCTCCACTCTTTGCGATCCAGATGGTCGAGTTGAACTGGTGCCTCGTCTGGCAAGTGCTTTTCCTGAAGTAGTCGCTAGAGATGAGCAAACATTACCAAAGAACGTTGAACCTGAAGGATGAAACCGCCAGGCTGATCTCTGCTACTGAAACGATCACTAAATCGGTCCGAATGATCGTTGTGGTGTTGGTACTGCTTCATATGAACTCCCAAAACGTCTCTCTTTGATGTCCTCAAACTTCTCTGATGCATCAATAGCGCGGAGATGGAAATGAGACATAGTCCGACCAGCTTCTCCTCCACCTCTTCCCTCATCCGTTTGATGAACATCACCATATTCTCATATGGAAAAGCAACAATTGTCTGTGTATGTCGCGACAGCTCGGTGTAGCGAACAAAGTATTGTCTAGCTGTTAGTCGCTCCTGCCGAAGCTCTGCAAATAATCGATGTTGGGACTCCTTCTACTTCCCGGAAAAGAAGTGGGATCTGAATCTTGTCTTGAAATCGTCCGATGTGGGATCGCATCCCATCTCGGAAATCATCAGCTCTCACCATCTCTCGGTTAATGTTGTCAATGAATACTCCATAAAAGATAGCCACACATCTCGTGGTGTGCGAATCATTCGGAGTACCTTCATCACTCTCTTCAACCACTACTCGGCCTCATCTTTTGTTCCGGTGCCTTCCAACATGGGCACATTGGCTCGCTGATAGAAAGTAAAATTTGATTGATACTTGTGAATGGCAGAGTGGTCAGGCAAAAACTCGTCGGCAAAAGGTACATGGTCATGCTCCCTATCATGATCTCCATCCTCTACTCCATGTGCTGATATCTCATGTGGATCATCAATTTGAGGCTGTTGAACCTCTACAGACTGAGGCTGATCCTGTCGTGTTCCATCCTGAGATGGATGGTAGGTAAAATCAGAGAGCTCCTCGAACCTCATCTCTATGTCAGTTTGCCTGTCTGCGATCTTCGTTTGTTGGGTCAAGATCTGGTTCTACTGACATCTCGTAGTAGTCTGCTGCTGCTAGAGGTCGGTGAGGGCTGTCAATGGTCAGTATGCGCTTTAAGTGATCTGTCATCTTCTGGTTAGCTCTAGATGTCATGATTCTGCACGAGAACTAATAACATTTGTCTTAAAAATTGATGTTCATGGATACCATCAACTGTGCTTTTCTTTTCTTTGGATACGATATGAAAATTAATTGCAAAAAAAGACTCCCGTAGTTGTTTAATTTGAATGTCATTCTTTCCCTTCTTAGACTCACGATAAGTCAGAGGACTGTTGCTATCTGAGAACTTAATGCGATCAGAATTTTAGTACTGCGAATGTGTCTAGCGGGTTACCACTACTTTGATACCAAACTGTGACACCCACCCGGGATCGGGTTACCCGTTTGCACATCACTCGGAGTACTACATTCGCTATCGATCGCATTAGGTTACTCAAATTTAGGGGAAATTTTTCGCATTTCGAATGCCATTCACAATTTTAACCAATCAAGCTACAGAAACAATAATGTATCACCAATTCATATTGCATTAAATTTCATATACAATTACATGTCACAAAAGAAATTGGCATTATGTACATGTATCCCAAAATGTAACAGGAGAGAAAGAAAAAATAATTACATAATCCTATGCAAAAACTATAATATGTGTATCGTCAAAAGTAACTGCGGAAGCTCAGGGTCTAATTGTCGGTCTACTGCGATGCATGTGCTTTACTTGCTGTTCATGTTGGAAAGAAAAGAATGTCAACAAAAGTTGAATACAATCTAAGTTATTAAAAATCACAGGTATTTCAATGGTTTCAAAATAAAGCAAGTAGATATGTTTTGATATTTAAATTTAATAACTACTTGTGAGCAAAGTTAGTTTTCAAGCTGTTCTGTATGTATATCCCGTGTTCACTCATCACACCTTAAGTACTCATACTTAATATTTTTATTGATTATGGGATCCATATTTAGGATATCATCTTTTATTTATTTATAAGTCATGTTGATAGTTCTCATTATAGGTAGATGATTAGTACATATTCTGATCTTTTCTTGTGAAATTTCTCGAGCTCAGTAGTCTGTGGTCTTGGTCTGGGTGAGACCTCACATTATGACTCTAAGGAAGGAAGAATGCCTTAGGGTTGGGTGGCCTCCATTGGCATGCGGCGGGGTGTAATGCAATCTAACTAAGTTCCCAACACGTCCACTAGCTTCACCTAACGATCTGTAATAGTAGCTCTCATTCCAGTGTTGAAAATTTTTGTGTCATGATCTTTTGTTCCTTTCCATTGTTGTGACATAACATATGCGATAATGGATCTTACTAGATGTCGGTGATTAATGATTGATACTTGATTATCGATGATTTTCAGGATCTAATCTCTTTAGTTGCCAACACCTACTGGCGAAATAGTAACCACAATACAACTCCATCTGACAACGATCTTTTCTTCCTCAGGACCTACTGGCGGAACATTAACCAAAACTCAACGGTCAAGAAGCCTCTTACGAGACTCTTCCGTCTCACCTTCCCAGTGGAAGTGCAGTCCATGAGAGGGCTAGGCACACTCCAAAACTACATCCCTGAGAAGGGTAGGAGAGACTCTCCGGTCTGATTCACTCCAAAAACCAGCCTGATCGGTACAAACAAAATGAACTCGAAAAGCAAAATCAAGGGTCCTCCAACGTAGGTACCCTACTAAAACATGGTCAGTGGAACTAGTAAAAAACTTGTATCTCAACAAAGCGTAAAAATATTGCGAGTTCGTGTAAAACCATACAAAGGAGTGAGATCGTAGACCTGTACAGTAAGCGATCACTGCCCTAACTGGGCTTCGTATCTCCTTCCCAGCTAAGGGTCACCATGCCTTCGCACGGTCAGGTGTAAGGGTCACCATACCGTCACAATTAACTATTATTGTCGTTTTGCTATCATACTCACTTACTTGACTACTCACCCTTTCTCAATCTCTTTTGTAGTTAAATCTCTTTTGTAGTTAAATTTATCGTTTTAGGTATCTTGTCCACAACCTGATTACTAGTGATATATAATTAATGGTTTATACCCAAAGGATTATTTCATGAAGATTTTAAGTCATTGATCACATATTATTGTTGGAGTATTTGATTATGCGCCCATTGAGTTGTAGCAGGGTAAATGGATCCTGGAGAAGATCCATTTACCCCATTCTGTGTTAAGTCCCACATCGTCCAGTGGTGGGACTTGGAGGCTCTGGAGAGGCTATATGAGGAGCCCCAGACCTCCTGTACTCATTGAGAAAAAGTAATGCATAGCATGCCCTGTTGAGGGCTTCTCCCGTGGTTTCATCCCGCTCCTCACGGAGTAGGGTTCCACATAAAATCATGGTGTTCCCATGTTTATTCTTTCTTGTTTATGCTTTATTTATCAATCGCTTCCGCATTCTTCATATTTTATAACATGGTATCAGAGCGTGTCGATTCTCGAGGAGTTTTTTATGTGTTTTTTATGTTTTGTTTGAGAATCGAGTATCAATATCTGTTCTCGATTGTTCTTGTAATTTTTTTCTGAGTTCAAGATACGAGTTGTAGGGTTTCCATCTGGAACCCTAATCTGTGTCCTCTCGCATGCTTCATCCATGTTGCGGCGCTCGATTCACTAGCACGAGGCGCTCAGGCAATCAACCCGAGCGCCATATATCTATGCCAGGCGGCGCTCTCGTCATCCAGATCCTCCTTGCGCGCAAAGGATCCCAGGCCCCAGGCGACTCCTTCAAAACCCTAGGCACCACTAGGCGGTATATCTTCAGATCTGCTCCCCAGGCAGATCTGCTCCCAGGCGGCGAGCCTCTTGGCGGCAAGACCCTGGCCCTAGGCAGCACGGGCGGCATCCTCCAAGCCTCCATCATGCGCAGGCGCGCACAGCTCTCCTTCAGTCCTGTCGGCGTGATCACAGCAAGGCCACATCCCTTGCAAAGCTTCCTCCGCGCAACCCTCGCACGAACGCGCGCGTGACTCCCAGGCGCGCCAACGCGCATCCCCCTGGCGATTCTCTCGCGTAACAGGCCGCGTATCTAGGCACAACACCATCGCGCTTCATCATGAGCAGCTCCAGTCGGCGGCGTATCTTCCAAGCGTCACCTGTGTGATACCCTTCCCCCATTCCGCACGACCACCAGCGATCGAGATCTCCTGATGGATCCTCCTCCTTTGGCGGCACAGGTGGTTCCCATTGGTGGCGGCACAAACAGGAGGGTTCCCAACTGGGAACCCTAACGTTGACGAAGGGAGAAAGGGGGTCCGATGGCCCTCTTTATTAAAAAAAATTATTGACGCCTTAGATCCCTCCACTGCTCACGAGAGGAGAAGAAATATTTGTGGGTCATTTTGCAATTGTGCCCACGACCTCTTGCATATTCGCTACAGGCACGGATCGAATTGAACTCATGTGATAACTCACATGATTCACTCGCATTTTAGAAATATGAGGGGGAGATTGGGCAACGTTTACAAATATATATATATATATATTGAGTAGCCCGTGCGTTCTGTGTAAAAAAAACAAAGAAAGAGGAAGAATGAGGTTATATTGAGAGCTCAGGTGGGTTGAGAGAGAAAAAGGATGGGCCCTTTAAAAAAAATTTGTGCCCTGTTGAAAAAAAATGAAAAGGAAGAAAAGGCGTGTACACAAAAAAAGAGAAGAAAAAGCCGTATGCTATTGCAAAAAAAATGCAAGGAAAAGCCGTAAAAAAAGGTTGAAACGGCTTAAAAAAATGTTTAAAAAAAATTGACGTCTTATTAAAAAAAGAGAGCCGCGAGAAATTTTTGTGAATGATCTTGTTGTTTTGTCCCCATTTATCTTGTCTTCTCCCAACTGTCGATGTCTTCATTCCGACCAGTATGGGAGAAAGGGGGAGTATGGTGTAGAGTCACATATCTTGTGCTCCAGTTTCAGACACGCATATGGTTGTGGTCATTTTCTGATGAGCATATGTTGCCATCAATTGTTCGAGGTCCCCATCATTCTTGTGGTTGTTTCAACCAGAGTTTTCATGTGAGCCATAGGGACTCCAGAGCAGAGGACCATTCCCTATGCCATTGAGGGCAAGGGTTTTCATGTGGTATCATAGGTACACCAGAGCAGTGCACCATTCTCTGAGCCATATGGGAGAGACCCAGTTCTCCGACGAGGAGACTTCAGGCGCAGTTCAGACTCGATGATCAGATTCCGAGTCTTCAGTTGACTCACACTCCAGCACGTTCGTCCTCCTCAACTACACGGCATGAGAAGCAACGTCCTCAACTGCAACAATGTGCGCGTTGGGTTGATATTGTCCGTAGTGTCCTCTAGCGTTGAGTTGAGTTTATTTCTGTTTGTCCAAGCTGAGCATTGCATGCTCCAGCTTGAGGGGGAGTGTTGGAGTATTTGGTTATGCGCCCATTGAGTTGTAGCAGGGTAAATGGATCCTGGAGAAGATCCATTTACCCCATTCTGTGTTTAGTCCCACATCGTCCAGTGGTGGGACTTGGAGGCTCTGGAGAGTCTATATAAGGAGCCCCAGACCTCCTGTACTCATTGAGAAAAAGTAATGCATAGCATGCCTTGTTGAGGGCTTCTCCCGTGGTTTCATCCCGCTCCTCACGGAGTAGGGTTCCACGTAAAATCATGATGTTCCCATGTTTATTCTTTCTTGTTTATGCTTTGTTTATCAATCGCTTCCGCATTCTTCATATTTTATAACAATTATCCTAGATGATGTAATCATATCTGAGATGTTTTTTTAAAGAATTTGTAGACCTCTCAGATTCTGATACCCTACTCTTTTATTACCATTGTTCTTCAATGATAGCTTCGTATAAGTCAATTGTTTGTTGATCTTTAAATTAAGAGAAGGTATTAATATACTAATATTTGTATTTCGTATATCTTCTTCAAAGTCGTGAGACTTAGACTAATAATTGATATGATTTTAGGCATAATTATATGCTAATTCCGTAATGTTTCAACTTTTTAAAACATGGATTGTAGGACTAATTAGGGATCTGAAATTGGAGTCGATTTCATGCCAATACACCTAACTTCTTCACTTTTTAAAACATAATTTCTTAAGTCTATTGATAGATCTGAAATTTAAACTTATTGCATGTGAATGCCTTTAATTTCTTATTCTTTAAGTATGAAATCTGTAGGTATTACTGGTCTGAAATTAGACTTAATTGTATGTGAATTCATCCCGAAATCACTCATATTTCTGAGTTTAAAATTTGTAGCTATTTAGTCTGAAATTATACTCAAATTGCATGTTAATCACCCCCAAACCTCCCAATTTTTACCATAAAATCAGTGGTCTATATTTATATCTAAATGTGTGCAATCACCACCCAGTTTCATCTTTTAAGATACCAAATTCTCATGTTTTTAAGCATGAAAACTGTAGCATTTATAGATCTGAAATTTAGTGTATTTACATGCCAAAACACTTTCAATTTCTCATTAAATCACATCTAAATATAGAGTTAATTAATGGTCTGAAATTGGTGATAATTTTTTGCAAATTACCTAAATTTTTTAAAATTTTAAGGCACAAAACAATAACATGTAATGGTATGATTTTAGATCACAATCATGCCATTTTATCCTCCAATTCTCCAAATTTTAGATCATGAAATCAGTTGTCAGCATTTAGATCTAGATGCATGCTAAACATCACCAATTTTTCATCTTTTAAGTATACAAAACTGTAGCATATGACAATCTCAATTTAGATCTAAGTGGATGCTAAACACCACAACTTTCTAATCCTTTGAAGTATAAAAACTGTAGCATCTGATAGTCTGAATTTGGAGTTAAATGCATGCAAAATATATCCAACTCATCAAATCAAGATCTAATTAGTGATCTGAAACTTAACTTAATTATGCGTCATTTACCCCAAATTCTTTATTTTTCAAGCATGCAAATTCTTATTTTTTAAACATAAAATCTGGAGCATATGATGGTCAAAATTAGATCTATTAGCATACAATTCACCACCAAATCTTTATTTTTTTTATAATGAAATCGATGGCTAATTATTAGGCTTTGAGCTTGGGTCTTAAATTACATGAAAGACAACAAGAGGAGGGGGATTGTACCTTAGAATCTCTAAAATTTGGAGATCAAATGGCTTGGATCTTGTATACAGCAAGGCACGCATCAAGAAGCAACAGTTGGCTGTTCGAGGAGCTCCAATTTTTTCGTGGAGTTGGAGATAAATCTTGGGTTTTTATCTGTTGTGACCCTTTGAGATATTGCAACCTTTTTGGTAATATCAGTTGTGCCCCTGACTTTTTGTTGTTCTATCACTTGTGCCCCTCTGTTACTTTAATCGTCACTGAGTTGAACTTAACCATGGTTTTCTCAAACCATGGTTTGATTATGAGTGGCAAAAACATCCAACTCTACCTGTCCCTCCTCCCATTCATCTCCAGCTCGTACACACCCGGGATCCCCCTCCACCGCGAGCTCCTCCCCCCGCCCCGGCGCCCCGAACTCCGAGCCCGAGCTCCTCCCTCCGCGGCATTGGCGTTGCGTTTGAAATAAAACCGAACTGCTTCGTCGATGACACGACGATCTACAGCAAGCTGAATCAGTTTTTGGACTACCCACAAAACCACGAGCTACTATGGCATTCCCGATCCTCGGATATATGCAGTTCAGTGGTGGACAAAGATGTAGAAGTCAATTCCGATCGACCTACTTTGCTTGCGAGCCCGCTGAAGCTGAGGAGGAGGTGAGGGCGGGGGGAGTAGCTCGGAGCGAAGGGGAACATGCGGGGGGCATGGGAGTAGCTGGGGGTTGGAGCTTGGGACGGAGCGGGAGGTGCTGGGGTGGAGGGGGAGGTGTTGGAGGAGGAATAGGAGACTATGGATGAGGAAGAGGATGGGGCGGATGGGAGGTAGTAGGGCGTGGGGAGGATCTGGCGACGGATGGGGAGGTGCGGGTGCAGTGGAAGTAGCTCAGGGCAGAGGGGGAAGTACGGAGCTGGGGGAGGAGCTTGGGGCAGAGGGGGAGATGTGGGGGAGGGCGGGGGGAGTAGCTCGGGGCCGAGGGGGAGGTGCGGGGGCTGGGGAGCAGTTGGGGGCGAAGGGAGCTCGGGGAGGAAGGGTGTGTGCTGGGGCGGAGGGTGATGCGTTGGAGGAGGAGGTGGAGGCTGGGAGGAAGAAGAGAATGGGGATGAAGAAGAAGCGGATGTGGGGGAGGATGAAGGAGAAGGTAATGGACTTTTTAATCTAATTTTTTAAACTTAATTCCTGTTGTATCCTCAAAGTTAACATCCGTTTGTGGCGGGGATGGACGACAACTAACCCGAGAGGCGTAAGTGATAAAATGGAAAGAAGTTGGGGGTAAAACTGATATTCCCAAAAAGAGAGGGGCATAACTGATATTGCAATATCTCAGAGGAGCACAACTTATAAAAACCCATAAATCTTTATGCAGCATCAGCTCTTGAAGGAGCTATAGCAGCTCTAGATCATATGCTTGGATTCACGAATGCAACGACTCTAAATGGGGAGGGATAGCATATGCAACAAAGGGCCTCCAGCTGGAAGAAGGGGTTGCTATGAGAAGCATCAGCTGCTGCTTCCAATAAAAGCACCAGTAGCAGCTAAAGCAGCAACTATTTCTTCTAATAAAAGCATCAGTAGCAGCTGAAGCAGCTGCTCTGGAGCAGCATGCAGCAACAACTGTTGCACAACGGCAAGCTGCAGCAGCAGTGGCTGCTAGTAGTAGCTATCTCCAGCTGTTGTGCGACAATTACGAAGAGAAAGAGGAACTGGGGCTGCTCCAGAGCTTGCTGGACAGCAACAACTTGCAGCAGGGGGGCTTTAGCAGCCTCTTCGGTGGAAATTTGGAAATAAAAAACGAGAAAAAATAGAGGAGGTGGTTTGATATAAATAAGGAGAGTGGGCTCTAGGGGTTTGACAAGCGGTGGGGTTTTTGGAGCCAAGTGTAAGAAGAATAAGAGCCAACTGTTGGCTGCAAATTGACACTTGGAAATTTATTTTGTTATTATTATTATTATTTTAAAAGCGTTTATTTCCCTCTTATTTGGAATATCAAAGTCATCCGTATTTCCACCTCGAATCTCCGATTTTGATGAACAATAGCTTGTTTCGACCGTCTTTGAATGACAATTAGAATGAGGATATTATTCATATACTTCTGATCTAAGATGAACTCAGATATTGTCGAGATTGGTCTTGGGTTTTTTTTTGACGCTCAAAAGAGGGGGACACACTCAGCGGTGTTCGCCCCAATTTATTAAAAGTAAAGAAGAGATTACTTACAAGGTCATTGAAAAAAAGAGACAGCTAGTGGTAGTAGGTATCCAGAAAAGAGCTACCCCCCAAACACCCGAAACAACGCTACGCAGAAGACCAATCTTGACAAAAGCGAGACGCCGAGATATAAATGTTTTCCTTGTAGAACCGCTGATGAGCAAAAAGGGCTTCGTTTCTTCCTAACCAAATGCTCCAAAGACGCACAATTGGGATCAGCAAATCCGCCCTTGAACGATTCCTGACGCTTATCAAGTTGTCGCAAAAAGCATCAAAACTGGATATATTCAGCCACCCCATATCCTCCCATATGGCACGAACACGGTCACAATGGAAGAAGAGATGTCCGCTGGATTCCACCTCTAAACCGCATAGCCCACACAATTGCGAGACATTAGGAAACATCATAGCACATCGGTCGCGAGTAAGCAGCCGACCACGCCTAAGGAGCCAAAGAAAAATGCCAACCCTTTCCGGCAATTTGAGACTCCAAATGAAGTTGCAATGATTCAGCAGGGATGCCTCAACCCCAGCGTTGCTGGGAAGAAGAGCAAAGTAAGCCTTCCTCGAAGAGAAAGAATCATCCTTCCAGGCGAAGTGATCCCGCCCCCCAGAGGGAGTGGAGGCATCAGAAAGGAAAGTCAGCAAGGACGTAAAGTCGAGCAACCGTTGATCCGAGAAGTTGGCAATGAAAGGAGGGCACCAGCAACCATCGGCCCAGCAAGAGGCCACGGTGGCTAGTTTGTCGGCCGCCAGCGCAAAAAGGCGAGGAAAAACATATTGCAGCGCTCCTCGCCCGGACCAATCATCGGTCCAAAAGCGGAAAGAACGCCCATCACCCAGCATAGGTTTGAATAAAGATCGGTTGCGAACAAAAGCGGACACAACACCGCGCTAAAAAGGGGAGAAGTGTCCCTCTGGACGCCCCCGCGAGATGGAAATTAAGTCAAACCCCGCCGCCTCCCTAAGGCACCTCAGTATGAAGTTATCATCCCTGCCCCACACCTTCGCCGCCCACTTTAGAAGCAGAGCCTCCTGCACCACCTCCAGCCGCCTCACTCCCAACCCCCCATCGAGCTTCGGCCGCGAGACAGCCTCCCATCCAACCAAATGAACCCCCCTTCGCCCATCGCCCTTCTTTCCCCAAAGAAATCCGCGCATACACTTCTCTAAGCGCTCCCGAACCCCCTTCGGCATGCCACGCACCGATAAAAAATAGATTGGTCTTGGGTTACGACAAAATTTTGTGATTTTAAATGGTCAAATGACCCCCAATCGACGAAGAATTGATTTTGTTGGTTTTGTTTCGTTGATATAAATTTTATGATGGTCTCAGATTATTTTTGCAGTTTCCGATTGTGTCACGGCTTTTCCGACGACACGCTTTACGATGAAATTGATTTTTGATCGATTAATCCCGAACGACTTTCAATTTACTATCTATGGATTTATTCATATCATTTTGTATAAGATCATATGAACCTTAATCGGATCGGGTTCGGTTTCATATTCCTGTGATTCAGATCTAGATGTCGGATGTATGCGAGGTTACCCTGGAGTAACCTGGCAACCAAACATGTCCCTAGGGTTTTCTTACGTAAGAGGAGAAACTTGTTAGGAAAATTACATAATAGAAACAGAAAGAAAAGAGAATACATAAAACATGAAAGATAGGTAATATCTCAACATACTACATTCATGATAACCTACCAAGGTTGTAAAAGTCGGTAGTCGGTACTCGGTCGGCTGGGTCACTGACTAAGGATTAATCGGCAGTCGGACGACTAGTCGGATTTAGTCGGACTTTTATCGGCTTTAAATTTTATGATTATTTATATAAATTTTGTACATATATTTATATAGATTTTGTACATTTTTATACTATCATAATAAAATAAAACAAGTAATTGAATTTAAGTAAAATGTTATGCATATTATAGTAAGTTTGCTTATAAAAACATCAGAACATAAAAAAATATGGCATCTTCAAAGCAAAAATTGGTCGACTAGTGTAGCACCTAAAATGCATCCAATTTGTCTAACCTAAAATCACAACCCAAGGCGAATGGCTTGATCATTGTTGCCTCGTTACAGTTGTCGTTGAACCACACTATCTAAGTTTGATTAAAGAGGATCTCAACCACGGTTAAATCTTTATCTCCACGTACCTCAGCCACCTACATGGAGATGCACGCTCCCTTGCCATGGTTTGTGCCTCCTATATCTATTGGTTGGAAACTTAGCACTGCCTCATTTGCTCAAAGTAAATTATTGGGTCTCCAGTCCTGTGTGAGATGCCTATGCTGGCAACATTACAAGCAAACAAGATCCACACACGGCAGGCTTGATCCACCACATTTCCTCTGGTTTCTTTTCCACCAGTCTACCTACTATTTATTTTGCTCAGCGTTGCTACCCTTATTTCTCCCAGAGTTAATGGGTCTTGGAGTTCTCTTTGTTCAAAGTGTGATAAGAGTAATTACAGATTCCGAATAAAATTTGGTGCTCCCATTTTTGTTGGCTTTTCAAGAAGTTAGTTTTTTCCCATAAAATGCTACGTGCCATTGCTTCTTCAAGATCTTTAATGTTTGATTGTGAATTTATATTTAAATTATTTCCAAACTTATTCGTCACCTAACTTCTCTCTTGTCAAATGCACCTCATTATTCTCGTCTCATCTGTACTCCAAATTACTTTTGAAACAACTTTCTTTCTGAACCATATACTTATCGGTCTTTTAAGTTACTATGTGAATTCTGGGTTTGTTTTTATGTTATAATTGGAGAAATGAGGGGCCTGGATTCAATCTGAGGTTGAACATGATCAGTGCTTTCAGACACGGACATTGAATAGTCTAGAAAACACTAGTACCCACCAAGTTCCGAATGCCATATATGCATTGGGAATGGTGTATCTTGTCAGAGATTCTACATTTTTATGTTGCCACTCTTGCAATGTGTTGTGCTAGAAAACCACATAAAATGCACTTTCTTCCTGTGCAGTTGTGTGGATAATTTGCTTCTCACACTTGTACTTTACTTTCCAGGCCTAAAGTCCCATGCAGTTACTCTATATGAAGCTGGTAAACTTGGTGATGCTAGCATTGCTGATCTGTGCAAGGATCTAGCTACATTAGAAGGGAAGAAATTTGAGGGTGAGCTGCAGGAATTTGCTAATCATGCATACAGCCTAAGATGTGTGCTTGAATGTCTTCAATCAGGTGGTGCTTCTGCTGTGGACGAGAAGAATCTTGATGAAACCAGTGAGCAATTGTCCCTCGATGTTAACATATCTGATCCAGGAGAAAAATTATGCAATGGAGAGGAGTTCAATGCCCAAAAGTTGGAAGCAACAACGAAGGAAGATAATATTTTAGACCCTGTTAATCCCAGGGATGATAATGATGGTTCGATTGCCATAATATCTTCTTCCGGGAGCATTTATAGTGATGTTAATACTGTCCCTGAGTTGGTAGTTGGATTAGATAAAGTTGCTGAAGAAAAAGTAGACCTGCAAGGTGAGAAGGAATATGTTTTATCTTTGGAGAGACCACATAATACCTTGAAGAAAAACAAAACATACCTTGTAAACATTCTTCGCTGTGAAAGTCTTGCCGCTTTATCAACAGCCACCCTGAATCGATTATTTCTTCGTGATTATGATGTTGTTCTTTCTATGGTTCCTCTTCCATCATCGTCTGTTCTGCCTGGAGCAGCTGGCCCTGTTCACTTTGGCCCACCCTCTTATGCTGCTATGACACCTTGGATGAAGTTAGCTCTCTATACAACAGTTTCTAGTGGTCCATTGTCTATAGTACTAATGAAAGGGCAGTGTTTACGAATACTCCCTGCACCCCTTGCTGGTTGTGAGAAAGCTTTGTTATGGTCATGGGATGGATCGGTCACTGGTGGTCTTGGGGGTAAGTTTGAAGGGAACTTAGTCAGTGGAAATATTCTCCTGCATTGCTTAAATTCAATGCTCAGATTATCAGCTGTATTAGTGCAGCCTCTCTGTAAGGAAGACCTCAATGACTCTGGAAAAGTCGTGACTATTGACATTCCTTTGCCCTTAAAGAATTTTGATGGTTCAGTTGTAAATATAGGGGAGAGCTCTGGGCTCTGCCCAGAAGAAAATGCAAAACTGAATGCTCTTCTTAGGGAGCTATCAGAGAGAATAGAGCTATCAACAATAGGTTATATAAGACTTTTGAGGCTTCTAAAGGACATTGAAACGGATTGCATTCATCCAGACACGGACAAGTACCAGTGGGTTCCATTAAGTGTGGAATTTGGAATTCCCTTATTTAGTCCCAAATTATGCAGTCAGATTTGTGAGAGAGTAATTTCGTCACATTTGCTTCAGACCGATTCATTTGAGGGGCATCATAACGAAATGCAGAATTTAAGAAAAAGATTACGTGATATTTGCTTGGAGTATCAAGCAACAGGTTCTACAGCTAAACTCTTTTATTATAGAGAGCAGCCAAAAGAATCTCCTCGTCAACTGACGAATTACGCTAGTGGGAGGTGGAATCCCTTTTCAGAGCCTTCAACACCAATTTCTGGTACATCTAATGAACTGCGGAGATTGAAGTTTGCCAACCGTCAGCATTTTCGTACAGAGGTTCTGAGTTTTGATGGGAATATCCTCAGGTACATATATTATGAGTCTGCTCTTAGTTGCTGATTCAGTAATAGCTGATTCTTCATCATGCGTTCTTTAGTTTATTTAAAAGTGTGGAGTTGGACTTCTGGAGAAACATATTCTGTATGAGTTTACCTTTTCATTTTCAAAAGAAATCGTTTAGCTTTAGGGATGCTTGATTGACATCCTGATCAATCCTTACTCTTTTGATAAGCTCTCTCTGCTGTGCTCACAGATTTATTTTGTCAAAATCATACCATAATAGCATGCTTTCATAAAGATGCAATAAGTGGCATCTATATTATATCCATTACAACTTTTTTTAATTCATATCTATGTTGGCCAATCCATTTTATTTCATGAATATCTCAATGGCATTTTTGTAGTTCCAACTTTGTTGAGAGGTATGAGTTGTATACCCTCTTGGTGTATTTTGTCCTTTTTATATGGTGTCTCTTTGGTATGACCCTAACCCTAGTCCTATTCATGTATAAGAAGCTCAAGGGTGCCATCTCTAGTAGAAGGAACATTCTTTCCTTCAACTTGGTAAGCCATTGCCCTTCTCTCACTTGCCTCCACCTCTACAACACTCCATGTGCCATCATCTCTAACATTAACGGTGCCATCTCTAGTTGCCATCTCCACACTGCCAACTATCTCGACGTCGTCGTCATCATTCACACCACCACCATCATCATAATCCACATCACAATCATCTCCACACTGCCATCACCATCCATACTATCATCATCTCCACACAAGCCATCTCATCAATCCTCTCTAGGCATATCCTCTTGTGCTGCCATCCATGTTGCTCCAACAAATTTTAGCACCGCACTCTCCGCCCCAATGACTATGACACTAGGCCACATCGATGGTCATCGGATCCCTAAGCCCCTAATAGAGTGTGTATCAAGTCTAAATCGGATCATCAACACATTTGTCACCTCATCGTATGATCTAAACATTTCATTATAAATATTTGCATGATGTAAGAAAATAGTGGTTGTGCAAAGAAGATGTTGGAAGATTTCACCGTGACTTTCATGAAATCGATGGAATAAGCACAATGCTTCCCTCATTATACGTGAACCCAAAGTTGAATGCAACCATTTATTCCAAATGATCATTGATATTCTTGATGATCGTACGGGGATATGACAATAGGCATGTTCCTGTAGGGCCAGAGCTTGCTGCAAAGACTGGAAACATTACCACATAGGACAATAACAATAATATTATATATTTCTGGATTATGGTGAGTGTCACTTCCAGGTTTGAATTTGATGAATTGGTTTACTATGAAAATGCATATGATATGTGGAGCTCTCTGAAGGAGACGTATGGATGGGACGTAAAGACCTAAACTTGAATACGGTATTAGGACTTATTATGACATTTTGAATTTGAAGCAAGCCAATTGTCTATTAGATGAATATTGCTCACAGTTGAAGTCGGTATTAGGACTTATTATGACATTTTGAATTTGAAGCAAGCCAATTGTCTATTAGATGAATATTGCTCACAGTTGAAGTCCTTGTTCGAAAAATATAATGCATGTATTCCAGGAAGCAACTATCTTAAGCAGAGAGAATATTGTAAACACGCGGCGTAATGGTGTTTATTGTTGGACTTGATCCTATCTATGCTACTGGTAGATAGTAGATGATCACAGCCTCTGCACTGCCTAGACTTGCGGCCTATGGCAAACTGAGTTGTTTGGTGACCCTCCTTGATATTTTGACTCAGGATACTAAGGGCCAGACTACAACTCTCATTGCTTTTTCAACTGAAAGAGGACATACAATTTACCTAAGATGTAGTCATAGTCGCACTACAAGTACCAAAGGGTGAGGGTACACCTGGTGTACATTATTGGGCTACAGATGGTTATCCTTATGTTGTCCGCGCTGCTGCCACTCATAATGATGGATAGTCTATGATGATCTCTTATGGGGAATTTTTTAGTCTGATGCATCAACCTAGTGTGCTGACTTCTGACCACTCTTCACATTCCGTGCAAGGTGGTCACTCTGATACGGATATTGTCTCTCGCTTAGGTATCTATGCTTATTTTGTTAAGCTTGATATAATAACAATTGGTAAATTGATGTTGCATCTTCCACTTACCGTTTCAGAGAGAAAGGTCTAGTTCGATAAATGGGAGTAGTGTGCCTGGGTCGGAGCGTACAAGCGGTTGATGGAAGATGTCGGAGCGTACAAGCAGTTGATGGAAGATGGTCCGATGAGGAGGAAAGTGGGGATACTATCCTTACCCCCAATATCAGGCTTACTAACATTTATTTGTTCGTGTGCCACTTTTTTTTTGACAATCGGATTTTAGAAGACTTTTAGAGGGCTCATCTGTCCAGTTATTTTTTATGATGTATCATTTATTTTTAGGATATCTTTATCAGGTGGTCAACTAGTGTAAGTTGTGAAGAGGGGGATATGCACTTAGTCCAGTTCTCGATTATTGCTGCTCCTAAGATGCATTTTTCTACCTTTAGGCTCTTTATAACACCAATGCGTATGCCATCCCTCCCTGCAAAAGCTTCGTCAAGTACTTGCCTATCTCCCTCCCAATACCCAGCTAAAATGTGAGGCTTGCCAATTGGGGAATTGTCACCAAAGTTCTTATATTGTATTAGATATTATCTACTCTATTGTTTTGTTTGATTTGTTCCACATTGATCTTTTGGGACCTAGCAGATGTCATGATTGTCTAGTGAATCATTGTTGTCTAGTTTTTGTGGACAGTTTCCATGACATGAATTTTCTGATGAGGAATATGTTAGCTTATTCTATTATTGGGAATTTTGTTTTTCCAATATAGAAGATTCTCTGATCTGATAATGCCACGGAGTTTCTCTCTCTTGACTTGATATAACTTTTCCTCTCCTGGGATTGCTCATCAAACTTGTGGCTATATTTTATAACGGTATAGAGGTTGTAAAGAATATTATATAGTCGGTGTATCATTTTCTCTATTTTTATTTTCCTGATATCCTCTTATGTAATTTACCCATGGGTCCTTTATATATATGAGAGCCTAGGGTTATATGGAATAAACAGATTGCTCATTTCCACCAACATGGTATCAAAGCCAAAACCCTAATCCTAAGCCTAAAACCCTACCACCACCGCCCCCCTCCCTCCTCTCTCCCTCCATTTCTCGACGTCGGCGCTGTCATCTCCTTGATATCACTCGAACCCTGCTTATTCAGAGTTGTGTGCCTATCACCTTTTGGGGGGATGCTGTTCTTACGGCCTGCTACCTTGTCAATCGTATGCCGTCCTCTATACTCGGTTAGAAAATTCCTCTTTCTGTTATTTTTTCAGAGAAGGAATTATTTTCTCTTACCCCTCGTGTCTTTGGTGCTGTTGCTTTTGTTCACCACTTGTCTCATGGACTTGACAAACTCTCATCTAGAGTTGTCAAGTGTGTCTTTGTGGGTTACTCTCGGACTGAGAAGGGTTACCGTTGTTATGACCCTGTAAACAGGAAATATTTTGTCAGTGTTGATGTTACATTTTTTGAGTCCGTTATGTACTTCTCCCCTGCAGGTGACAGGTTGGCTTCTTCCACATCTAATGATGACGTCTATGTTCCTTCTCCTAGCCTAAGTCCACCTTTGTCCATTCCTGTCTCGGTTGTCACGCCAACGTCATCTCCATCACCACCACCATCAACACCACAACCACCTACCCTGCCATTACCTAAATTCTATACACGTCAGTTAGGTCCTGCTCAGGCGGCACATCAATCATCCATCACGCCTCAAGTATGTTCAGATGCTATTACTAACGATGGGTCAGATAGTATGCCTGTGCAGGATTCTTCTTTGCAGGAGGATTGTGCACCATCGAGTATAGTGGATGAGTAACTTGATGTCCATATTGCTATTCGGAAGCAAAAACAGACTTGCGTGACTTATCCCTTGTCTTCCCAGGTTTCCTTTCATCGTCTCACAGGAGACATCCAGAGATTTGTTGCAGCTTTGTCTTCTGTGGAGATATCACGGAATTATCAGGATGCTATGAAAATTGACTGCTGGCGGTTGGCTATGGAAGACGAAATGCCTGCTTTATAGTCCCGCGGTACATGGAGCTTGGTTACCGCTCTGTCTGGTGCATCTATTGTTAGCTACAAATGGGTATTCACAGTGAAGTACCATGTAGATGGGAGCCTTGACCGGTACAAGGCACAACTAGTGCTGAGCGGCTTTACTCAGACATATGGTGTGGACTATTTGGATACATTCTCTCTCCAGTGGCTCGTCAATCTATTCTTCACATTCTTCTATCTGTTGTTGTGGTATGTGACTGGTCAATATTTCAACTTGATGTCAAGAATGCATTCTTGTATGGCGATTTGCAGGAAGAAGTCTACATGCTGCAGCCACTGTGTTTGCTGCTGAAGGGGAGAATCATATGGTGTGTAGAATTCACAAGGCGATATATGGCCTTAAACAGAGCCCAAGGGCGTGGTTCTAGAAGCTTTCCCACCTAATTGAATGACAGGGATTCAAAAGACCAAATGTGGATCACTCGTTGTTCATTCGGAAGACTTCTAGAGGTACGGTTGTCATCATGGTATATGTTGATGATATTCTGGTTACAGGAGACGATGCTCAGGGGGTAGAGATGGCAAAAGCATTTTTGGGCTGTCAGTTTGTCACGAAGGATCTTGGCACCCTATGATATTTTCTGGGGCTGGAGTTTGCCAGGAATGCACAGGGTCTGGTGATGACCCAAAGGAAATATATTACAGATTTGCTGGTTGAAGCGGGCATGGTTGGGTGTAGACCATCGAGCACTCCTATGTATCCAAGTATGAAATTATATTATAACGATACTAAAGAGGTGGACAAGAGAAGATATAGAGAGATTGTTGGGAAAAATAAGAGTTCTGTTTATTCTTTGAGCCCTATACTCTCTTATATAGGGAGAGGTCTATGGGCAAATTACATACGGTAGACAAACAAAAAGAACAATAGATAAAAGATACAATAACATAAAATAAACTTCTACACTCCCCCTCAAGATGGAGCATAGATATCTATCATGCTCATCTTGGATAAGCATTTATGGAAGGAACCTCTAAGTAAAGCTTTGGTAAGAATGTCTGTCGTTTGGTCTCCTAAGCTGATATGAGTTGTAGAAATAAAGCCTTTCTAGATTATATCACGAATATAATGGCAATCCACCTCAATGTGCTTTGTCCTCACATGAAATACAGGGTTATTGCAATGAATAATGCAACCTGATTGTCACATTTTAGTGACATAGGAAGATGAACATCTATATGTAGATCTGTCAGAACTGCGCGAACTCACATCACTTCTACACATGCTTGGGCCATAGCTCTATACTCCGATTCAGCACTAGATCTCGCAACTATTGTTTGCTTCTTGCTCTTCCATAAGACAAGTGACTCCCCAACAAATATAGCAAAGCCTGATGTAGACTTCCTATCCTTTGGGCACCCTGAATAGTCTGCATGTGCACATGCTGAGATAGTAATAACGCCCTCCTTCCTAAACATCAATCTTGCACCTGGAGATGACTTAAGATACCTTAATATCATATGCATAGCGTCCATGTATACCTGACGAGGTTGTTCCATGAACTGGCTCGCTTTATTTACTGCAAATGTAATATTTGGTATGGTAATAGTAACATAGAGAAGCCTCCCTACCAGTTCCTTGTATCTTCTTCTGTCAACCTGCTCAATATCGTCATCATGCATCTTCATGCTTGGATCCATGGGTGTAGAAGCAGGTCGACATCCAAGCATACCTGTGTCACTTAGCAAGTCAGTGACATATTTCCTCTGAGTCATCACGAGTCCTTGTTCATTTCTAGCAAACTCCAATCCAAGGAAGTATCTAAGTACTCCTAGATTCTTGGTAACGAATTCACAGCCCAAGAATTCCTTTGCTCTTTCTATTCCCTGCATATCATCTCCTGTAATGAGTATATCATCAACATACACCATAATGACTGTCATACCTATGGATGTCCTTTGTACAAAGAGAGAATGATCTGCATTTGACCTTTTGAACGCCTGTTTCTCAAACAAATCTGAGAGCTTCTGGAACCAAGCTCTCGGGCTCTGTTTTAAGCTATAGATCGCCTTATGTTGCCTGCATACATGTACACACTCCCTCTCAGCAGTAAACCCAGGTGGCTGCTGCATGTAAACTTCCTCCTGAAAATCACCATATAAAAAGGCATTCTTGACATCTAGTTGAAACAAGGGCCAATCTCGTATCACAGCAACAAATAAAAGAATTCGTAAGGTAGAATGACGAGCAACATGAGAAAACGTCTCAAGATAATCTATCCCATACGTCTGAGTAAAGCCCCAAGCAACCAGTCGAGCTTTGTACCTATCAATACTGCCATCCGCATTATGCTTCACAGTAAAAACCCATATGCAACTCACAATTGATGCTCCAGGGGGAGTTGGAACAAGGCTCCAAGTACCTCTCGACTGAAGGGTTGCCATCTCTTCCTCCATAGCCAGACGCCATCTACTATCAGTTAATGCCTCCTGGTGAGTCCGTGGAATGTTCATAGCAGATAAGGCAACTACAAACCTCCTGAAATTTCCTGTTAGATGCTCAAAGTTAACATGAGAGGCAATCGGATATGAAGCACATGACCTCTTCTGCTTTCTCAGTGCAATCGACAAATCAAGTTCATCATCAGCTTTACCACCATCTGTGTCATCCCTAACCTGCTCCTGCTGAGAAATAACCGCCAATCCCATCACTAGAAATAATGTTATCAGAACAAACCTGGGGCATGCTTGATGATTGGCCATGATCATGAGAAGGGGCTGACCGTCGACTGTAGTGGCGTGGTAGAGGAGGAACCAAAGATATGGGAGGTGGTAAACGAGGTGGCGGTGGTGGAGATGGTGGTGGTGATGCAGATGATAATGGAGGTGTATGCGTTTGCTGTGGTGCATACAAGGGTGGAGGAGGAATATAGATTTCATCATTTATGTCTGATGGCACCAACCTGTCACATGTAGGAGAGAAAAACATGATTGACTAAAAAAACGTGACATCTGCACTGACGTAATATCTTCGCCGTAACAGGTCATAGCAACGATACCCCTTTTGAATCCTGGAATACCCGACAAAAACACATTTAACTGTCCTAGGAGAGAGCTTGTCAATCCCTGGAGACAACAGATGAACGAATGCCACGAAACCAAAGACACGAGGAGTAAGAGAGAACAAGTCCTTGTCAGGAAAGACAAGAGAGAAAGGTACCTTTTCCCCCAACACAGATGAGGGCATGCGGTTAATGAGATAACATGCAGTGAGGACCGCATCACCCCAGAATGAGTGTGGAGCACAACTCTGGATAAGAAGTGTACGAGTGACATCAAGAAGATGGCGGTGTTTTCTTTTCGCGACACCATTTTGTTGGGATGTGTATGCACAATACGTTTGATGAAGAATGCCATGGGATGAAAGAAATTGAGATAATGTTCGAGTATAGAATTCAAGGGCATTATCAGTTCGCACAATCGTAATAGAAACAGAAAAAACATTCTGCACTTCTTTAATAAAATTCATAATAGTGTTGCCCGCTTCAGATTTATTCTTTAACAGAAAGACCAAAGACAAACGACTAAAATCATCCACAGCAACTAAATACAACCTGTGTCCCAGATGATCGGGAACACGACATGGACCCCAAATATCAATATGGAAAAACTCAAATAGAGAGCTATTGCTCCGACCCTGACGACTAGAGAAGACAGACCGATGATGCTTCCCAAACTGACAAGCTTCACAATTGAACGACGAGCAGGGTGAGATCCGGGGAAGGAATTGACACAGTATCTGAAACGGAAGATGACCGAAGCGCATATGCGATAGGTAAGGAGAGACAGGTCCAGTGGAATGGGATGGTGCTCCAACGTAAGGTGCGTGGACCAGTCGATACCGTCTGCCTTGCTCACGGCCTTGTCCAATCACGTTGCCTGTGAGAATGCCCTGAAACGCAAGAGATGATGGATCAAATATCGCTCGACAATGTAAGTCCTTAGTAACCTGACTAATCGACAGTAAATTCATTGAGAAATTAGGAGCATGAAGTACGTTCTGCAACTGCATAGAAGGTGTTAATGCGATCTGTCCCTGTCCTGTGATGGGAGAATGAGTCCCATCTGCTATGACGATTGTCCTTCCTTGGGAAACTTGCTTGTAGGATGTGAGTTGATGTCTATCTCCACATAAATGTTGTGTGGCGTCTGAATCTACAATCCATTCTGAGGTACATGAACCTTGGTAGAAAGCAGAAGTATGAGCACTACTTGAGGAACTAGCTTCTGTAGTAGCAGCAACGTCCAGGCTGCTCTCTGAGACAGATGGAGGAGTACTAGCTGAAGGCATGATATCACGCACATGGGACAATAGGTCATCATATCGTGGATCCGACGCTGGTGTAGCACCATGATGCTGAATCTGTTCTGCTGCACGGGCAGATGCTGGGAAACCATGCTTGGAGTAGTATGTGTCTTCTTTATGACCAGTCCGATGAAAGTAAGTACATTGTGATCCACGACCACAACCACCCCTACCTCGTGGTCCTCGTCCACGAAAAGAGGATGGGTGGCCCCTTCCACGAGAAGCTGTCATAGCAGAAATATTAGGCACAGTAGTAGGGCTAGAGATATTGATTCGGCTCAGTCTCCGAAAAGCTTCCTCCATGGGAGGAATGGTAGCATCTGCCAGAATCTGGGATGAAGCAGCCTCATACTGTGAGTGAAGAGAGGCTAAAAAGACTCCAACCATCGTGGCATTCCGATATGTCTTCAACTGCTCTGGAGTGGTTGTAAGGGGCATGAAGCTATGAAACCTCTCAAACATTCCCCGCAAGGCAGTGTAGTGAGCATGCAGGGGGTGACCATTTTGCTTTATCGTGAAGATGTCATGCTAGAGTTGTAGGATTTTTGTCCCGTTCTTGGCATGAGAGTACGTTGCAGTAAGAATGTCCCACATGGCGTTGGCAGTAGGTTAGTGCAGAACATCATTAGCAATATATGGAATCAAAGTATCAGAAAACCATACCTGAGCATATGCATCATCAGCCTCCCATGAGGCATACAACCCTGTTTTCTCCGTTGGCTCATCCTCGGTAAGAATGTGTTTCTTACCCATCGATTTCGTTAGGCTCATGAACTGCATGGCTCATAACTCGTAGTTGGATCCATCCATCTTTACAATAGGCGCAGGACCTCTGAAAGCGCCTGTGGTGGGGATCTCTACCTTGTTTTCTGACATGGTGATTGGAGATAACAAGGGTTGTAGACAAGATAAATGTTTTGGTCTACATTAACATGATGGGGTTTGGTTGCATGTGTAGACTTCAAACAAACAAACCCATCAACCTTTTGAAGCGACGGGCCCCTTAGAGAGAACTTGGCCGAACCTAGGGTTCGGCGGCGACACACGGTCCTAGGGGAAGACCCTAGGTATGGCGGCGGGTCTAGGGCACGGTGGGCCTAGGAGTGGCGCACAAGAGAGAGAGCCCTAAGGCACTGGCGACATGTGGGAGGCTGAGGCGACGCGGATGTCGGGGCGGCGTGGATGTCGGGGCGGCACGCGGAAGGTGGCTGGGAAGAGAGCACCGGGCGACGTGTGGGAGATCGAGGTGCAGAAGAGAGCACCGATGCGAAAGAGGGGGGACGACGGCTTGAAGGTGGAAGGGTTAGGGTTAGGGTTCGGTGCGAGAGCTTCGGTCTAGGACCGTCGCTCTGATACCATGTTGGGAAAAATAAGAGTTCTGTTTATTCTTTGAGCCCTAGACTCTCTTATATTGGGAGAGATCTATGGGCAAACTACATATGGTAGACAAACGAAAAGAACAATTGGTAAAATATACAATAACATAAAATAAACTTTTACAGAGATGGTGGGTAAGCTTCTTTACATCACTATAACTTGACCCGATATTGCTTTTGCAGTAAGTCAAGTGAGTTAATTTATGGAGCAGCCAAGACAGGTACATATGTATGCTATATACATGATATTAAGGTATCTAAAGTCTTCTCCAAGCTCAGGATTGCTGTTTAGAAAGAACACAGATTTGTCTATTTCGGCTTGTGCAGATGCAAACTATGCAGGATATCCTAAGGATCGTAAGTCTACTTCAGGCTTTGCAGGTTTTGTGGGTAGCTCTCTGGTTTCTTGGAAAAGTAAGAAACAAACTGTTGTGGCGAGATCCAGTGTTGAATCTGAATATAGGGCCATGGTACAAGCAAGCACGAAGATGATGTGGGTTCGAGCTGTACTAGAAGACTTGCATATAGATGTACCTCTACCCATGCAGCTACAGTGTGACAATCAAGCTGCTTTGTTCATTGCCAATAATCCAACATTTCATGAAACAAAACATATTGAGGTAGATTGCCACTACACTAGAGATATGGTCCAGAAGGGCTTGATTTCTACTTCACATGTTAGTTCAGAGGAGCAGACTGGCGACATTTTCACCAAGCCATTGCTCAGAGGACTTTTCCAGAGATGTTCTTCCAAGCTGAGCATGATTGATATCTATGCTCCATCTTGAGGGGGAATGTAGAGAATATTATGTAGTCGGTGTATCATTTTCTCTATTTTTATTTTCCCGATAACCTCTTATGTAATTTACCCATAGGTCCTCTCTATATATGAGTCTAGGAGTTTATGGAATAAACAGATTGCTCATTTCCACCAACATAGCTGAACGTAAACATCAAGTATATTTTTGATGTTGCTCATACTCCTCTCATATATTCTCACGTTTCTAGCTTATATGGACGATGATGTGATCATCATGCACATGTGTCCATCTAGGATTCTCCACTCGGAAAAGAGGGTGTTCTTTATTCCTCCCGAAGTGTGAATGTATTGTCTTTGTTCATTGTTATTAATGTACTCCACGTTTAGATATTAACATTTTTTCTATTTTGTTTTCTATATTTTTAGTGGTCCTGTTAAGGACTCTATGTAATTTCTTTCATTGTGTTTAGGGTTTTAGATATCATCTATATGTAAGAGACCCTACTCCTTGAAATAAATTATCTCATTGCATCCTATTGTTATTTCGCATGTTATCAGAGTGATGGTTATAAACTGCAACTCTAGGCCTCTCTTTACTCCAACCCCAACAATCCGCCTTCCATCCTTCAGCCTTCATCACCATTGCCCTAATTCTGGAGTCGGTGTACGAATTAGGAGCTGCTACGAGTTCTTTGCCAATTATTAGTTGATGCGCTTAGTAGTGTAGCGAGTTTTGGAGAGATTATCACCATAAGGACTCTGCTATGAGTTTATCATTGTGTTCGTTGCTGCGAGTTTTGTAGAGAAAGTTCTGTGCCCTAGTTCTACAGAGGGTGGGCACTTGTTCTCTGCTGCGTGTTCATTACCTTGTTCAGGAGATATTATCACCCTGAGTTCTCTGCTATAGAGATTATTGATGTGAGGTGTTCCCAAGTATTGATGCGATTGCGGTCTATTCTTTGCTATGCCAAATTCCGAGCATCATGGAGAGTTTTGCTGCTAACTGGAATTATCGCCTGCCTTGCTGCTGATCAAGTTTTGCGGCCCATCACCCATTCTTGTGGAACCCTACTGCTGCATTGCTCGAGTTTGAAATTGAATATCCTAAATTAAATATCCTAAATATCTAGTGCTACCCTAGCATGAAGTTGAAATCTGGAGATAAATCTCTAGTGCTTCCTATTACAACTTTTGTTTTTACTACTTTGTCCATTGTGTATAAAGGTTTTACTTCGGGTGGGTTAAATCCCACCTCCAGAAGTAAGGCACACTCTTTCACCTTATTGTTCTTAATATCTTAGTATGGAATTGTCAAGGGATGTTTAATAGGTCTACCCTTGCTCATTTGAACAAGTTCATAAGCACATAAGGGGTTCTCTGTAATTGTTCATGTACTGTATAGGGACTTCTTTGGGAAATGAAGACATAACATTTTTCTTTCGATAAACATAAGATGGTATCATAGCTTGGGGGTTCGAATCCCTAGAAGGCCCCCTCCATCCAGGCTCGATCAGCCATCCACGACACCTCCAACACCATTCTGCACCGTCGCCTATGACACAATCGCCCTTACCAACGACCTCCAACACCATCGCCTCCAACATCATATCCATCTCGCCTCCAACAGCAACACTCGCTTCCCTCGCCATAGCTAGCATCTCGCCACGAGTAGCAGCATCGCCATATCCAGCAGCAACAACATCGCCGCCAGCAATAGCATCTACATCTCGCCACTCTCCATCATGCCACCAACTCTAGCATTATCTCCAGCCCGGTTTTTGAATGGCCTTCCGCACTTCCACACGTGACCGTGCCAGCTAGCATCGCCTTCCAGCACCTCTATTTGTCGCTATTTGGTCCATTCAGACCTTCAATTCAGATTTCTGGCTACAGTTGATTTCCTCAGGCCCCAATAAGGGCACTGGTCAGATCCTATCCTTCTTGAAAATGCAATAAAATGAACTATTCCTTAGATGAAAAGTTTTGAGATTATTGTTTGTGTTAATTCTTGCCCTACGTTTATTTTTTGAGGCTCCCATATTCGTAAAAAATATCTGAGGTTGTTGATTCTTCATCAAGTGAAAGTGAAATGAAGAATCCATTTTTTTGACCCCGTTATGAAATTAGATGGTGGCCACTATATTCTCTAGTCCCAATATCTAATGAATGTGATTTAAAGACATGAGGAGTGCATCATTACCGATGAGGAACCGAAAGATAAAACATGCAAAGTTGTATCATGTAATAAGAACAATGCAATGGTAAAAGCATGTATTATGAACAGTTGTATTCAACGCATTGCAAATGATATTGTGCACGACAAAACTGCCAAGTGCATGTAAGAAAATTTGTGACTAACATATTCAGAAGAATAGAGTAATACCTGGATTCCTCAGATGTATGTGGAGATGCCCTAGATTAAGCAAAATAGTCGACCTCTAGCCATATACTACTCTGTTATGAAATCAAGTGCATAACGATTGAATTCATATACGCTAGTGTGTCAATGTGAGAATCAAAGGATATTCATATCTCAACTTATGGTTGGTCTCTTCCTTGGAGGGCTAGATCACTACTATGGAGTTGCTCGGTCACATATGATTACTACATCAGAGATTCCCTCCATGGAGGCAACCTATAGTAGATTGAGCAAATTAGCGCCTTCGTTGCCCGCTCACAAAGTTGAAACCACTTCTGCCATGGCAACATCAATGACCAGAGGATTTGTTACTTCTGTCCAAGGAAGGGGGCGTGGTTGTGATACGTCAGGGCATCCAAAACCCCAATGCACTTGTTACGATAAACTCGGTCGTACAGATGATCATTGATGGAACAAACATGGAAAACCTTATCTTGCTCATCTAGGTATATCCGACCTCACCGATGCCTCTAGAACCATCAACAGTGCAAAATATGACGATTTGATACATCATCTCAATCAACAGCGTGTGTCTACACTACAGAGCTCTACTCAGCTGACTGATCCTACATGGATCTAGAGACAACAACTTTCGTTACTGATCCATCAGGTAGATCTCCACAATGTTTTGCATGTTATGATTTGTCTAACCACTCCGAGTGGCTTGTGGACTTTGGTGCATTTTGCCATATCTATGGCAATAAGGACCACTTCTCATCCCTATACGTTGTTCCACCAGGTCGATCCATCTTGGTAGCGAAGAGAGATCCTCCCCAATAACAGGACATGATGGTATTCAAGTAGCTTCGCATATTCATCTAGATAATATTCTTTTAGCTCCCAAGTTTCCCATGAGCTTGTTATCTGTGTCAAGAAATACTAAGGAACTGAATTATCAAGCTATTTATGATCATGGGTCTCTCACTTTTCGTGACATGCTGACATATCAGGTGATTGGTTTTGGCCGTGAACAAGGGGGTGTAGACTTGATGCAATCTTCGTATGTTGGTCATGTGTCTACCACTTCTGCAGTATCGTCTTCGTTTGTATGGCAATTTGGTATTTGCCATCTACTCATACTTGAATTGAGAAGGGTTCTACCACATATTCTTGCATCTGCATCTTTTCAATGTGAAGCATGACAACTTGGATAGCACTACAGAGCTTCGTTTCCAAGCCGTCCTAGTCATGTATCTAGGCCTATCTTTGATCTTTTACATTTTGTTGTTTGGGATCTGAGCCATGCTCTTGGTTTCTCAGGATACAAATTTTATCTTGTTATAGTGGATGATTTTACCCGTGTCTCATAGGTTTTTCTTATGAAATCTAAGAGTGATGTTGGTCATGTTATCAAATACTTTATTATTGAAACGAAAAATGCCTTTGGTTTTCATATGAAATGTGTTCGTACTAACAACGCCTTAGATTTTTCAACAATCTCTTGAGATATTTCATTAGAGAATGGTATTCTTCACCAAACATCTTGTCCCTATACCTGACAACAGAATGGTGTTGCTGAGCATAAACATCGTCACACATTAGAGGTTGCTAGAACACTACTGATACAGAGCAGTGTTCCTCTTTGCTTCTGGGAGGATGGTGTTCCTACTGCTATCTATCTCATTAATCCCATGCCCTCCACTATCTTGGAAGAATAAACTCCTTGCTCCTCTTTCTAGATAAAAATCTTTTCCATGTTGAATGCAAGGTGTTTAGTTGTACGTCTATTATTCATATCCGATCCCCAGACCCCAAGGCGGTAAAGTGTGTGTTTGTAGGGTACTCCAGAACCCAAAATGGGTATTGTTGTTATGATCCTATTCATTGACGATTCTATACGAGTGTTGATGTCATTTTTTTGAGTCAATTCCCTACTATTCTACATCTAGTTCCCGCTTGGTCACTTCGGGAACCAAGGAGTTTGTCCTTCTTCCTATGTATGTTCCATCTATGTCAATTAAATATTTTCCATCATCGCATCGATTTAAGCTGGTGTACTCTCGTCATGATGTAGGTCAAGAGATTGCACCCACTGTTCCCACACCTTCATCAACTCTAAGGTATGTGCCACTGATGACACTAACAATTTGACATGTGACAACTCAATGCCTGGAAATGAGCCACTTACAGAGGATATAGAGGATGACATTCAGCTTGCCGTGTACAAGCAATTTGTAGGCATTTTTCAGCTATTGTTGTTCCTTCTACACATCAACAAGCAATTTGTAGACGTTGTTGAGAGGGCGAGGGGTAGGAGGAGGTCGGGGAAGCTGGCAAAGGCGGCGTTGCGGGCGGCATTGGCGGCGGGGGTTGTGGGTGAGGCTGTCTCCGCGGGGGGCGGCAGTCCTATTGAGGTGCGAAACCGCTTTGCTGCCCTTGATCAGGGAATGACACGACGTTTGGGGGTTATCCCTCCGTCGAAGATGGTTGCTCGGTTGCCTAAATGAAGCTGTTGTCTCTTAATGTGAGGGGCTTGGGCCGGTCAGACAAGAGGCTCGGGGTGCACAACTTGCTGAGAGAGGCTGGGGTAGATATTTTTATCCTTCAGGAGACAAAGCTGCAGACATTGGATGATCAGATGCGGAGGGAGATGAGTAGGGGTGAGCTCTTTCAGGTTGCGGTGAAAGAGGCTGCGGGCCGGTGGGCTTCTTTCTGGCTGGCGGTCTGATTCTTTTGACCTGTTGGGGACTTTCGTCTCCCGTTTTACTTTGTCGGTGAGGCTACGACGTAGAGCGGATGGTATTTTCATGTTCATCACTAACGTGTACGGCCCGTGCCAGCAGGAGGATGACAGACTGGTTGCTGACTTGGACGATGTTGCGCCGGAGGTGGGAGTTGGAGCTTGGATCATTGGTGCGGATCTGAACGTCATCTTGTTCCCGAAGGACAGGCCGAGGGGGGGGGGTGACCTGGATGCTGGGTCTGCTGATCTGAGACCGGTGATCCGTTCTTTGGGCTTTTCTGTTGTGGATACGGCCAGTTGCAGGTTCACTTGGAGGAATGCGAGGTCCAGGTCCAGACTCGACAGGTTCCTATTGTCGGTTGAGGCGGGGGAGGTCTTCCCTTTGGCTAGGGCTTGGGCTCTTCCGAGGACGTTGTCTGACCATACCCCGGTTCTTTGGTTTTCTGGGGAGGAGCGCTTGGCTCGGTTCTCTTTCCGGTTTGAGAAGAAGTGGCTGTTGGAGGAGGGCTTTCGGGATCTGGTGTCCGAGCATTGGCGGGCGTTCTCTGTCTCGGGTTCGGCGGTGTCGCGTTTTGCGGCAAAGCTGGACGCTTTTAGGAGGTTGTTGCTGCCGTATGGGAAGGAGGTTGCCAGGAGGAGGAGGGCCAGCAGGGTTGAGGCAGAGGCGGGGATAAGCAGGCTGGATGGGCTCGATGATGACCGGGGTTTGACTCCGAAGGAGGTGGAGGAGAGGGCAGCATGGTTGGAGGTTGTATATCAGGAGGACAGGAAAGAAGAGGTTCATTGGAGGCAGAGATCGCGGCTGAAGTGGTTGAGGGAGGACGATGCCAACACTCGCTTCTTCCATTCGGTTGCTTCTGGAAGGATGAGAAGGAGCTTCCTGCATGAGGTGGAGGTGGGGGGCTGAAGGGTTTCGGGGGAGAGGAACATTGGGGTTGCCTTGCGGGAGCATTTTGTCGGTGCCTCGAGGAGGGTGGGGGGGGATGGTTGGGGGTGGACCGGACGGGTGGTCGGGGTCGTTGACCGGTCAGCAGGCGGACTTGTTGGTGGCAGAATTTTCGGAGGCGGAGGTTCGCAGGGCGGTCTGGGATTTAAATGCGGATGGGGCTCCTGGCCCGGATGGTTTCTCTATTTCCTTCTACAGGGAGTTCTGGGAGCTGTTGAAGGGAGAAATTCTGGAGATTCTGAATGAATTCAGGGATGGCAACAGGGGTTTTGAGAAGGTCAACAGGGCCTTGATTTTTCTTTTGCCTAAGAAAGAGGCCCCAGTGGGGTTGGAGACTACCGGCCTATATCGATTTCTAACGGCATCTACCTCATTGTGGCCAAGGTCTTGGCGAGCAGGCTTAGAGTTGTTCTATCGAGCGTGGTTCTTCCTTCACAGTCCGCGTTCATTCCTGGGCAATGTATGGCAGATGGTATCGTGACTGCATCGGAGGTCAGTCGCGAATGGAAGAGATCTATGATGAAAGGTGCGATTTGGAAGCTCGACTATGCAAAGGCCTATGATTGTGTCAGCTGGAAATTCTTATGGACAGCGCTAGAGAAAAAGGGATTCCCACCTCTTTGGGTGGACTGTGTTAAGAGGTGTGTCACTACGTGCTCTTGCTCGGTGCTGGTCAATGGCAGTCAGGAGGGTGGCTGGTTCCAACCGCAGAGGGGGGTGCGCCAGGGCTGTCCCCTTGCTCCCCTTCTGTTTGTTTTTGTTGCGGATTGTCTTGCGGTTTTATTTCAGCGGGTGGTTGAGGAAAGCTAGTGTGAGGGGTTCACATTGGGGGACATCTCCGTCCCGGTACTGCAATATGCGGATGACACACTGATTTTTTTGGGGGAGATGGAGGAACAACATCACAATGCTGTTGTCCTGATGTACGTGTTTGGATATCTTTCTGGCTTGGATATCAACAGGCAGAAGTCTGTACTGGCAACTCCTGGGATGCAGGAGGACGAGAGTAACCGGTTAGCTGAGTGGGCGGGTTGTCCTCTGGGCGCTTTACCCATCTCCTACTTGGGGTTGCCTTTGGTCGACGGCAGACTGAGGAAGTCCGATTGGGACTGTGTTCTTCGGAGGTTGGAGGAGCGGTTGGAGGGGTTGGAGGGGTGGAAGGCTGTCACTTTGTCCAAAGGCGGGAAGCTTACCCTGCTCAAGCACGTTCTCTCCGTCATTCCGATTTTCTTCTTATCTACCCGCTTGATGCCTGTTGGGGTCAGAAAGAAGGTGGAGGCCTTGATGAGATTTTTCTTTTGGTCTAGTGGAAGGCAGGATAAGAAGGGGTTGCACTTGGTGGCTTGGAGGGATGTTGTTCTACCCGTTTCGGAGGGTGGATTGGGAGTCAGGGATGTGGAATGTATGAACAGGGCCTTGCTTGCCAAGTGGGTGGTGCGCATCTGGGGCTCATCGGACTTGTTGGTGTTGTGGCTGCTGCGAAAGATCTATAAGGTCTCGGGCGAGCTAGTGGCGGCAAGGCGGCATCATGAATCTTCGCTGTGGAGTGGGATCCGTGCGGTCCTACCGGGCATGAGGCCTTTCCTTCGGCCGCAGTTGGGAAATGGTCTTCTTTTCAGATTTTGTCATGATGACTGGACGGGAGAGGGGCCCTTGACGCTCCGTTTCCCTAGATTGATGGCGCTGGCCATGGACAAGGGGGCGCGGGTGGCGGAGGTTGTGGGCTCTGGGACTTGGGCTCCGAGGTTCACTGCGGTTTTATCGGAGCAAAGGATGCAGGAGTTGTTGCAGCTACTTGTGGAGATTCCCCTGGTCGGGGAGATGTCGGGGGAGCCGGACTGTTTTGAGCGGGTGGAGGGTAAGTTCTCGGATTAGAAGACGTACCGGCAGTTGTGTGGTGGTGTGATGGAGCGAGACGAGGATCTATGCGTGGATCTGAAGATTATTTGGGCGGCAAAGATCCCTACCCGGGTTAAAGTGTTCCTCTGGTGCCTGCGGAGAGGTCGTCTTTGTGACAAGGTCAGAAGGTGTATTCTGGACCCGCTTGCTAGATTGTGGAGCATTTGGCTGGGAAGGAACGAGGCAATCTTCGCCGGCCCAGAGATTCTATACGGAGAATATATCCATTCGTGCAAGGAGTCTTCTCGAGGCTTGGTGCCTGGGGTAGTCCACATTGGCTCTGTGGGGGATTCAGCTGCTTGTGTGTTGTCTTGGGGAAGGTTTTTTGGTTTCTCTCCTTTTTGTAAATTCTGTTCTCTCTTTCTTCTTCTTTAATAAATTGATGGGGGTGAACACCGCCGAGTGGGTCCCCTCTTTTAAGTCTAAAAAAAAGGTCAGAAGGTGTAGATTGTTGGGCGCGACGGATGTTTCTTGTGACAGATGCATGGATGGCGTGGAAGACGCGAATCACATCTTCTTCGGTTGCAGGCTGTCGGTAGACGTGTGGGATTCTTTGGGGCTGCCATGGGTGCAGTCTTCCGGTGCGGATCTTTTTTGGGGATCTATTCGGGCGGTGGGGGCCGGGTCCACCAGTGATGTTTCCAGAGATTTTGCGGTGCTTTGGGCTATATGGCTTGGTAGAAATGATGCCACTTTCAAGGGGCAACGTTTCTACTATGAAAATGTTGTAGCACATTGTAACGCTTTGTACAATTTCTGGGTATCCGGCCGATGTAACTTCTTGCAATTCAATGATATTTGTGATGTGGTGACTCTCATCTTGGGAGTGCTCCCCCTCGTTTTTATTCAAAAAAAAGCAATCCTAATGCATGCATGGCAAAAGACAATGCAAGAGGAAATGGACACGCTCATATCTCGAGGCACTTGGTCATTAGTGGATCCTTGTAAGGATACTACTATTGTTGGAAGTCGTTGGATGTTTACCACCAAGCACTTGCCTGATGGCTTAATCGTACGGTATAAATCACGCATGGTAGCTAAGGGATACACCGGGATGTATGGTGTTGATTTTTTGGAGACTTTCTCCCCAGTTGCTCATTTTCCAACTATGTGCATTCTCCTATATATTGTTGTGTCTTGGTCACTATATCATCTTGATATCAAAAATACCTTTCTATATGGTGATATTCAAGATGAAGTGTATATACAACAACCCCTTAGGTATGAGACCGAGGGGGAGTATCACAAAGGCTACATATAAGGCCATTTATGGTCTTAAAGAAAACCCAAGGTCGTGGTTTTAAAAATTGTCTGATATTGTTGCAAGCAAGGTTTTAAAAAACGTGAGGCAGATTGAGGCGGTTTTCTGTTATTGAGGCGAGACATAAGCCTCGATTTATAGAGAAAATACATGTTAAAATTATTATTAAGTATAATTATTTATCATAAAATCGTAAACATCAAATATTGGCATAATATATGATCATAAATCTTAAATTTGAATATTTTTTAATAAATGTACAAAATATACCATATTAACCGTATAATGCTAGTTTTAAGTTGTGATTAAGTAATATTAATATTGTAAATATATGAATTCCTAATATTATTACAAAAATATACAGTCTCATAAACATATATTGTACTCAAGGCGTAAGAATCGAGGCGTATCGAGGCGTAAGCCTCAGTCGTGAAAGAAATTTTTTCATAAAACATAGTAATTAATCGTAATTATAATTTTCAAGTTCTATAAATTAAATCGTTATGATTAAATACAGAACTCCATGACATTTCAAGGCTAACATCATGATTTAAACATCCAAGTTGTTATAAACTCTTTTTTTGGACTATAAATCTGTAAGGAGTCGAGTAAATATGGATATGCAAGCACAATAGTGGGTAACTCTCCGCAGATTTAAAGTTTTGAATAAAATTTAACTAAAAGGGCTAAATGTAACATACCGTTTTCAAAATTAGGTGGGATATGTGTGTCATTCAATTGAGAAGGATAAAAGAGTAAGCAGTGAATCAGTTATCACTTTTTACTTTACCACAAGGATTGGGGATAAAATATCAAAATATTGCATATTATGACCATCTTTGTTCATGCATGCATTTATGTGTATTAATTTAGTCCCGATTGAATCGAAGAAAAGATGAGAAATGTTTACAAAAATATATTTGTCTAAATTTAGGTCAAAGGTGGGGACTTGTATCCAAATACTTTAATAAAGAAAGCATTTATGCTTGATTCATACTAAAGAGTATATGCATTAGATTTAAGGACTCAAGACTCAATTTTTTGTTCATGTTGATTTCTAAAGAATATGCATAACAAAGTAAAAATAAGCTTAATACTTTAATAAACTAAAAAATGCATTTTAGTTATTTGCGAGAATAAGGACTTGAAAATACTTGTCTACAAAAGATGAAAAGGCCACAACCGAAAAGAAAATAAAAAATATTGTAGAAAAAATATCAGCACACAAGAGGCGTACGCCTGAAGGCGTGCCTCATAAGCCTCGAGGTGCACGCCTCACTGAGGCTGCATGAGGCTATAGCCTCGAGGCGTTTTTCCTTGAAAATGCCTAGAGGTGTACACCTCAGCACGTCGAGGCATGTTTTTAAAAACAATGATTGTAGCGATACAAACAATTGAATATCATTTGTTGATATAAAATTTGTTCATACTAATTAGAATCAATCATTATACATTTGCATAATTTCTTTGATGCAATGATGATTGTAATATAAATGTATACTTATATATTTATGAAATATATGTTTCGGGAGTAGCATATAATGATATTATAATACAATATTGTGATTGTGACTTGCATGTTTGTAATGAAAATATTCTTTATAACTTTAATATTATTACAAAGTATATCCTTATATAGATTTTTATTTATTTACCCAAAAAAAGCACAACAGATCAAGGTGGCACCTCGGTACCGCCTCGACCACCTCGGTTCCGCCTCAGGTCTCCGAGGATTACACCTCAGATATCCAAACCGAGGCCTCGAGGCTTACGAATCGATTCCTCAAGGGACGTTTTTTAAAACCATGGTTGCGAGAATTGGCCTAATTCGCTTTATGTCAGATCACTCTCTATTTATGACGAAAGCTGACAAAGGAGTTGTTAGTATGTTGATTGCATACTGATTGTGTCATTGTTTTGATGATATATAACTAATCTTTGTGAGTACATATAGCTCTACAAATTTCGTGGCGAGCTCACTCCAAGTTTAAAGCACAAAAGAGGTGGATGCGTTAAAAGATGTGGATAAAGTGAAGAAGAAAGAAGGCTTTTGTAGTAGGAATGTGTAAGAAAGTCTCAAATGTATATGCATGTGTATTATGTAGGCATATCAAGTTCAAGTCCTATTGATCGATCAACCTTCTTGATCTAATCGATCAACTACCTTTGATTGATCACCCTATTTAACTTATTTGACCATCACTGATCGGTCAACCCACTTATCCTGGTCGATCACCCTTGATTGACCAGCTGCGTTTTATGATCCATCACAATTTGAATGGAAACCTTTAACGGTTATATTATGATCGATCAACTTGATATGATCGACCATGTGTATCAAATCAAGATGATTTCTTTCCGGATTTGTTTCCAATAGCTATATTTTTTTAATGGTCATCTTCCATCACTATAAATAGGACCCTAGATCCGTTGTTGAGAACATAAATTCTAAGGCAAAGCCTCTCTCTATCTCAAACCTCTATTCGAGGCCGTCTCTTTCACTCTCCACTTCAAGATCACATCTTGAGATCCAGTTGTCTACACGCTCGGTTTCCAATTCAATTATTTATTACAATAAGCATTTTTTTAGTCTCATTATTCGCGTTGCATATTTGTATCTGAAGCTTTATAGATTATTGTAATATTTATTTTACTAATCTATTGTAACACTTGGTGTTCGATCCTGGGTGTACAAAGGACTTGGTGTTTTTTTTCCAAGTTGTGGGAAAGACTTTGGTGTGCGATCCAAACACTTGTAAACGGTTGAGTTATCCATGGGGAAATAACTCGAGATAGTGGAATAGTTGATTGACTAGGCCAATCGAGGAATCCCGAGTCAGGTAACTCAGGTCATGCTAAAATCCCCGTCTGTAGTGGTTGTTCTTGTTTTGTGGCTTGCTTGTCTTATTTGTGGCGATTATTATCCGTTTATTGGTCGAAACTTTTTGTTTAATGATCCAAAATAACTCATAGGCGTTATTGCCATGTTTGTGTACATTGATGATATTATACTTACTGGAGATGACACTCATGATATATCTGATCTCAAGGGTTATCTTTCTAAGCACTTTGTTACAAAAGTCTTGGACGAACTTCGCTACTTGGCATTAAGATTGCCAGAAATGCTGGAGGGATAATTATGTTACAAAGGAAGTATATTACAGACCTGCTACAGGAGATTGTAATGATGGGTGCAAAACCTACCTCCATTCCCATGGATCCCAATGCATGATTATATGGAGAATCATCTGAACATATTGATGCAAGACAATACATATGTTTAGTAGGAAAGCTACTATATGTCACCATTACCCATCCTGATATTTCCTTTGCTGTTAACAGGGTGGGTCAATTCATGGCTAAACATTGCCAAGCTCATTAGGACAATGTGATAATGATCGTGAGATAAAGTACATGGAAAATGACTTATCTTCACACGTCGAAACTCTCTTGAGATCATATCATATTCTAACGCTAACTATGTTGGATGTCCTAGCGATAGAAAATCCAATAATGGTTTTTGTACTTATATTAGTGGGAATCTTGTTACAAGAAGTAAGAAGCAAGTTGTTGTAGCCCAATCAAATGCCAAAGTTGAATACTGAGCCATGGCCGAAACCAATGCTGAGTTGATGTGGATTAGGTTCGTCTTGAAAGACCTCCATCTTCTTAAGCCCGATTATATCGTCATGAGGTGTGATAACTTAGTTGCTATGGTTATCGTGAATAATCCATCTTTTCTTGAACGAACCAAACATGTGGGGATTGATTGCCATTACACCCGGGAGATGATCCAAAAGGGATTCATCATAATGGAACCAGTTCTGAAATGCAAACCATTGATATTCTTACAAAATCCTTGAGCTATGTTCCCTTCAAATGTATATCTAATATAAGCATGATGAACATTTATGTTCTAGCTTGAGGGGGAGTATTACAACCTTTGTTTTACTATTACATCCTTTGTTTTTACTGTTTTGACCATTATATATAACCCTAAGGGGTTCCCTGTAATTGTTCACATACTATATATGGACTTCTTTTGAGAAATGAAGACAACATTTTTCTTTCAATAAACTTAAGACTTCCCACTTGTGGTAGTGCAATATGCCTACCATCCAAAAGACTAGAGTTCAAATCCCTCCTTGCGGGAGTTGCGTTAGGTAGCCGGCAACCAGTGTAAAAAGTAATCGAATCTTTCAACTTGGATTTGAGCAAGAATCCATGTAACCGGCCCAATTTAAATTGGAAGAAGGCTTCACAATTTTAAACTTAAGACTTTCCATGTGATTTAAATATTGTTTTAAATAAATCCGGCCGAGTCTAAACTGAAGTTGAGTGAGTTCTGGAGATAAATCTCCAGTGCTGCTGGCATATCTCTCTAGCGAGCCTGCTAGAGTATATGATCTGTTGCACATGATGTCCCTTTGTGCCAAGAGTTCCTTGATTTCTCGAGATGGTCAGACTTATTGTTCCGCACCGATATGTGGGCCTGATCAGCTGAGGCTGCGCGAAAGTAAGCATGTTGTGCGCTGAGGACTTATGGGTTCATTGGAAAATCTGCTGCTGTGACCCATCAAAATTTAGCGATATGACTGAGTGCATAGAATAGGGTGGAGCATTGGGTCGACCTGCCCTAACCCTTGAAAGCCCAACTCGGGCCCGTCATTTTTTCTCAGGCCATGGGCCGAGTCGAGCCCCGGAAAATTTATGAGATCTCCAGCCCTGGCCTAGCCCAAGGCCTGCGTATTCGGGTCGTTGTTCTGGTCGGGCTAGGCCCGTCCCCCATTTTTTGTCCAATGGATGTCAGCATCCTCATATTCTGGAAAACTTGATCTACTGTTTAAGGTGTTTATAATACCTTAGCACTCCACAATTAGAAGTTAGAACATTGAAAAGTCACTGTCCATCTAGCAAGGAGAATTGTGATTTGTAGAGATCCCTCTATGTATTTTCCCGGTGCTAAAATAAGCACTAAATCTATCTTTAACGTTTGTAGCGGAGATTGATTGGCTTCAAGTCTTTTGCTTGTAGTTCAATTTCTTATTGCAACATCTCCTGTGTTTAGAGATAAAGTATGAAAGACTTTATTTTCAATAGGAACTAAAGAAGATCTAAGTTATATGAGATTTTTTTAGATATTTTAATTTAGTTAATATTCTGTTTCTTGGAAATTGGAACTGGATTATTCAATTGCACAAAAACTTCGTTCAGATATCCTAATCTCTATTGGTTGATCGAAGCTAATAGTGAATTTCATGGATCTCAAGACTAATTTTGTACGGGGATAGCATCTCTATTCCAAGCATTTAGGTGCAGATTCTAAGAGATATTGCTAAACAATTGTTACTGGCATGCGCATGGAAGCAGGGAGGTAGGCGCATTTTCTGAATGTTGGCTAGGGAATTTTTTTTTGAGGCCAAAAACATGGGGATACACTCATTGGTGTTCGCCCCAACTTTTACTTAAAGGACGAAAAAACGGGGAAAGACAAAGGAAAACAGGAACAAAGACATACAACTACAACTCCCACTTCTCAGCCAGCCTCGCCGCATGTATCCCCACATTTTCCTTGTAGAATCTCTGCTCAGAAAAGAGGATCACATTCCTGCCCAACCATAGGGCCCACAGGATGGCAATGGGACTAAGGAGCTCTCGTCGCGCTCTGCTCCTGTTGGCAACCAACGAGCCGCAAAAGGAGGCCAGGTCTGTCGTGCACAACCAAGCCATCCTTTCCTCCCCCCAAACCAGCAGCATTTTAGGACATTTGAAGAACAGGTGCTCAAGGGACTCAACCGCCTCTTCGCACAAGAGGCACCTATCAGAGACGGAGCCCAAAAGTCTAGCACATCGGTCCCTAGTCATCAACCTTTGCCTACGGAACAACCACAAGAAGAAGCCAATCCGCTCAGGGAGGCCTAGACTCCAAAAAAGGCACAATCTCGAACCAAAACGTCCGAGCTTGATGGGGGGAGGGGGCTGCAAATCCCCGTAAACGCCTTCCTAGCTGTGAATGGGCCCATACGCCATCCCCAATGATCCCTTCCTATCGATGGACGTCCCATTTCCTTGACAGAATCCAACATCGAGAGAAAATCCTCGAGCCTCTGGTACGAGAAATTAGAGGTGAAGGCGGGGAACCTGTTACCATCCGACCAGCAAGAAGCAACCACCGCATTCTTATCAGCCGCTAGAGCATACAGGCGAGGGAACCACGTGCACAATGTCCCCCCCCCCTCCGCGTCCAATCATCAGTCCAGAAGGCGAAGGATTCGCCATTGCCAAGCATCGGCCTGAACAGAGAGATATGCCGGGAGAAGACCTCCATCATCCCCTTCCAGAACGGCGTGGGAGATCCCACACGAGTACCAAGGCTTGGCGGCGCACCGTCGACACCGTAAATTTTGCGCAGAATGTTGCTACAGAAATCCTCCCCAGGCGCCCAAATTTTGCTCGCTCATTTATGAAGCAAAGCCTCGTTCATTTGATCCAGCCTCCGGACCCCCAACCCCCCCTCATTCTTTGGGAGCGCAATTACATTCCACTCAACAAGGTGCATCCCCCCGAGTTCTCCCCATGCTTGGCCCATAAGAACCTACGCATTAGCTTCTCAAACCGGCTACGGATCCCCTTCGGCAAGAGGCGATTAGACAAGAAGTAAACAGGGATGGAGGAAAGAACCGCCTTTAAGACAACCAAACGCCCCCCTCTGGAGAGGATGACCGCCTTCCAGCCCGCCAGCCTCGCCTCCAGCTTCTCAACAACCTTGAGCCAATCCTGCAACTTCATTCTTCCTACTGTCAAGGGCATCCCAAGATAGTCAATTGGAAGGGAGCCGCAATCCGATCCTAATGCTTGGCCACAAGCATCCGACTCCTCCACAGAAAGGCCGAATGGGATGACCTTTGATTTATCTGCATTATTGTAAAGACCGGACAGTTCGCTGAAAAGATCCAGGGCCGCGGACATGCCGTAGGCCTCCGAAGCACCCCCCTCAATGAAAAAGATAGTATCATCAGCGTATTGCAAAAGCAGGATCAAAGAGCCATCCCTGGAGTAACCAGCCGAGAATCCGCAATCAACCGCACGATACACAATGTGCACCAGGACATCCGCAGCAATGACAAACAGCAGGGGAGCAAGCAGCCCTGTCGCACGCCCCTACACAGCTGGAAGAACCCACCCTCCGCGCGGCCATTCACCATGACCGAGAAAGAAGACGTTGTCACACAACGTTTCTTCCAAGATATCCACAACTTCGGGAAACCTCTCCTCCGCAGGACCGACCAAAGGAACTTCGAACTTCCAATCTAAACTATCATAAGCCTTTGCAAAGTCTTCTTTCCATAAAACACCTTGCTTGTCCCTTCTCTTCCAGTCCGCAATGATTTCCGACGCAAGAGTAAAACAGTCCGAGATTTGCCTACCTTGTATAAAAGCAGACTGGATCAGGGATATAATAGTCTCAAGAACCCGGCTGAGTCGCATGGCGAACACCTTTGCCACAATCAGGTAGAGTGCGTTAGAGAGAGCAATGAGGCGGAAGTCCTCGATACGTTTCGCCGGCGTGGACTTAGGAAGGAGAACGAGCAGGGACTTATTGATCCTCTCGAAGCCGGCATTGCCCTCACAGAACTTGGATATGACGTCCAGAACCTCGTAGTCCACGAGATCCCAAAAATTTCTGTAGAAAGCCACCTGGAAGCCATTAGGACCCGGAGCCCCATTCGCGTTCAAGCTCTAAACTGCATCCTTAACCTCCTCCAAGGAGACACCCTGTGAACCCCCTAGGATCCGAGTACCCGTTTACGCGCATCTCGCAAGAATTTATTTACATGAGATCGCATTAAGTGACGGAAAAAGAGGGAAATTTTTCGCGCGGATAATTTTCCACATGACATTCACAATCATAACCACAAGTTATTAGAACAATTATCACCAAAATCTTATTTCATTAACTTCCATATATTTCACATGTACAAAGTCTGACAGTACATACAGTATATCCCAAAAATCTGACTGAAGAGAAAGAAACATAATACGATATAAATTGAACAAAAATTGGCACAAAATAAATCATACCATTGGGTATAAAATTTATCTCCTGAAATCATTAACCCGCTACTGTGCTAAAGGCTCCTTGCCTGCCATGCGTGCAAGGAAGAAAAGGCGTCAGCGGGTGCTGGTACTTCCCGTAAGTTTATATAAAAATAACAGGCATTTATTATTTACAAAAGAAAGCAAGTAGAGAGGCATGAACAACTCAATTTAAACTTCATTTCTACTTGCAAATGTAAAAGGTTTCCAAATTTTTAGTAAGAACATCTCCTGATCAGCCCTTATCCCCACATTTCCCACATAAGCATATGTCTACGGTAACTCATTGATCATAATAAGTATATTTCATTCTCATATTACTTAGAGATCATATTTGTGGATTTTGATGATGGAAAAGATGAGATGAGAAGATATAATGATTTATTAAATTCTTAAGTCTAGTGGATAGTCTGTGGTCTTGGTTCGTGTGAAATCTCACACTATGACTCTAAGACTTGGGAAAAGTCTTAGGGTTGGGGTGCCTCCGTAGGCATGCGGTGTTGTATAATGCATCCTAACTAAGTTCCCAACACGTCCACTAGCTTAATTAGATTTCGAATTAGACTATAGTTACTTCCATTTACTTAACTTAACTATGATCTTTATGGGGATTTCAAAACTGATTATAGTCACTTCTAATTATCTCAATTTTAAATTGTGATTTCCTCCAAACCATGACTGTAACTCTCTCTCTGATGTAACTCTCGATGATGTAGATATAGATGTAGATATGGATGATCTGGATGTAGAATCGCCAAGTCTGTTGGCGAAAGAAAAACTCAAGCGGTGAAGAAGCCAACAAAAGGGCTCTTCTGTCTCGCCCTCTAATTGGAAGGACGGTCCAATAGAGGGATAGGTCTACTCCCAAACTACGCCACTGAGACGGGTGAGAGGGACTTCCCGGAAAAGTCGCTCTAGAAAACAGCCCGACCGGTAACGGGCAACCGAGCTCGTACGTAAAACTGAAAAACCAGGATCCCCCGCCTGGGTATCCTAAAACAGGGTCAGCGGAACTGGTCTAAAGTCGGGATCCCAACGAGGCGTAAAAAAACTGCGAGCTCGCGTAAAACCGAAAAGGGACTGGGATCCTAGACCCGCGCACTTGGCGGCCACTGCCCTAACTGGGCTTCCTATCTCCCGCCCAGCTGAGGGTCACCGCACCCTCGCACGGTCAGGTGTAAGAGTCTCCATGACCGGCACTTATAAATTATCAATCATCACTGATTCCCAACGTTTTCACTTGCTTGGAAACTCATTCCCTTTTCAATTTCTCCTGTGATTGACTATTCAGATCCAGGTGATCCTTATATGACTATTAACATTAAAATTTTATTATTCCAGAATGATCCGTGCATTGATTTAGATTGTGTGAGGATCCCTCGAGCATATGCACTTATAAGGGTTAATAATTCAATGAATTATACTAAAGTTAGAATTTGACAATCCTAAAAAGATCATATAATTCATATATGAATTTGATAATAATATTCTTCTTTGCCCATCAGAACTCTATTATGATATTACTTCAGTTGGTCCAAGTTAAGACCAAAAAGATAATCGGTGAAATGGGGATGGTAATCCTCGGAGTCTTCTTTCTATGATATCTTTTATTAAAAGAATCAATCACTCATCTACTTGTCTTCAAGATTTTGGAGTCAAATTTCATCAAGTTAATTGGTATGGGAAACAAAAGGTACGAAGCCAACACATATGAGGTAATGCAACAATAGATGTCTTATGTAATTATCAAATATGTAAAGAGAAGTATGAGGCTTTGAGCTCTACCATTTGTGTGAGGGGATCCAATTCCACCGGTAATTGCCTTGATAGAGATCAATAGAGGAATAAAGATATAATATGGATGAAAGCTGTATCCAATTCAAGAAGTATAGTCCACATATTTGTTCTAGAAGTGACTCTAGGGGCATGTAACATCCTAATTCTTGAATTGGGATGTATTTCCTCGAGAAAAATGTATACAACCAACAAGGTACATGATTAAACATTTTCTTGTTAACATGTTTACAACTAAAGATTTATACAACTAAAAGTCTCCTGTAAAGAATATGTATTTGTTGGCACCTCTTTACAGTTGTTTATATGCATATAACCCAAAACTATGTACTTATATTTGTTGTTTAATGATCCTTGTAGTTGGTCCCTCTTTAATGCAAGTATGCTTAACCATGAAGATATATTTGCCAAGCTTCTATCAACATGCTATCTAGTGACGTAGACTCTTAGAAGACTGTTTATCGACAAAACTCTGAAATTGAATGAGAATGAATATGCTCATGTTGCCAGTATTTTATTAGAATTGAACTTTTAACTAAGTTATAATCAACCTTATTATTTCAAAATTTAGCATATTTTCTTTTAAACTCAGAGAAGTATAAAGATTTTAATTTCAGATCTATATTTATATTTTTAGAAGTCCATTTAAGTAAGGGCTGTACATTGTTCATTTAATTTGAAATTTCCTATTTGAACTACAGTCAGATTAATTTATAGATTAGAAAGGCGCCAGATTTTTTTATTTCCAATTTCTTCCAACACAACTATCCATTTATTTCTTAGAATATCCAATCTTGTCTCAGGCATTCCAGACTAAGCATATCATAAAAAAAAACATAAGTGAACTGCATGATCTTGATGAGTCCAGACCTTCCCAATAGATACCACTCTCAATCCCTAAATTCCCTCTAACATGATAACGGCATCTACAGAGAACACAGAGGGGGTAAAAGAAGTGATATACAGCCCAATCACATATAGGATCAAAACATGTGAATATCACATGCATGGCAACAAAGAAGATGGTTATGGAATAGTACGTATAATCAAGTGAAATGAGCATGCATGGCAGCAAGGGGGAGGGGAGGGATGTACCTTTTTTTTTTACTTGGGAGAAAAGGAAGGAGCATGCAGCAGATTTTGAAAGATCCAGGGCTTGGGAGAAGGCTCCAGCAAATTTGAAGAGAATGAGCAGTTGCAGCTGAAGCAAGAGGTTCCTGCCTTTCCTTGATTGAGAGCAGCAACCCTCCAGAACAGTCCACCTATTGCTGCTGAAAATCCCAGCAAATGTTTGCAGCAAGAACAGGGTTTTAGAGGGGAGGGTTTGGAGGGGAGAAAAGAATTCTATCGGCTGTGGATTTGAGAAGAGGGCTTGGGGTCTTTGGGGGATATAAATAAGGTGTTAGGGGCCCTATAATCTTGCCAAATGGGGATAAAAGTTGAGCCAAGTGTAAAAGAAATAAGGAGTCAAGTGGCTGAAAAAAAAAGAAATTAAAAAAAAATCCAACGGCACTGACTGTGCACAGTGCGCAGTTCAGAGTTTATTAAATGTTTATATTTTTATTCTATTCTATTTTTTTCCAAAACTCTATCAATTTAAAGTTGACCGTATGTGCGCCTCGGGTCTCGGATTTTGATGCGAAATATCTTGTTTTGATCGTCTCTGAACGACGATCAAAATGAGTATAATATTGGTATACTTCCGATCGAGTTTTGAATACCCGAAATTTTCGAATACGGTTTTTGTTTAAGAATAAATTTTTGTGATTTGAAATATCAAACGACCTCCGATTGACGAACGGTCGATTCCGTTGGTCTTGTATCTTCGAATCGGATCTCATGACGGTTTCGATTCGTTTTACGGTTTCCGAATCCGCGTCGCGGCTTTTCGCGGCATGCATTACAATGCGATCGATTTTGGGTCGATTTCGCCCGAACAACTTTTGATTCACGATCAATTTATCGTTTTAGGTTGTTTAATATTGACCGACAATGCTTTTGGGTTCATTAGACCCAAAATCGGACGAGTTTGGTTTTACGCGAATTCCCGGATGTTACAATTATAAAAACCTCAAAGGGAGTCTCGTCCTCGAGACTCGAGTTAAGGTTATTAGGTGTCTTGTTTGAATCTTATATGACCATAAAAACCTCAAAGGGTTTTGAATCCATAAAAACCTCAAAGAAAAAAAACAAGCCATATATTTCATCATACATTTAATTACAAAAGCTTGTTTTGATTGTTTACATTTAGAAAAGATGTGGATATCTGGCTCTCTTGTCAGCTTCAGTCTCCCACGTTGCCTCTTTGACTCCGTGACGGTGCCACAAAACCTTGACCAATGAAATCTCTTTGCTGCGAAGCTTCTTTACAGCACGGTCAAGTATCTGGACTGGCTTCTCTTCATAAGTCAGATCAGGCTCCACGTCGAGATTCTCGTAACTGATGATGTGCCGAGGGTCGTGCACATACTTCCTCAGGTTGGATATATGGAATACGTCGTGAATGTTGGAAAGATGTGGAGGAAGGGCTACTCGGTATGCAACCTTTCCCACACGAGCCAGAATCTCGAATGGTCCAACATATCGCGGCGCCAACTTGCCACGAACGTCAAATCTCTGTATTCCCTTCATGGGAGATACACGGAGAAACACCCAATCTTCCACCTTTAATTTACAGGAATGTCATTATACGAGATTTAAATTGAATACGTACAAGTCATAATTGAATGGATGAAGAGGAAAGAATTGGATTACCTGGAACTCCAAGTCTCTTCTTCGACGGTCTGCATAGCTCTTCTGGCGGCTTTGTGCCGTTAGAAGTCTCCGTCTCACAAGATCAACAGCTCTCGCGATCTCCTCCAGGAGATCCACGGAGTAAAGAGTATGATCACCTACCTTACGCCAACTTAGAGGTGTGCGGCATCTCCGCCCGTATAGGGCTTCAAATGGTGCCATGCCAATACTGGAGTGATAGTTGTTGTTGTACGTGAATTTCAATAACGGCAGATGGTCCTTTCAGGACCCTTTCCACTCCAAAGTGCATGCGCGAAGTAGGTCCTCAAGCGTCTGAATGGTGCGCTCACTCTGCCCATCTGTCTGCGGATGATATGCAGAACTTATCCTCAGCTCTGTCTGTAGTGCTGACATAAACTGGTGCCAATAATGAGATGTGAATCTCGAATCCCGGTCAGACACCACCTCTCGTGGTATACCATGCAGCCTGATAATGTTCTGCACATAGAGCTTGGCCAACCTGGACGGAGTGTAAGTCGTGTTGACAGGTATGAAATGGGCTGACTTGGTCAACCTATCAACAACGATCCAAATGGAGTCATGGCCTCCTGGCGTCTTCGACAGACCTGTGACAAAAATCCATAGAAATGCTTTCCCACTTCCACTCGGGAATGAGGAGAAATTGCAGTAATCCTGGTGGTCTCTTGTGCTCGACCTTGACCATCTGACAGGTCATGCATCTGCTGACATGTAGCGCCACACCGCGCTTCATTCCATCCCACCAGAGATGTCGGCGCAAATCACGGTACATCTTCGTGCTACCTGGATGGATAGATAACCGTGAATTGTGTGCCTCATCAAGGATATCTCTGCGTAATTGCTCGTCGTTGGGCACAACAACTCGGCCGGCCTTTCATAAAATGGATTCTGCCACAACAAAGTTATCAACCTCGTCCTTGACGACGTGCATGTATCTATCTCGATTCTAAGGATCTGTCTTCTGGCCGTCGACGATACGATCCCACAAACTGTTGAATCGTGGAGGCACGGCAGTAGAAATGGATGCGCTCTCCTGAGGATGCCAATCAGTCAAAGATGCGAGTATATCCCACGTGTATAGCCAGTTTGTCGTACCCTCTGCATGTGCTCTCCTGCTAAATGCATCGGCTACTATGTTTCGCTTACCGGGATGGTAATAGATCGTGCAATCATAATCCTTCAGTAGCTCGAGCCATCTGCGCTGTCTCATATTCAGCTCCTTCTGATCAAAGATGTACTTCAAGCTCTTATGATTAGTGAAAATCTCGAAATTCACCCCATAAAGATAGTGGCGCCAGATCTTCAATGCGAAGACAACTGCCGCCAAATCCAAGTCATGTGTGGGGTAGTTCCGTTCGTGCGGTCTCAACTACCGTGATGCGTAAGCAATCACCTGTCCTCTCTGCATCAACATTGCTCCTAGACCTTCTCCAGATGCATCTGTGCAGACTGCATAGTCCTGAGTGCCTGAAAGAAGAGCAAGAATATGTGTTGTAGTCAATCTCTCCTTCAGTGTCTGGAAGGTCTGTTCACATTAATCGTCCCAAATAAATGGGATTCCCTTCTGCGTCAGTCATGTCAGAGGGCGAACAATGCGTGAAAATCCGTTGACAAAGCGTCTGTAATAGCCCGCTAGTCCGAGGAAGCTCCGAATCTGTGTAACTGTCTTGGGTTGCTCCCAAGACATGACTGCCTCAATCCTTGCAGGATCAACCGCGATACCTGCCCCAGAAATGATATGCCCGAGAAACGAGACCTGGGATAACCAGAACTCACATTTGCTTAATTTGGCATATAACTTGTGCTCCGATAATGTATCTAAGACAATTCGTAGACCATTCGCATGATCCCATTCATTCCGTGAGTAGATGAGCACATCATCGATGAACACCACTATAATTTTATCCAGGTATGGACGGAAAATCCGATTCATCATATCCATGAAAGCCGCAGATGCATTGGTGAACCAAACGACATCACCACATACTCGTAATGTCCATAGCGACTCCTGAAGGCTGTCTTCGGAATATCCGACTCGCGAATCCTCAGCTGATGATAGCCGGAGCGAAGATTGATCTTCGAGAACACCGAAGATCCTTGGAGCAAATCATCGATGTGCGGCAAAGGATAACGGTTCTTCACCGTTTTCTTGTTCAACTGTTTGAAATCGATGCACATTCTCATGGATCCATTCTTCTTGACAATTAGAACCGGAGCACCCCAAAGTGAAGTGCTCGGTCGCACGAATCCTAAGTCAAGTAACTCTTGTAATTGCACCTTCAGCTCCCGCAACTCAGCTGGTGCCATATGGTAAGGTGCCATAGAGATCGGCTGTGTATTTGGTAGCAAGGTGATCTCGAACTCAATCTCTCTCTCAGGAGGTAATCCTGGTAACTCATCAGGAAACACGTCGGGGTATTCTGATACTACTCGGATGTCATGTATCATCGGCTCCTGATCAGATATCTCCCGAACAAATGCAATGTATGAATCGCAACCCTGATCAACAAGTCGCTGAGCTCGCAATACTGAAATGTACTCCGTGGTGGAGTCGTGTATAATATCCTCAAAAGTAAACTCGAGTAAATCTGGGATTCTGAAGACAACCGTCTTCCGAAAGCAATCAACAAGTGCATGATGAGCAGATAGTCAATCCATGCCTAAAATCAAGTCGAACTCATCCAGCTATAGGAGTAGACAGTCGGCGATCATCTCATGACCGCCAATCAGTATGGGCAAGTGCCTGACTATCAGAGAAATGATAAACAACTGGCCATCTGACCCTCGGATGAGATATGGTGAAGAGAGAGTATCTGCGACTCTACCTAAAGAAACTAGTAGTCTCAAAGCAAGAAAAGGATGCGTCACAACAGAATCAATTAGATCCTGGAAAGGTCGATAAGAGTAGTCGGTATATGTGCTAGTTGGTTAGTCATCTCCTGGTCTGGTCGGGATGACATGGCTTTACATGAGAACCATAACTAGTCATAGAATTTATTGTTCGCAGATAATATAGCATATGCTTTTTCTCTTCTTGGGATGTAATATGAAAATTAATGAAATTGGTGACATATGTGCTAATTGAATCTGAATGTCATATTTCCCTTCTCGGACTTACGACAAGTCGGAAGACTGCCGTTATCCGAGAACTTAATGCGATCGAAATTGAAATACTACGAATGTGCGTATCGGGGTACCACTGCTCTGATACCAAACTGTGAATCCCTGAGGATCCGAGTACCCGTTTACGCGCATCTCGCAAGAATTTATTTACATGAGATCGCATTAAGTGACGGAAAAAGAGGGAAATTTTTCGCGCGGATAATTTTCCACATGACATTCACAATCATAACCACAAGTTATTAGAACAATTATCACCAAAATCTTATTTCATTAACTTCCATATATTTCACATGTACAAAGTCTGACAGTACATACAGTATATCCCAAAAATCTGACTGAAGAGAAAGAAACATAATACGATATAAATTGAACAAAAATTGGCACAAAATAAATCATACCATTGGGTATAAAATTTATCTCCTGAAATCATTAACCCGCTACTGTGCTAAAGGCTCCTTGCCTGCCATGCGTGCAAGGAAGAAAAGGCGTCAGCGGGTGCTGGTACTTCCCGTAAGTTTATATAAAAATAACAGGCATTTATTATTTACAAAAGAAAGCAAGTAGAGAGGCATGAACAACTCAATTTAAACTTCATTTCTACTTGCAAATGTAAAAGGTTTCCTAATTTTTAGTAAGAACATCTCCTGATCAGCCCTTATCCCCACATTTCCCACATAAGCATATGTCTACGGTAACTCATTGATCATAATAAGTATATTTCATTCTCATATTACTTAGAGATCATATTTGTGGATTTTGATGATGGAAAAGATGAGATGAGAAGATATAATGATTTATTAAATTCTTAAGTCTAGTGGATAGTCTGTGGTCTTGGTTCGTGTGAAACCTCACACTATGACTCTAAGACTTGGGAAAAGTCTTAGGGTTGGGGTGCCTCCGTAGGCATGCGGTGTTGTATAATGCATCCTAACTAAGTTCCCAACACGTCCACTAGCTTAATTAGATTTCGAATTAGACTATAGTTACTTCCATTTACTTAACTTAACTATGATCTTTATGGGGATTTCAAAACTGATTATAGTCACTTCTAATTATCTCAATTTTAAATTGTGATTTCCTCCAAACCATGACTGTAACTCTCTCTCTGATGTAACTCTCGATGATGTAGATATAGATGTAGATATGGATGATCTGGATGTAGAATCGCCAAGTCTGTTGGCGAAAGAAAAACTCAAGCGGTGAAGAAGCCAACAAAAGGGCTCTTCCGTCTCGCCCTCTAATTGGAAGGACGGTCCAATAGAGGGATAGGTCTACTCCCAAACTACGCCACTGAGACGGGTGAGAGGGACTTCCCGGAAAAGTCGCTCTAGAAAACAGCCCGACCGGTAACGGGCAACCGAGCTCGTACGTAAAACTGAAAAACCAGGATCCCCCGCCTGGGTATCCTAAAACAGGGTCAGCGGAACTGGTCTAAAGTCGGGATCCCAACGAGGCGTAAAAACACTGCGAGCTCGCGTAAAACCGAAAAGGGACTGGGATCCTAGACCCGCGCACTTGGCGGCCACTGCCCTAACTGGGCTTCCTATCTCCCGCCCAGCTGAGGGTCACCGCACCCTCGCACGGTCAGGTGTAAGAGTCTCCATGACCGGCACTTATAAATTATCAATCATCACTGATTCCCAACGTTTTCACTTGCTTGGAAACTCATTCCCTTTTCAATTTCTCCTGTGATTGACTATTCAGATCCAGGTGATCCTTATATGACTATTAACATTAAAATTTTATTATTCCAGAATGATCCGTGCATTGATTTAGATTGTGTGAGGATCCCTCGAGCATATGCACTTATAAGGGTTAATAATTCAATGAATTATACTAAAGTTAGAATTTGACAATCCTAAAAAGATCATATAATTCATATATGAATTTGATAATAATATTCTTCTTTGCCCATCAGAACTCTATTATGATATTACTTCAGTTGGTCCAAGTTAAGACCAAAAAGATAATCGGTGAAATGGGGATGGTAATCCCCGGAGTCTTCTTTCTATGATATCTTTTATTAAAGAATCAATCACTCATCTACTTGTCTTCAAGATTTTGGAGTCAAATTTCATCAAGTTAATTGGTATGGGAAACAAAAGGTACGAAGCCAACACATATGAGGTAATGCAACAATAGATGTCTTATGTAATTATCAAATATGTAAAGAGAAGTATGAGGCTTTGAGCTCTACCATTTGTGTGAGGGGATCCAATTCCACCGGTAATTGCCTTGATAGAGATCAATAGAGGAATAAAGATATAATATGGATGAAAGCTGTATCCAATTCAAGAAGTATAGTCCACATATTTGTTCTAGAAGTGACTCTAGGGGCATGTAACATCCTAATTCTTGAATTGGGATGTATTTCCTCGAGAAAAATGTATACAACCAACAAGGTACATGATTAAACATTTTCTTGTCAACATGTTTACAACTAAAGATTTATACAACTAAAAGTCTCCTGTAAAGAATATGTATTTGTTGGCACCTCTTTACAGTTGTTTATATGCATATAACCCAAAACTATGTACTTATATTTGTTGTTTAATGATCCTTGTAGTTGGTCCCTCTTTAATGCAAGTATGCTTAACCATGAAGATATATTTGCCAAGCTTCTATCAACATGCTATCTAGTGACGTAGACTCTTAGAAGACTGTTTATCGACAAAACTCTGAAATTGAATGAGAATGAATATGCTCATGTTGCCAGTATTTTATTAGAATTGAACTTTTAACTAAGTTATAATCAACCTTATTATTTCAAAATTTAGCATATTTTCTTTTAAACTCAGAGAAGTATAAAGATTTTAATTTCAGATCTATATTTATATTTTTAGAAGTCCATTTAAGTAAGGGCTGTACATTGTTCATTTAATTTGAAATTTCATATTTGAACTACAGTCAGATTAATTTATAGATTAGAAAGGCGCCAGATTTTTTTATTTCCAATTTCTTCCAACACAACTATCCATTTATTTCTTAGAATATCCAATCTTGTCTCAGGCATTCCAGACTAAGCATATCATAAAAAAAAACATAAGTGAACTGCATGATCTTGATGAGTCCAGACCTTCCCAATAGATACCACTCTCAATCCCTAAATTCCCTCTAACATGATAACGGCATCTACAGAGAACACAGAGGGGGTAAAAGAAGTGATATACAGCCCAATCACATATAGGATCAAAACATGTGAATATCACATGCATGGCAACAAAGAAGATGGTTATGGAATAGTACGTATAATCAAGTGAAATGAGCATGCATGGCAGCAAGGGGGAGGGGAGGGATGTACCTTTTTTTTTACTTGGGAGAAAAGGAAGGAGCATGCAGCAGATTTTGAAAGATCCAGGGCTTGGGAGAAGGCTCCAGCAAATTTGAAGAGAATGAGCAGTTGCAGCTGAAGCAAGAGGTTCCTGCCTTTCCTTGATTGAGAGCAGCAACCCTCCAGAACAGTCCACCTATTGCTGCTGAAAATCCCAGCAAATGTTTGCAGCAAGAACAGGGTTTTGGAGGGGAGGGTTTTGGAGGGGAGAAAAGAATTCTATCGGCTGTGGATTTGAGAAGAGGGCTTGGGGTCTTTGGGGGATATAAATAAGGTGTTAGGGGCCCTATAATCTTGCCAAATGGGGATAAAAGTTGAGCCAAGTGTAAAAGAAATAAGGAGTCAAGTGGCTGGAAAAAAAAGAAATTAAAAAAAAATCCAACGGCACTGACTGTGCACAGTGCGCAGTTCAGAGTTTATTAAATGTTTATATTTTTATTCTATTCTATTTTTTTTTCCAAAACTCTATCAATTTAAAGTTGACCGTATGTGCGCCTCGGGTCTCGGATTTTGATGCGAAATATCTTGTTTTGATCGTCTCTGAACGACGATCAAAATGAGTATAATATTAATATACTTCCGATCGAGTTTTGAATACCCGAAATTTTCGAATACGGTTTTTGTTTAAGAATAAATTTTTGTGATTTGAAATATCAAACGACCTCCGATTGACGAACGGTCGATTCCGTTGGTCTTGTATCTTCGAATCGGATCTCATGACGGTTTCGATTCGTTTTACGGTTTCCGAATCCGCGTCGCGGCTTTTCGCGGCATGCATTACAATGCGATCGATTTTGGGTCGATTTCGCCCGAACAACTTTTGATTCACGATCAATTTATCGTTTTAGGTTGTTTAATATTGACCGACAATGCTTTTGGGTTCATTAGACCCAAAATCGGACGAGTTTGGTTTTACGCGAATTCCCGGATGTTACACACCCTGCGTCAGCTCAGCACACATCGAGGGCAACAAAGATGAAGCCTCGATCCTCGTTCACCTCTAAAGCCTGGGTATTGTCCTCGTCGAGAATTCCCATAGTGATCTACAATCGCTTTCCCCATTTCTCTGTCACCATCCACATGCACACCATTGACCGTAATCGATCTCAGAGCATTTGATCGACGCCTCCCGCTGGAGATGCAATGGAAAAACGCCGTGTTAGCGTCCCCCTCTTTAAGCCAAGCACTTCTTGATTTTTGTCTCCATTCAACAACGCGCTTGAGGTCCTCAGAGGCGATTATTTTTTGAGCAAGAGAGCGAGTGGCCAACTCATCCCCCGATAGTCCCGAAGATCCTCCAGAGCATCAAGTCTACTAACCACCTCCTCCGCCTCCACCTTAGTAGCACATCTGGCGGCCCTAGAGTCCTTCTTGAAGGAGCTCAGCCTCATACGTAGGGACCCGAGCTTCTGAACAAACCTAGACGCAGCCGAGCCCAAAGCCTCCATGTTGGACCAGTGAGAAACCACCATCTCTTTAAAATTTTCCTCTAGCAACCAACTCTTCTCATACCTAAAAAGATCCCTCTGCGTAGGGGGATCACCGGAATCCTAAAGGATTGGTGTGTGGTCGGACAAGGCTCGCGGGTGAGCCACCACAGAGCAGAGCGCGAAACAGTCAAGAAGCTCGCCCGAAGCCAAGAATCTATCAATTCGAGGGCGAGAATTGGAACTCTTCCAAGTGTAGGCCAAATCCCCCACATCCAAAACCTCCAGGGCCAATGAGTCAACAATGTCAGCAAACTCATCAGAACCCGGGTCCTGACTACCCTTGAAACGAGGTCTGTCCGTCGTTCGATGAGTAACGTAAATCACCCCCTATGAGCCAAGGGATCCCCGCGAAGGCCCTACTTGCCTCGTGCAGGTCCTCCCACAACTCCCTTCGCAGAATATGACAACAAGGGCCGTAAACACACGAGACCGCAAGTGGCGAAGAGGAATCAACACATACCGAAATAACCGAGAGAACATGTCTCCCGCGCAACACCGAGCTAAACGTCAAGGCTGACGATCCCCACGCCATTAGCATCCCTCCAGACGCGCCTACGGCATCCAGAGCTCTGAACTCATCGATTCCCCCAGCACCAAAAGACTTCCACACAACATCCATGACGGATTGGAGCTTCGTCTCCTATAACATTACCACATCACAACACCACTCAATGAGGCGAGAACCAAGGATCTTCCGCTTGTTCAGCTCCCCAAGCCCCCGGACATTACAGGACAGAATCTTCATTTATAACAAGAGTGTTGTCCCTGAATGCGGATCACCCCAGAGGCCTCCGCAATGGATGTCATTAGGGCTGAGCACGACTGTGGCTCAGATTACGTAGTCCGTGATCTATTCCTGCACATGTATCTCTTACCGGATCATTTGTTTGCAATCCCTTCAACAGGACAAGCACCACCCGCCTCTTGGCAGGGCACAAGTGAAGGAGCAGAAGGTAGAGCGCCGGGAGAGTCCCCGACCAGGACGGCGACCAAGGCCGGATGAGAACCGGCAACAGGCGAAGCGGAAACGCGCGAAGAGCCTCCAGCAGATGGCACGAGGGCGCTGGAGAAACGTGAAGACTCGGGGGGTAACTGCAGCCATGGTCCAGGACCCACGAGCAGGAAGCGCCCAGCCATCCGATGACGAATGAGTCAGGCAAGGCGTCGGATTAGAGAGGCCCAACGCGGTTGAGAATAATTGATTAGGTAGGGACTCGGAGGGGCCCATACCACCCGACAAGATAGCAGTAAATGGGCTTGAAACCCCCTGGGGCCGACCCGCCAAAGGATCCGAGAGAGCAGCCGAAAGTCCGATGTCCGAAGCCAGAGACAAAGCGACAACCGTTGAAGAGAGAGCGGGTACCACCTTTGCCACCTCAGCAGACAAAGAGAAGTTTTGGGTGACTAGGTACATGACCCTAGGAGAGACCCCCAAAGGTCGCACCGTATCATCCCCGCGCGGCGAACCATGCAACGTGTCCCTCGGAAACCCAACCGCCAACGTAGAAGGAGAAGCGACATCGGGCAGCCTTAGGACCTCCGACGGAGGAGGAAGCTCGACAATCTGCATCTCCACCCTGAAGCTGAACCGGCCAACATCCAAAGACGCGAAGAAGATCGGACAATCTGGACCAGCCAACAACGCCTTGCTGCACTCCAACAGCACAAGCGTGATATCCGGATCCGAGTCGGGCGTCAACCCATCGTCGACCACCCCTAGAACCTTTCCCCACCGCCGGAAGGCCCGTCCCAAGCAGTGAACTGACCGGGACAAGAAAGGAACACCACGCACCTTCGCCACGCAAACCTCGATTTCTGTAAACGCTCCATCCGCAAAGCGAAGAGGTCCCAAAAAATATCATCCACCCCACCGCTTTTGAGTAGGTGCTCCCTCTGCACCGAGGAGAGGCCACGAATACAGCACCTACGAACATCAAGAGACACTATGTCTCTCGTAAATCGCGAACCAAGGAGCCCAAATATGTGTCTTCAGTGTCTCAACAGAGATGCAGGTTCGCAACGTGTAACCAATCACTGCATGGGCATCGGAATCCTGCATGCCAACCTTCACACTACCCGCAACCTCCATTTCACCCGCAACCACTGCCCAAAAGCTACGTTGCCCCCGGCAACCACCGACCGTAGAGAAGATACGTTGCATGGATTGACCTTCAGAGCTATGCACTGCATACCCAGCGACATGACGATCAGAACCAAGCTAGCAGGTGGCACGACGATGACGCACCCTCCCGCAGGAAAAACACCTCGGAGGGAGAGGATAGGACGACGCAACGTGGCCCCTAACCCCACAGCGGAAGCATCTTTTCTCCGGCTTCTTGTGCGAAACAGTTACCCACCCCTCGCCATCCCCCTCGTCATGCACCGCGCCGCCATCTCCATGCACCGCGCCACCATCGCCACCCCGCAACCCCCCACCCTCCCTGGAAACCACCCTCTTCCCCTCCCCGACCGCAGCGCAACGACCCTCAACGAACCAGCCACTGTCAACTCCCTCCGTGGTCCCTCCCTCCACAAGCACACCACGCCCCTCCGCAACGAAGGGTCCCACACCTCGTGCCCAGACGAACCAGAGTCCTCCTCCCCCCGCAGCGACGAAGCCACCCTCAGAGAGGAACCACCCGGCTGCGACGAACCCCCCTGCACTCTCGAACTTTGGACTCTCCACCACCGCTCCGTCCCTCCGAGGAATAGAAACAATCGGGTAGGGAATTTGTTGGTAAGAGATATAGGACGGGTCGGGCCAGCCCAAAATTAAAATTTACACATTTAAATCTGAGGCCCGACATATATATACATTGGGTCTGGGTCGGGCCCAAGTTTTCATGGGCCGGGCAGGGTTGTGTCCGGTTCGGCTCGGCCCAGTGCTGCACCCTAGCATAGAGTTAATGTTGTTTCGTATGAGGTTCTGATTCAGTTCTTGTTTTGAAAAAGTAAAGGTAGTGTGAAGTTCTATTGTCTCTGCTTAATGATTACGAGATATTTGACTCTCTCTCTCTATCTGCCAACATCCTTACCTATTAAAGATTCATCGTTTTATGGAATTTGTTAAAATTGAACTTGTCAAGATATGTACTAGTGTATATAGGTGCTTGTAACCGTACTTGTACTAGTACACATGGGTATATACTAGTGCAACAGTAGTTAAAGTGTGCGACACAAACACGTGTATAATCAAGAGTATACTGGTCCAGAAGGACCTGTACTGATATAACTGTACTTGAAGATGTATATGAGTATCTTTTTATTTTAAAGTCTTTGTACAATGAATATTATAAACTAAGTTGTTCCAAACCGATTCAATGAAATAGAAAAGACACGCTTTAGGAGTCGCCCTATCCTGGGCATCATCATCGGCAGCTTGCACTAGTCAATTTCTCTAAGTCAAATCATCGGTCGAAAAGGTTCCTCTTTAATTCAATTTTGTGCAAGATGTGTTAGAAAATATGAATGCGGAAGCGTATTAGAGAAAAATAATAAAGAAATATGAAGAGCGGGATATACATGGAACACTACTCCCTAAGGAGCGGGATGAAACCATGGGAGAAGGCCTCAAAGGGACATATATTTCATTCAACATTCTCAATGGGTACAGGAGATCTGGAGCTCCTTATATAGCCTCCAAGTCCCACCACTGGTAGATGTGAGACTAAACACATGGATGGGGTAAATGGATCATGTAGGTATCCATTTACCTATCTACAACATAAGAACCGCACAACCAAATACCCCAACACTCCTCCTCAAGCTGGACCATGCAATGTTCAGCTTGGACAAACAGAAAGTAACTCAACTCACGCTATATGACACTACATACAATATCAACTCAACACGCACAACTGTCAGCTGCTGTCGAAGACGTTGCTTCTTATGCCATGCAGGTGATGAGAACGAACGAGCTGGAGTGTGAGATCAATTGAATCTCCTCGTCGGAGAACATGTGCTCTATACTGCGCCTGTTAGAGTCACTGCAATCGAAATTGAGTCTCCACCTAGACAACTCTGACCCACCACAACATGTGGACAACTGCTCCATCTCTGAAAGGGCCAAACTAAAAAAACCATGGAGTGCAATCCTCGTCGGAGTCCACGAGTGTGAGATCAATTGAATCTCCTCGTCGGAGAACATGTGCTCTATACTGCGCCTGTTAGAGTCACTGCAATCGAAATTGAGTCTCCACCTAGACAACTCTGACCCACCACAACATGTGGACAACTGCTCCATCTCTGAAAGGGCCAAACTAAAAAAACCATGGAGTGCAATCCTCGTCGGAGTCCACGATTGCTGAAGAATGGAGTCTGAAAGAAGTCTCCTCGTCGGAGAACTGTGTCTCTCCCATCTGACATAGAGAATGGTACTCTACTCTGGAGTCCTTATGATACCACATGAAAACCCTAGCCAACATGACATAGGGAATGGTCCTCTACTCTGGAGTCTCTATGGCTCACATGAAAAGCCTGGCTGAAACATAAAAGTTGGGGACCACACAAAAGATGGCAAACATGTGCACATATGAAAAGACCGTATACATGTGCGTGTCTGAAACTGAAGACTCAGAATCTGACGTCGAGTCTGAAACTGAATTGTAGAGTCTGGAATATCTGGTTGGCCATGCAATCTGGATTGGAGAATCTGGATCTGAATCATCTGACAATATGGTTTGTGGAACTCTACACAATACTCCCCCTTTCTCTCAAACTGATCGGAATGATGACATCGAGAAAGTTGGGAGAAGACAATAAAATTAAGGGTAAATAAACCAAATAAACCGTCACATTTTCGACTTTTCTTTCCAATGAAATTTTTCTTCCTTGGCTATTTATCTTTTTTTGTTAATAGATGTCACACAACATTTTTTTTGAAATAAATCAATTTTTTTTAAAGATGTTCAATTAATTTTTTCGGCTTTTCTATACATTTTCTTTTTGTAAAAGTTTTTTCATATTTTGCGTACGATTTTTTAATTGTACGCGCCTTTTTCTCGTAACAAGTGTCTCCTCTTTTTTTATCTTGCGTACTTTTTTTTGGTACACACCCAACATTGGCCCTTTCTCTTTCCTTTTTTAAGCAACAGAAACCCACTTGGGCCTTACAATGAGTAACTCCACACAAAAATATTTTTTTAAATAGTCGACAGCCTAGGGTTCCCAACCTCTCAAAGTAGAAGAGCGGAACTGCTTCGCGTCACCTCTTTCATGAGGTGCGGCATGTTGGAGCTTCGTATCACGCGAAGGTGAGTTGCTAGGGAGATCTCGCTGACAGGAGATCTCGCCTGGGCTCGCGCCTGCTTGCGCGATGGAGGTTGCGTTGAGAGAGGGGCAGTCGCATGTATGCTGGACTGTACCGCTCCTCTGGAGGAGGGTGCGTGCGGTGAAAGGAGCTTAGCTTGGAGCATGGCCTCAAATTTCAGCGAAATTCGATCGAATTGCTGTCGAATATCGATATCCAGTCGAAATCGAAATTCGACCGAAATGACCGAAATATGGGTGTCCTAGTACAAAAAAATGACCGAAATGACCGAAATTCCGATCGAAATTCCACCGAAATTCTGTCTTGGTTGATACCGAAATGGTGACCGAAATCGACATTCAGGGCCTTGGCTTGGAGGTTACACATGAGTGGGTTTCGCGCGAGGGGGAAAGAGTCGACGAGGAGGAAAGAGTTGTTCGATTTGGAGATTATTGCACGACACGACGAAGCAGTTGTCGGGAATGACAACACGATCTCCGGGTTGTTGCCGCCTCATGAGCACCAGATGCGCGTCACCTGGAGCTTCAACTCGCGACTGGAACGTGAGTTGAGGACTGGATGCGACCTTCTTGTATGCGCGAGTTGAGTAGATACAACTTGGATGCTTGGAACATCGACTGGAGCGTACGGTTGTTGAAGATGACGCCAGGAGCACTTCCGCTTGTTCGAAGCATGGATGGAGCGTCGCCTAGATTTGTTTTTGTTGCGGAAGCAGAAGCCCCATTTGGAGAGAAAACATGATCAAGGCCTTGATCATCACGACCACCTCGGGCGAGGCAGAGAAGATCTCTATCTATAGAGAAACCTTTGATGTTGATGACCATCCGTGCATAACTAGGGTTCAAGGATACCCTAGATCTTGAATAAACTTTAGAACATTAACAAGACATCTTCAACCAATAAATCTTTCAAAACGAACCATTACAATCAAATCTCGAAAATAAATAACATGAAAATAAACCCTCGAGAATCGAACCCGCTCTTATACCATGTTAGAAAATATGAATGCGGAAGCGTATCAGAGAAAAATATTAAAGAAATATGAAGAGCGGGATTTACGTGGAACCCTACTCCCTAAGGAGGGGATGAAAGCACAGGAGAAGGCCTCAAAGGACCATTTATTTCATTCAACTTTCTCAATGGATATAGGAGGTCTGGGGCGCCTTATATAGCCTCCACAGAGTCTCCAAGTCCCACCACTGGAAGATGTGGGACTAAACACATGGATGGGGTAAAGCGATCCTGAAGTATCCATTTACCCATCTACAACATAAGAGGCACACAACCAAATACTCCAACAATATGGTATTTGTATCACATATCAGTCTTTCATAAAATACTTATCTCAACTAATAGTCTGGAACTTTGTACAATAACCCAAAAGACTTCATGTTCACTAATCAAAACACCAAGGGCAGATGTTTCAAATAATCAAAAGACCAAGGACGAATGTTTCAACACTACGAACCCACCTATCAAGAGTCACTCAACAACAAGGCCCTAAATGTCGGTTTCGGTTACCATTTCAGTGACCGACGAAACGGAATTTCGGTGGAATTTTAATCGAAATTCGATCGAAATTTTGTTCATTTCGGTCATTTTTTGTACTAGGTCCCTCATATTTCGGTCATTTCGGCCATTTTGGCGAGAGAAATTCAACCGAATGTCGGTAAAATTTTAAGCCATGCTCAACAATCTTGCAGTCAATCTTCTCACGAGTTACCATATAACGATGTTAGCAGGATTCAAGGCTCCACCCTAAACACTCAAATTCCATAGCTTAAAACCAGTGATGCAAAAGTCCTTATCAGTACTTAGTCAGGAGGATCACTGTTTACAGAATAAATGGTATTTAGTCGACAAACCAGAAAAAACTGCTCAGTTATTTTCAATTATTTTAAATTAAAAAGTATGTCTATTATATAAAATCTTATATGTTTATACATTATAGAGATATATGTTATTCTCTTTTGTACCGTTTCATATTTTCTTTTTACCTTTGGACTCTTGATGTATTTTACCCATAGGCTACTCTCCTATATAAGAGAGCATAGGGCGTATGGAATAAATAACTCTCATTTTTCCCAACATGGTATCAGAGCGACAGTCCTAGACCGGAGTTCCCGAACCAAACCCTAACCCTAGCCCCCACTTCCAAGCCCTCCGCGCCGCCTCGGCCTCCTGCACGGTCCTAGGCCCCTTCGCCGCCACCTCAGCCTTCCGCACGGCCTTGCATGCTGCCCCTGTGCACCCTGTGCGGGTCTGTGCGTAGCCCACGCACGTCTTCTGCGCACCCAGACATGCACCTTCGGTGCAGCCTCTGGTGTAGGTTCTCTTGTGCGTGTGCGGCTCCGGTTAGCGTCGCCCAGGCACCGCGCCTTCTCCGGCGTGGGTTCTCCTGTGCGTCACCCAGGCACAATGTCATTTCCAGTGTACCCAACTCCTGCGCGCGTACGCATGCAGCCCTAACTCTGCGCGTGCGCACGTGCGCATACTTCGGTGGTTGTGCGAGCGGTCTCATATCCTAGGGTTCGCCTAACCCTAGGGTACCTTCGTGATAGAGGAGGCTCTCGCTCGAGTTTTCAAGCCTATGGGTTTGGTTGCTTGAGTCTACACATGCAACTAAACCTGTGAATGTCCGTGTAGACGATCATATCTTCAGTCTACTACCCTAATCTTCTATTATCATCATGTCAGAGAGAAAGGCAGATATTCCATCTACAAGCGCCTTCTGAGGTCCAACGCCCATTGTAAAGATGGATGGGTCAAATTACGAACTGTGGGCATTGCAGTTCATGAGTATGATGAAGTCAACCGGTAAGAACCACATTCTTACTGAGGAAGTGCCTGATGAGAAGACTGGGGTCAACACCTCATGGGAGGCAGATGATGCATATGCCAAGGTTTGGCTATCAAGAACTCTGGCAATTGAGATTGCTAACGATATTCTCCATCAGCCCATTGCAAAAGCAATGTGGGACATTCTGGTTGCTACATATTCACAGGCAAAGAATGAGACGAAGATTCTGCAACTACAGCATGATATCTTCACAATCAAACAGAATGGTCGACCCTTACACTCATTATACACATCTTACGTGGAATGTTCGAGAAGCTCTACAGCTTCATGCCTCTCGCAGCCACTCCTGAGCAACAGAAGATGTACCGGAATGCCACTGTGGTTGGCGTATTCCTGGCAGCCCTTGATCCAGAGTACGAGGCAACACGTTCTCATATCTTGGCAGATTCCAGTATTCCTTCGATGGAGGAAGCATTTCATAGACTGAGTCGTATTACTGTTCCTTCATCCACTGCAAATTAGACCGCCTCGGCTATGGCAGCGAATCGAGGTCGTGAAGGTCACCATCAGCTCCGTGGTCGTGGACCTCGGGGTAGAGGGGTCGTGTTCGGCCAACATGCACTTTTTGTCACCGGTCTGGGCATACTGAAAAAACGTGCTATTCCAAACATGGTTTTCCTACTTCTGCACGAGTATCTAAACAGATTGAGCCCCCATCTGCTTCATCTCTAGATCAACGCTTTGATGACCTTGTTGCCCGTTTGAGGGGCATTATTCCTCCATCTAGCCCAGTTGCATCAGTACCTGCTTCTGATAGTCACTCTGATGTTGCTGCTTCTGCATCCACCAGTACCTCAAGTAGCACTTATGCATTTATTAGCAGTAGTGGATCAGATATTTTAGAGTGGATTATTGACTCTGGTGTCACACATCATCTGTATGGTGATCAAGGCCTACTAACAGCCTACCGACAGGTCCCTCCAGGCCGTACTGTGGTTATTGCCAATGGGACGCATTCTCCTATTATTGGTCCGGGGGAAATTAGCCTGACACCTTCTATGCACCTTAAGAACGTGGTGCACGCACCTGATTTCTCTATGAATTTATTGTCCATTAGCCAACTTACAAAGGATTTATATTGTCGAGAAATTTTTGATCCATCTTCTCTCACTTTTCAGGACATCCTTACGGACAACGTGATTGGTTGTGGCTATGAGCAATGCGGCCTATATCGTCTCAGTCGGACCCCTTATGTCGGAGCCTCCTCTCTACCTGTTGGATCTATCTCCCCATTCCTGTGGCACTTGCGCTTTTGACTTCTACCACTTCAGAAATTGTGTCGTGTGTTACCCCCGGTTTCTCCTCACACGTCCATTCAATGTGAGGCTTGTCAGTTGGGAAAGCACCATCAGTCTAACTTTCCCAGCCGTCAGAGTCGGAGTAGTACCTCCAAGTTTGAGTTGTTTCATGTCGATATCTGGGGTCCTAGTCGTGTTACTGATCATCAGGGATAAGTTTTATATCGTTATTGTGGATGATTTCTCTCGTGTGTCTTGGGGTCTTTTTCTTAAAGAATAAATATGAAGCGGGGAATATTATCATAAATTTCATCAATGAAGTTCGTAATGTTTTTTCTGCATCTGTAAAGATTGTGAGAAGTGATAATGCCTTAGAATTTTGTACTCATACTCTCTCCAATTTTTTGTTAACTTAAGGGATTATCCACCAGACATCCTGTGCCTATGCTTTCCAACAAAATGGGGTTGCAGAAAGGAAACATCGTCATTTACTTGATGTCACCAGGTCGCTTCTCATACAGAGTCATGCCCCTCATTCTTTCTGGGGCGATGCTGTTTTAACGGCATGTTATCTCATTCATCGTATGTCGTCGTCTGTCTTAGGTGAGAAGATTCCTTTCTCCCTTATTTTTACTTTTAAAAGAATTATTCTCCTAAGGTTGTTAAGTGTGTTTCGTCGGGTACTCCAGAATACAAAAGGGGTACAGGTGTTATGATCCATTGCGCAGGAGATATCTTGTTAGTGCTGATGTTACCTTTTTCGAGTCTGTTATGTACTTCTCTTCTGCAGGTGATCAGTTGCTATCCTCTGGCACTAGTGATGCTATATGCATGCAACCACCATCACCCCCTCCACCAATACCATTACCATTTCCACCACTAGCATCCCTTACACCTCATGTTACTGTTCATGTTTCCCCATTGCCATTCCACTATACCCGTAGGCCTGCTTCTGGTCACGGTCACCGCTCATCATCTAGCTCGCATGAGGTATGTTCTCAGAATATTATCAATATTGATGGATCTGACGATTTCCCTGAGCAGGATGTGTTACAGAGGCCAAATGAGGAGGCAGGTGATTTGGATCTACCTATTGCACTTCGGAAGCAGAAGTGCATCTGCGTGTCATATCCAATAGCATCCACTGTGTCTTTTGATCGCTTAACAGGAGCTTTTTCATTGCACTATCGGCGGTGGATATTCCACGGAATTACCAAGGTGCGTTGAAGGATAGTCGATGGCATTTAGTCATGTAAGAAGAAATGGTTGCTCTTCAATCAAGAGGTACCTGGAGCCTTGTTACTGCACCTACTTATGTGTCTACAATGAGCTGCAAGTGGGTCTTTACAGTTAAGAAGAATATAGATGGCGGCATTCATAGATACAAGGCACGTCTGGTTGCTCGTGGCTTTACACAGACATATGGGGTGGATTATCTTGATACATTCTCGTCAGTTGCTCGTCATTCCACCCTAAGGATCCTCCTCTCTGTTGCGGTTACTCGTGATTGGCCACAATACCAATTAGATGTCAAGAATGCATTCTTATATGGTGACTTGCAGGAGGAGGTCTACATGCAACAACCACCTGGGTTTGCTGTTGAGGGGGAGTGTTCTATGGGGTGTAGACTTCATAAGGCTGTCTATAGCCTTAAGCAGAGTCCCAGAGCTTGGTTCCAGAAGCTCTCAGACTTGTTTGAAAAACAGGGGTACAGACGTTCCAATGCAGATCATTCCTTGTTCGTACAGAAGACACACAGAGGTATTATTGCAATTATGGTGTATGTAGATGATATCTTGATTACATGTGATGATGAACAAGGAATTCAGAGGGCGAAAGAAATGCTGGGTCGTGAATTTATCACGAAGGAACTTGGAGTTCTTAGATATTTTCTGGGATTGGAATTCGCCAGAAATCCTCATGGGTTGGTAATGACCTAGAGAAAATATGTCAGTGACCTGTTGAGTGAAACATGAATGCTTGGTTGCCGATCTGCCACTACACCCATGGATCCCAGTATGAAATTATATGATGACGACACTTATGAGGTGGATAGGAGAAGATACAGAGAACTGATGGGCAAGCTTCTCTATATTACTATTACCAGACCCGGTATCTCCTTTGATGTGAGTTGGGTGAGCCAGTTCATGGAGCAACCGCATCAGGTACATATGGATACTATATATATGATACCTAGGTACCTTAAGTCATCTCTAGGTGCAGGTCTGTTGTTTAAGACAAGGAGATTACTATCTCAGCATGTGCAGATGTAGATTACGCAGGATGTCCTAAGGATAGGAAGTCCACCACTGCATTTGTTTGTGTATGTCGGAGACTCTCTGGTCTCATGGAGAAGCAAGAAGCAAACGATTGTAGCAAGATCCAGTGTTGAGTCTGAATATAGGGCTATGGCCCAGGTCAGTACAGAAATGATGTGGGTGAAAGCTGTGCTTACAGATCTATATATAAAAGTCCCTCTTCCTATGGTTCTGGAATGAAACAATCAAGCTGCTCTATTCATTGCAAATAATCCAGCATTTCATGAACGAACCAAGCACATTGAGGTTGATTGTCACTTCATACGAGATATGATTCAGAAGGGGTTTATTTCTACATCCCATGTTAGCTCAGGGGACCAAACTGCAAACATCTTTACCAAGGAATTACTTCGAGGGTCGTTCCAGAAGTGTTCGTCCAAGCTGAGCATGATTGACATCTATGATCCACCTTGAGGGGGAGTGTAGAGATATATATTATTCTCTTTTGTACTGTTTCGTAATTTTCTTTTACCTTTGGACTCTTGATGTATTTTACCCATAGGCCACTCTCCTATATAAGAGAACCTAGGGCGTATGGAATAAATAACTCTCATTTTTCCCAACATGCATGTATGGGCATTACTTAACAACGTAAAAGTGTCAATTGCATTACACTCAAATAGTACTTATCTTACTTCTACTTTACATTAAGGAACAATATGAAAAACAAAAAAAGACAATAAAAATATTACTTTTGGTAGTTGGATGACTAATCGGTCAAAGTTAGTCTATTCAGCCACATCCTATGAAAGAGCATAATTGGATTATCTAATTGGTATAGTCGGTCAACCATTGCTTCATTGCCCAAAACCCATGGCGGTGGACTAATTCAAACACCTATTGGACCCACTAACCGTCTAACACTTCCTTAATCGGATGAATTCCAACTCGGGGCAAGGCTCTAAATGGAGACCATAGACTCTAATCACTTTCACTCTGGTTACACCTATTCCTTCTCCTGCTTTTACTAAGAAGCGTCCAACAACTCCTCCTAGATCACCTCGAACTGATGAAATCAGATGTTTGATCCATCATCCACATTATGAATAGTTGAGAACAAAAATAGATCGAATGAATAAAAAGATTGAGGAGTTTACACAATATAAAGCCACTTTTTCAGTCTAGACTACACCTTCTACCATCTACCTAAGGGTCCCATCATTAAAATGCTCCATGACTCCTCAGATGTCCGTTATGTATCTATATGTAGTAATACCACCTTTAGGAGCGGAAACTGTAATACTCCAAACATAGTCCTTACATGGAATACTCCCAAAGTGTAAGATTAGGCTACAAAGGCAATGACTACTACTTAACAACTTGAGCTTAAACATTTAGCTATTGGTCAATAGTTTTAATGGGCCCGAGCACAATAAGTTGTAGGAACCAATTTTTCTCAATAATTGCTTCGTCTAAGCTCGGGACATTATAAAATCGTTTGGGACTTAAGATTCCTACTTAGTGAATTTAAGTAGGAGAGATTGTAACAATCTAAACATGGTCCTTAACAGGAATAATCACAACATGTGAGAGGGAGTTATAAATGATGGGGACTAGGAGGTGACCACTTGGGCTTAAGTATTTTAGGCGGTTGTCAATGGATTTTTTTGAATAAGAATCTAATAAGTTGTTGGGGTTAGTTCTGGAATTGTTACAAATGATATCAAAATCAAAATTTCTATGATAATGTGAAAGGCTATCTAAGAGATGGTGCCATCTCTGAAAAGAGATAAAAGGAAATGGTTGCTCGGAGCATGCATTCCTAATTATAATTAGGAAATAAGTGATATTTCATATCACATTGAAAATGTTGTGAATATACAACTACAACAATGGATATCGGGGATTTCTTCTACTGAATCCAGACATTTTTAACTGATATGAGCCTATATGGCGATATATCGCCGACATCCCTGTAAAAGGAGATACTAGGTAATATCAAAACTCCTACTTGCCTAAACTGATATATCGGTGATATATCGCCGATACGGCCTTCCATGCTGATGAGATACCTTGGTGTATGTTTTATTGATGATATTCTGTTGATTGATGAGACTACAAATGGAGTATTTGAGAAGTTTGAGGTTTGGAAACATGCAACTAAACCTGTGAATGTCCGTGTAGACGATCATATCTTCAGTCTACTACCCTAATCTTCTATTATCATCATGTCAGAGAGAAAGGCAGATATTCCATCTACAAGCGCCTTCTGAGGTCCAACGCCCATTGTAAAGATGGATGGGTCAAATTACGAACTGTGGGCATTGCAGTTCATGAGTATGATGAAGTCAACCGGTAAGAACCACATTCTTACTGAGGAAGTGCCTGATGAGAAGACTGGGGTCAACACCTCATGGGAGGCAGATAATGCATATGCTAAGGTTTGGCTATCAAGAACTCTGGCAATTGAGATTGCTAACGATATTCTCCATCAGCCCATTGCAAAAGCAATGTGGGACATTCTGGTTGCTACATATTCACAGGCAAAGAATGAGACGAAGATTCTGCAACTACAGCATGATATCTTCACAATCAAACAGAATGGTCGACCCTTACACTCATTATACACATCTTACGTGGAATGTTCGAGAAGCTCTACAGCTTCATGCCTCTCGCAGCCACTCCTGAGCAACAGAAGATGTACCGGAATGCCACTGTGGTTGGCGTATTCCTGGCAGCCCTTGATCCAGAGTACGAGGCAACACGTTCTCATATCTTGGCAGATTCCAGTATTCCTTCGATGGAGGAAGCATTTCATAGACTGAGTCGTATTACTGTTCCTTCATCCACTGCAAATTAGACCGCCTCGGCTATGGCAGCGAATCGAGGTCGTGGAGGTCACCATCAGCTCCGTGGTCGTGGACCTCGGGGTAGAGGGGTCGTGTTCGGCCAATATGCACTTTTTGTCACCGGTCTGGGAATACTGAAAAAACGTGCTATTCCAAACATGGTTTTCCTACTTCTGCACGAGTATCTAAACAGATTGAGTCCCCATCTGCTTCATCTCTAGATCAGCGCTTTGATGACCTTGTTGCCCGTTTGAGGGGCATTATTCCTCCATCTAGCCCAGTTGCATCAGTACCTGCTTCTGATAGTCACTCTGATGTTGCTGCTTCTGCATCCACCAGTACCTCAAGTATCACTTATGCATTTACTAGCAGTAGTGGATCAGATATTTTAGAGTGGATTATTGACTCTGGTGCCACACATCATCTGTATGGTGATCAAGGCCTACTAACAACCTACCGACAGGTCCCTCCAGGCCGTACTGTGGTTATTGCCAATGGGACGCATTCTCCTATTATTGGTCGGGGGAGATTAGCCTGACACCTTCTATGCACCTTAAGAACGTGGTGCACGCACCTGATTTCTCTATGAATTTATTGTCCATTAGCCAACTTACAAAGGATTTATATTGTCGAGAAATTTTTGATCCATCTTCTCTCATTTTTCAGGACATCCTTACGGACAACGTGATTGGGTGTGGCTATGAGCAATGCGGCCTATATCGTCTCAGTCGGACCCCTTATGTCGGAGCCTCCTCTCTACCTGTTGGATCTATCTCCCCATTCTTGTGGCACTTGCGCTTTTGACATCTACCACTTCAGAAATTGTGTCGTGTGTTACCCCCGGTTTCTCCTCACACGTCCATTCAATGTGAGGCTTGTCAGTTGGGAAAGCACCATCAGTCTAACTTTCCCAGCCGTCAGAGTCGGAGTAGTACCTCCAAGTTTGAGTTGTTTCATGTCGATATCTGGGGTCCTAGTCGTGTTCCTGATCATCAGGGACAGGTTTTATATGGTTATTGTGGATGATTTCTCTCGTGTGTCTTGGGGTCTTTTTCTTAAAGAATAAATATGAAGCGGGGAATATTATCATAAATTTCATCAATGAAGTTCGTAATGTTTTTTCTGCATCTGTAAAGATTGTGAGAAGTGATAATGCCTTAGAATTTTGTACTCATACTCTCTCCAATTATTTTTTAACTTAAGGGATTATCCACTAGACATCCTGTGCCTATACTTTCCAACAAAATGGGGTTGCAGAAAGGAAACATCGTCATTTACTTGATGTCACTAGGTCGCTTCTCATACAGAGTCATGCCCCTCATTCTTTCTGGGGCGATGCTGTTTTAACGGCATGTTATCTCATTCATCGTATGTCGTCGTCTGTCTTAGGTGAGAAGATTCCTTTCTCCCTTGTTTTTCCTTTTAAAAGAATTATTCTCCTATGGTTGTTAAGTGTGTTTCGTCGGGTACTCCAGAATACAAAAGGGGTACAGGTGTTATGATCCATTACGCAGGAGATATCTTGTTAGTGCTGATGTTACCTTTTTCGAGTCTGTTATGTACTTCTCTTCTACAGATGATCAGTTGGTATCCTCTGGCACTAGTGAAGCTATATGCATGCAACCACCATCACCCCCTCCACCAATACCATTACCATCTCCACCACTACCATTCCCTACACCTCCTGTTACTGTTCATGTTTCCCCATTGCCATTCCACTATACCCGTAGGCCTGCTTCTGGTCACGGTCACCGCTCATCATCTAGCTCGCCTGAGGTATGTTCTGAGAATATTATCAATATTGATGGATCTGACGATTTCCCTGAGCAGGATGTGTTACAGAGGCCAAATGAGGAGGCAGGTGATTTGGATCTACCTATTGCACTTCGGAAGCAGAAGTGCATCTGCGTGTCATATCCAATAGCATCCACTGTGTCTTTTGATCGCTTAACAGGAGCTTTTTCATTGCACTATCGGCGGTGGATATTCCACGGAATTACCAAGGTGCGTTGAAGGATAGTCGATGGCATTTAATCATGGAAGAAGAAATGGCTGCTCTTCAATCAAGAGGTACCTGGAGCCTTGTTACTGCACCTACTTATGTGTCTACAATGAGCTGCAAGTGGGTCTTTACAGTTAAGAAGAATATAGATGGCGGCATTGATAGATACAAGGCACGTCTGGTTGCTCGTGGCTTTACACAGACATATGGGGTGGATTATCTTGATACATTCTCGTCAGTTGCTCGTCATTCCACCCTACCAATTAGATGTCAAGAATGCATTCTTATATGGTGACTTGCAGGAGGAGGTCTACATGCAACAACCACCTGGTTTCGCTGTTGAGGGGGAGTGTTCTAAGGGGTGTAGACTTCATAAGGCTATCTATAGCCTTAAGCAGAGTCCCAGAGCTTGGTTCCAGAAGCTCTCAGACTTGTTTGAAAAACAGGGGTACAGACGTTCCAATGCAGATCATTCCTTGTTCGTACAGAAGACACCCAGAGGTATTATTGCAATTATGGTGTATGTAGATGATATCTTGATTACATGTGATGATGAACAAGGAATTCAGAGGGCGAAAGAAATGCTGGGTCGTGAATTTATCACGAAGGAACTTGGAGTTCTTAGATATTTTCTGGGATGGGAATTCGCCAGAAATCCTCATGGGTTGGTAATGACCTAGAGAAAATATGTCAGTGACCTGTTGAGTGAAACATGATTGCTTGGTTGCCGATCTGCCACTACACCCATGGATCCCAGTATGAAATTATATGATGACGACACTTATGAGGTGGATAGGAGAAGATACAGAGAACTGATGGGCAAGCTTCTCTATATTACTATTACCAGACCCGGTATCTCCTTTGCTGTGAGTTGGGTGAGCCAGTTCATGGAGCAACCGCATCAAGTACATATGGATGCTATATATATGATACGTAGGTACCTTAAGTCATCTCTAGGTGCAGGTCTGTTGTTTAAGAAAGACAAGGAGATTACTATCTCAGCATGTGCAGATGTAGATTACGCAGGATGTCCTAAGGATAGGAAGTCCACCACTGGATTTGTTTGTGTATGTCGGAGACTCTCTGGTCTCATGGAGAAGCAAGAAGCAAACGATTGTAGCAAGATCCAGTGCTGAGTCTGAATATAGGGCTATGGCCCAGGTCAGTACAGAAATGATGTGGGTGAAAGCTGTGCTTACAGATCTATATATAAAAGTCTTCCTATGGTTCTGGAATGTGACAATCAAGCTGCTCTATTCATTGCAAATAATCCAGCATTTCATGAACGAACCAAGCACATTGAGGTTGATTGTCACTTCATACGAGATATGATTTAGAAGGGCTTTATTTCTACATCCCATGTTAGCTCAGGGGAACAAACTGTGATAATGAACAAGGAATTCAGAGGGCAAAAGAAATGTTGGGTCGTGAATTTATCTCGAAGGAACTTGGAGTTCTTAGATATTTCTGGGATTGGAATTCGCCAGAAATCCTCATGGGTTGGTAATGACCTAGAGAAAATATGTCAGTGACCTGTTGAGTGAAACATGAATGCTTGGTTGCCGATCTGCCACTACACCCATGGATCCCAGTATGAAATTATATGATGACGACGCTTATGAGGTGGATAGGAGAAGATACAGAGAACTGATGGGCAAGCTTCTCTATATTACTATTACCAGACCCGGTATCTCCTTTGCTGTGAGTTGGGTGAGCCAGTTCATGGAGCAACCGCATCAGGTACATATGGATGCTATAAATATGATACGTAGGTACCTTAAGTCATCTCTAGGTGCAGGTCTGTTGTTTAAGAAAGACAAGGAGATTACTATCTCAGCATGTGCAGATGTAGATTACGCAGGATGTCCTAAGGATAGGAAGTCCACCACTGGATTTGTTTGTGTATGTCGGAGACTCTCTGGTCTCATGGAGAAGCAAGAAGCAAACGATTGTAGCAAGATCCAGTGTTGAGTCTGAATATAGGGCTATGGCCCAGGTCAGTACAGAAATGATGTGGGTGAAAGCTGTGCTTACAGATCTATATATAAAAGTCTTCCTATGGTTCTGGAATGTGACAATCAAGCTGCTCTATTCATTGCAAATAACCCAGCATTTCATGAACGAACCAAGCACATTGAGGTTGATTGTCACTTCATACGAGATATGATTCAGAAGGGCTTTATTTCTACATCCCATGTTAGCTCAGGGGACCAAACTGCAAACATCTTTACCAAGGCATTACTTCGGGGGTCGTTCCAGAAGTGTTCGTCCAAGCTGAGCATGATTGACATCTATGATCCACCTTGAGGGGGAGTGTAGAGATATATATTATTCTCTTTTGTACTGTTTCGTAATTTTCTTTTACCTTTGGACTCTTGATGTATTTTACCCATAGGCCACTCTCCTATATAAGAGAACCTAGGGCGTATGGAATAAATAACTCTCATTTTTCCCAACATGCATGTATGGGCATTACTTAACAACGTAAAAATGTCAATTGCATTACACTCAAATAGTACTTATCTTACTTCTACTTTACATTAAGGAACATTATGAAAAACAAAAAAAGACGATAAAAATATTACTTTTGGTAGTTGGATGACTAATCGGTCAAAGTTAGTCTATTCAGCCACATCCTATGAAAGAGCATAATTGGATTATCTAATTGGTATAGTCGGTCAACCATTGCTTCATTGCCCAAAACCCATGGCGGTGGACTAATTCAAACACCTATTGGACCCACTAACCGTCTAACACTTCCTTAATCGGATGAATTCCAACTCGGGGCAAGGCTCTAAATGGAGACCATAGACTCTAATCACTTTCACTCTGGTTACATTTATTCCTCCTCCTGCTTTTACTAAGAAGCGTCCCACAACTCCTCCTAGATCACCTTGAACTGATGAAATCAGATGTTTGATCCACATTATGAATAGTTGAGAACAAAAATAGATCGAATGAATAAAAAGATTGAGGAGTTTACACAATATAAAGCCACTTTTTCAGTCTAGACTACACCTTCTACCATCTACCTAAGGGTCCCATCATTAAAATGCTCCATGACTCCTCAGATGTCCGTTATGTATCTATATGTAGTAATACCACCTTTAGGAGCGGAAACTGTAATACTCCAAACATGGTCCTTACATGGAATACTCCCAAAGTGTAAGATTAGGCTACAAAGGCAATGACTACTACTTAACAACTTGAGCTTAAACATTTAGCTATTGGTCAATAGTTTTAATGGGCCCGCGCACAATAAGTTGTAGGAACCAATTTTTCTCAATAATTGCTTCGTCTAAGCTCGGGACATTATAAAATCGTTTGGGACTTAAGATTCCTACTTAGTGAATTTAAGTAGGAGAGATTGTAACAATCTAAACATGGTCCTTAACAGGAATAATCACAACATGTGAGAGGGAGTTATAAATGATGGGGACTAGGAGGTGACCACTTGGGCTTAAGTATTTTAGGCGGTTGTCAATGGATTTTTTTGAATAAGAAGCTAATAAGTTGTTGGGGTTAGTTCTGGAATTGTTACAAATGATATCAAAATCAAAATTTCTATGATAATGTGAAAGGCTATCTAAGAGATGGTGCCATCTCTGAAAAGAGATAAAAGGAAATGGTTGCTCGGAGCATGCATTCCTAATTATAATTAGGAAATAAGTGATATTTCATATCACATTGAAAATGTTGTGAATATACAACTACAACAATGGATATCGGGGATTTCTTCTACTGAATCCAGACATTTTTAACTGATATGAGCCTATATGGCGATATATCGCCGATCCCTGTAAAAGGAGATACTAGGTAATATCAAAACTCCTACTTGCCTAAACCGATATATCGGTGATATATCGGCGATACGGCCTTCCATGCTGATGAGATACCTTGGTGTATGTTTTATTGATGATATTCTGTTGATTGATGAGACTACAAATGGAGTAATTGAGAAGTTTGAGGTTTCGAAACATGCATTGAAGACTAAAGGTTTTTTTATAAGTAGGGATATGACTGAATATATGGAGTGCACTTTTGATGGAAGCAATGGTGGAGTAATCAAGGTGATGATTGGTGACGATAACATTCAGAAGAGGGATTCTTTTAGGCAAGGCCCTAAATGTCGGTTTCGGTCACCATTTTGGTATTGACCAAAACAGAATTTCGATGGAATTTCGGTGGAATTTTGACCGGAATTTCTGTCATTTCGGTCGTTTTTTGTATTAGGACACCCATATTTCGGTCATTTCGGTCAAATTTCGATTTCGACTAGATATCGATATTCGACAGAAATTCGACCGAATTTCGCTGAAATTTGAGGCCATGCTTTTAGATATATGATCTATTTTACAACATGATGGGGAAATTGGTGGAGATGTTAGTGTAAAAATATATTATTCACTTATGTACCTTTGTGTTATTTTTCTTTCCCGTTGGACTCTTTATGTAATTTACCCATAGGCTACTCTCCTATATAAGAGAGCCTAGGGTTGATGGAATAAACATGTTCTCTTTTTTTCCCAACTTGGTATCAGAGCGACGGTCCTAGACCGGAGTTCTCGAACCAAAGAAACACCAACCCCACCGTCGAGCCCTTCTTCCTCCGAGCACCGCCGATCTCGCGCCTCAGCCTCCAGCGCTTGTGTCTGCGCCTGCGCCTCCCGCGCGCTTCGCCTGCGCCTGCGCCTCGCCTGCGCCACCCGCACGCTTCACCTGCGCCTCCCGCGCGTTGTGCGCCTCACGCGCGTTCTGCGCATTCCCCGCACTGTGCGCTAGGTCAGCGCATGCTCCTAGCGCCTTCGCACCCGTGCGTGTATCGGGCTGAGATCTGTGAGCCATAGTTCAAGACTTGCGCGCGTGTTCTATGTTTGTATCTGCACGTGACCCCCTAAAGGTCTCGATTCTCGTGCAGATGGAACCCTAAGTCAAGCGTCTGCACCTCCAAAGTAATGGGTTTGGTTTCCTGAAGTCTACACATACAACCAAACCCATTTATGTCCGTGTAGACGATCATACCTCCAGTCTACCACTTCAGTCTTCTGTTATCAGTATGTCAGAAAGCAAGGCAGATATTCCATCTATAGGCACCTTCCGAGGTCCAGCGTTGATTGTGAAGATGGATGGTTTGAACTATGAACTGTGGGCTATGCAGTTCATGAATATGATGAACTCAACCGGTAAGAAACACATTCTTAATGAGGAAGAGCCTGCTGAGAAGACTGGAGTTAATGCCTCGTGGGAGGCAGATGATGTATATGCCAAAGTATGGCTATCTGGAACTCTGGCAATCGAGATTGCTAATCATATTCTTCATCAGTCCACTGCTAAAGCAATGTGGGATATTCTGGCTGCCTCCTATTCTCAAGCGAAGAATGAGACAAAGATTCTGCAACTCCAGCATGACATATTCACTATAAAGCAGAATGGTCGCCCTCTACACTCACTGTACACATCTCTACGAGGATTGTTCGAGAAGCTTTATAGCATCATGCCCCTGACAACCACACTAGAGCAACAGAAGACCTACCGGAATGCTACTATGGTAGGAGTTTTCCTCGCTGCCCTTGATCTTGAGTATGAGGCAGTACGGTCCCAGATTTTGGCAGACTCTACTATTCCTCCTATGGAGGAAGCCTTTCACAGACTGAGCCGCATCATTGTTCCTTCTATGACTACGAATCAGACTGCTTCAGCCATGGCTGCCAACCGAGGTCGTAGAGGTCACTATCCTCAGGCTCGCGGCGTGGTCCTCGTGGCAGAGGAGGCCGTGTACGGCCAACATGCACCTACTGCCATCGCACTGGACATACCGAAGACACATGCTACTCTAAGCATGGATTTCCTGCATCTGCACGAGTTGCTGAGCAGATAGAGCCTCCATCTGCTGCTTCTTTGGATCAGCGCTTTGACGATCTTGTTGCCTATCTAAAGGGCATCATTCCTCCACCTGGACCAGCACCCACTACTGAGAACCAGTCTGATGTTGCCGCACCCGCCTCTGCATCTACCAGTACATCAGGTAGTACATATGCATTTACTAGTAGTGGATCAGATACTTTAGCATGGATAAAAAAAGGACTCTTGTGCCACACATCATCTATTTGGTGATCAAAGTCTACTTACAGGGTACAGACAGATCCCTCCAGGTCAAATAATGGTCATTGCTAATAGTACACATTCCCCGATTACTGGATAGGGGGAGATTAGACTGACGTCATCTATGCAGCTCAAGAATGTGTTACACGCACCTGATTTTCCAATGAATCTGTTGTCTATCAGTCAAATTACAAAGGATTTACAGTGTCGGGCGATTTTTGATCCATCTTCTCTTGTTTTTCAGGACATCCTTACGGGCAACGTGATTGGGCGTGGCTATGAGCAAGGAGTCCTATATCGCCTTAGTCAGACTCCTTTTGTTGGAACCTTATCTTTAGCTGGATTCGTCTCTCCTTTGTTATGGCACTTGCACTTTGGTCATATACCGCTTCAGAAACTGCGTCGTGTGTTACCCCAGGTTTCGCCTTACACGTCTATTCAATCTGAGGCTTGTTAGTTAGGAAAGCATCATCGCTCAACCTTTCCCAGTCATCAGTGTCAGAGTAGTACCTCCAAGTTTGAGTTGTTTCGCGTCGATATCCGGGGTCCGAGTCGTGTTCATGATCATCAAGGACACATGTTTTATATAGTTATTGTGGACGATTTCTCTCGAGTGTCATGGGTATTTTTGTTAAAGAATAAATCTGAAGCAGGGAATATTGTCATCAATTTTCTTAATGAGATTCGTAATGTTCTTTCCGCAACTGTTAAAATTGTGAGAAGTGGTAATGCCCTGAAATTGTGTACTCATGCCCTATCCAGTTATTTCTCATCCCAAGGAATCATCCACCAGATATCCTGTGCTTATACTTCCCAACAGAATGGGGTTGCTGAAAGGAAACATCGCCATTTACTGGATGTAACCAGGTCGCTCCTTATACAGAGTCATGCTCCTCACTCTTTCTGGGGTGACGCTGTTCTTACAGCATGTTACCTAATCAATTGTATGTTGTCATCTGTTCTAGGTGAGAAGATCCCCTTCTCTCTTATCTTCCCTGGAAAAAAATTATTCTTTCTTACTCCTCGTGTATTCGGTTCGGTTGCTTTTGTCCACCATTTGTCTTCCGAGACTGACAAGCTCTCTCCTAGGGCTGTCAAGTGTGTCTTCGTTGAGTACTCCAAAACTCAGAAGGGGTACAAGTGTTATGATCCTTTGCGCAGGCGGTACCTTATCAGTGCAGATGTTACATTTTTTGAATCTATTATATATTTCTCAGCCTCTGGTGATCAGTTGATACCCCCTGCTAATACTGATGCCATTTACATGTCACCACCACCACCATCAGCACCACCAGAACCGTTACCATCTTCTGCACCTCCTGTCACTATACCTGTTTCACCATTACCATTTCATTATACCTGCAGGCCTACTTTAGCTCATGGTCATTGCTCATCACCTAGCTTGCCTAAGGTATGTTCTGAAGATATTACCATTGATGGATCTGATGATTTTTCTGAGCAGGATGTGATACAGAAGCCAGACGAGGACACAAATGATTTAGATGTTCCTATTGCTATACGAAAGTCGAAGCGGAGTTGCGCATCATATCCTTTAGCAGCTTCTGTGCCATTTGATCGACTAACTGGAGATTTCAGGAATTTGGTCGTCACATTGTCAGAAGTAGCTATTCCACGGAATTACCAAGACGCACTGAAGGATAGTAGATGGCATCTAGCCATGGAGGAAGAAATGGTAGTTCTTCAGTCTAGAGGAACTTGGAGTCTAGTTCCTGTACCTGTTGATGTGTCACCAGTGAGTTGCAAGTGGGTATTTATAGTCAAGCAGAATGCAGATGGCAGTATTGACAGGTACAGGGCTCGTATTGTTGCTCGTGGTTTTACACAGACATATGGGGTAGATTATCTTGATACATTCTCGCCAGTGGCCCGCCATTCCACTCTACGGATCTTGTTGTCTGTTACGGTCACTCGTGATTGGCCGCTATGCCAATTGGATGTGAAGAATGCGTTCTTATATGGTGACTTACAGGAGGAAGTCTACATGCAACAGCCACCTGGTTTTGCTGTTGATGGGGAGTATCCTGCGGTTTGCAGACTTCATAAGGCTATCTATGGCCTTAAGCAGAGCCCCAGAGCGTGGTTTCAAAAGCTCTCAGATCTCTTTGAGAAACAAGGATACAAACATTCTAATGCTGATCATTCATTGTTTGTACAAAAGACTTCCAGAGGTATTATTGCAATCATGGTCTATGTAGACGACTTTCTGATTACAGGTGATGATGAATAGGGAATAAAGGAGGCGAAAGAAATGCTGGGTCGTGAATTCGTTACCAAGGACCTTGGGGTCCGTAGATATTTTCTGGAACTGGAGTTTGCCAGAAATCCTTATGGGTTGGTAATGTCTCAGAGGAAATATGTCACTAACCGGTTGAGTGAAACAGGAATGCTTGGTTGCCGACCTGCTACCACACCTATGGACCCTAGTATGAAGCTATATGATGGTGATACAGAGGAGGTGGATAGTAGAAGATACAGAGAACTGGTGGGCAAACTTCTTTATGTTACGATTACTAGGCCCGATATAGCCTTTGTTGTAAGTCGTGTGAGCCAGTTCATGGAGCAACCACGTCAGGTACACATGGATGCCATACATGTGATACTCAGGTACCTCAAGTCATCTCCAGCTGTGGGTTTGTTGTTCAAGAAAGGCAAAGTGACTACTATCTCAGCCTGTGCAGATGCAGATTACGCAGGGTGTCCCACGGAAAGGAAGTCCACCTCTGGGTTTGTTGTATTTTGGAGATTCTCTAGTCTCATGGAGGAGCAAGAAACAAACTGTGGTGGCACGGTCTAGTGTTGAATCTGAATATAGGGCTATGGCCCGGGTGAGCACAGAAATGATGTGGGTAAAGGATGTGCTTACATATTTACATATAGAAGTTCCACTTCCTATGACTTTGGAATGTGACAATCAGATGGCCTTGTTCATTGCAAATAATCCAGCATTGCATGAACGAACCAAGCACATTGAAGTTGACTGTCACTTTATACGTGACATGATTCAGAAGGGATTCATTGCTACATCCCATGTTAGTTCAGAGAATCAAACAGCAGATATTTTTACTAAGGCATTACTGCGAGGCCCATTTCAGAAGTGTGTGTCCAAGTTGAGCACGATTGATATCTATGCTCCATCTTGAGGGGGAGTGTAAACATATATTATTCACTTATGTACCTCTGTGTTATTTTTCTTTCCCGTTGGACTCTTTATGTAATTTACCCATAAGCTACTCTCCTATATAAGAGAGCCTAGGGTTGATGGAATAAACATGTTCTCTTATTTTCCCAACAGTTAGAATAAATACAAGTTGACTAAAGTGAAGATTAGTCTCTATGGTTCTTTGTGAAAAGAAAATTCCTTTGAAAATCAAAGGAAAGTTTTACAAAGCGATTATGAGACATGTTATGCTCTATGGATCTGAATGTTGTCCTATAAACCATAAACATGTGCAGAGAATGACAATAGCAGAAACGAAAATGCTAAGGTGGATGTGTGGACACACACATTCACACGTAAAGATCGAATTCAAAATGTTGTCATCAGAAGGAAAGTTGGTGTAGCTCCAATCGGGGATAAGATGCAAGAAAATCGCTTAAGGTGATTTGGTCATTTGCAAAGGAGGTCAGCTGATACACCGATGAGAAGATGCAAATTTTGGGATATTGAGCCAGCTAAGAGAGGGCGAGGAAGGTGCAAGAAGGGTTGGGATGAAATTATACGAAGGGATCTTAGTTTTTTGGATCTAAGCCCGAGAATAACCCAAGATCGATCTGAATGGAGGAAAAAAATCAATGTATCCGACCCTACTTAATGTGGGAAAAGGCTTTGTTGTTGTTATATAGAACAATAGAAGCTCCTCTCCATTTTAACCAACCTGTATTAATTCTATGAGTAATATCTTCATCATTTTCTCTGTCATGTTACAAAATAGATCCCAAGTATCTAAAAGAATCTTTCTTTTGAATGTTATTGTCATCAATCTTCACATCAATTCCTTCACCATTGCTTCCATCAAAATTGCACTCCATACATTCAATCTTAGCCCTACTTATACGAAAACCTTTAGTCTCTAATGCATGTCTTCGGACCTCAAACTTTTCATTTACTCCGTCTTCAGTCTCATCAATCAAGACAATATCATCAGTGAATAACACACACCAAGGTATCTTATCTTGAATGTGACTAGTCAACTCGTCCATAATCAAAGTAAAAAGGAATGGACTCAAAGTTGAACCTTGGTGCAGACCAATGATGATGTCAAAATAACTAGTCTTCCTAGACTGAATCCTTACACAAGATGAAGCCCTATCATACATATCCTTTATGAGGTTAATGTATAGGACATGTACTTGTCTCTTCTCCAAAACTCTCCACAATATCTAATGTGGGACAGAATCAGAAGCCTTTCCAAATGAATACAATTTATACAGAGGTTCTTCCTTTTGGCTCTATAAATCTCTATTGTTTTCCTCAGCAAATGGATGGTTTCAATAGTTGAGCAATCTTGTATGAATTTGAATTGATTTTCTTTTACTTTGGAAACTTGCCTCAACCTTCTTTTGATCACATGCTAAATTTTCATAGTATGAATCATCAGCTTGATACCTTTGTAATTTCAATAATTTGGATGTCTCATTTATTCTTATAAAGAGGCAACACGGTGCTTCTCTTCCATTTATCTGGTATTTTCTTATTTTGTCACATAACATTGAATAAATTTGTAAACCAAGTCAAACCACGCTCACCTAAACTCTCCATACTTCTATAGAAATGTCATCAGGTCATACACATTTCCCAAGTTTCATAGCCTTCAAAGCCTCATCTACTTCCTTCCTTTCTATTCGTTTATATAAGAAGGAAAAATTATAACACTCGAAACATAATCGTACATGTAATACTCATAAGGCGTGAGAGTTGTTTATTAGTGGTTGGGGTTACTTCTTGACAACTTGGGGAGCCGAATTTTTAATTTTAAGTAGTTATTTATTGGTCCAATTGGGCTCAAACTAGGAGGGGTACTTTTCTTGGATAATGTCTTGGGTTAAGATCAAGATGTTACAAATGGTATCTGAGACAAGATTTCTTTTATACTAGAAATGGCTACCTAAAAGGGAGCTACTTATAGGAGATAGGAGGTAGAAGCTATCTGTAATGCGCAACCGTCACTATTACTGGAAATAAGTTATAGACCATATCACAACAAGAACATTGTGAATATATATAGGGAAGATTCTAACACTACAGACGTAGTCCCATTGTACTAAACATCTCGATATATTAGCGATATATCACCATATTAACATGAAGGGGTTTCCTATTAGCATGCATATCTATTTACAGGATATCGATCGATATTTCATGAGATATCGATATATCAGTCAAAGTTTGAATATTTCTGTATAAAATTTCCTTGGCATCAACCGATACCATCGAGATAGTGATGATATTGCTCAATATCACCCATTTAAAACTTTTTGTCGATTTGTGATTTTCCTTTTATAGTTATTCCCAGTATTATAAAATGCGTTATACTTTATATTTTTTGTTTCGATCCATGGCGGTTGCCGCTACACCCATAACCTTGAGTATTTCCATATTTACGTACATAACCCTCATGGTTATGGGTGTAAGACGGAATGACTATTTAGGGTTTCTCGTGTAATTCGTGAGGGTTATAGGTGTGAGATGGGGTCATTATTTGGGGTTTCTCGTGTAATTCGTGATTATCGAGGGTTATGTACGTAAATGCAAAACTACTCGGTGTTATGGGCGTAAATATCCCTTTTATAAAAACTAATTATCTTTATTTGCAAAAAATCATTTTTTGTGCTATTTCTGATATTTCCACCTATATTTTCGATATATCCCTATATAGCACCGATATATCCGTTTTCAAGATAAGATTATCCAATATCGATATTTTGAACTTTGAGTCCCACATGGAATGCTCAAAAAGTGAGTGGATTATAAGTGGGGGTGACTACTATTTAATTACTTGGCCTCAAAATTGTGTGGTCAATGAGTTTAAGTAGTGTCAAACTCAACAAGTTGTTTGTGTCAATTTTTCTTGATAATGGCGACGATCATGCTTGAGGTGTTACATTTATACATTGTTATAAATTAAAATCTCGTATTGCCATTAAGTCAACTTCATCCTCAAATCCAAGGGTTCTGACAATCTTTTGAGACATTATTTCCTCCAGCTGTTATGGAGAAATAGACCGCTGACTAGTTATCAGTTTGTGAAGTTATAATCACGTTGGAGGATAGATATCTTGCTGCCTTGCAAAAGAGGTAAATCGGTCACATTAAGATTACCGTCTGGAGAGGTTTGCTTAATATACAAAAACTGCCTACCAACAGTCGGACAAGTGGGTAATGTTGGGGTGAACCAAAAAAGTTTGTGTAGAGTCGAATCCAATGGAAAAAATTATGGCAATGGAGGAAACACGGTCTGGTTTAGTTAATAAAATCTTAATAAATCATATTGGAGTATAACGTGGCATTTTATGCCAGTTTATCTGCTTACACAAGTTTTTTAGCATGTTTTGATTGTTGCTCAGAAATTGTGTCTATCTTGCATAAGAACATTGCCATGACTCAAACATTTCCATGAATGCCATTATGAAGTCAGAAATTATTTTATTGCCTCATCTTGATCTGTTCCAGTTTATTTATTAGCAATTATCTGAGAATTATTTCCTTTTATTGTTGCGTACAAAAACAAGTATGAAATGATGTCCCATTGGAAGGCGGCATGCATTGACCATTTTACTCATGCAGATCCTATGCCCTTACCCCTGTTTATGAGGCTGCGACACGGACAATCGAAGAATCATCCTCCACAAGTTCTGTAAAGCCTGAGCCAGAGGAGTCAGACAGCCGGGAAGTAGTTCTTCCTGGAATAAATCTTTTATTTGATGGGTCAGTGCTGCACCCTTTCGATATCGCTGCTTGCTTGCAAGGTCGGCAACCCATTCTACTAATAGCAGAGGCTTCTGCGGCATCTGCTGCCATGCAGAGTAACAAGGCTTTTTGATGGGTAATTTGGATTTTGCGCTTCTGGTTGCACTTTATTTTTGGTGTGTTGAGTCTCTAGATAGATGCTACATACGACACTCGTTGGCTCCTATTTACTTCAGTGCCTAACTGCTCGAAAATCAAAGTGAAGCAACTCCTCCAAGAACTTGGAATTAGTGATTTTGCAATCTTCAGTGCCCCATCAGTCGATTATTTCATCAATTTGGTAGCTTCAGTGCTTTGTTGACCATCAGATTCTCTGGAAGAATTCAACTGCTCACTTTTCGACGATATTGTACTCACCGTGGCAGGTTTGTGTTTAACTGCCCATGTTCTACAAAAACAGAAATTGAAGTAAACATTCTTATTCTTTCAGTTTGATCAAATTGGCAGTTTGTTAAAATTACAGTTCCTTCGATGCTCGAACATTCTATCACTGCAAAAAAGATATCCCATTCTGCTCAAGGATTTCTGGCCGGCACGACCATTCTAAGTTCCATCGGACAGGTTAGAACTAAAATATGGTAATTTTACATTGACATCTCACTGGTTGATTTATGATCTAGTTTTTGTCATTTCTCACTGCAATCAACATCCCACAACTTTTTTTGTTATGTCAGGTGATGTTGATGGTAACTTATCTCTTCCTAACGTGTGTACCTAAACTTTTCCTGCTTTTTCCGGGTGCCTGCTGTGCATTCGAATATGTGTAAGATTGCTACAATTGTATCCTATTTGTGCACATGAATTAGGGTTTATTAGAATTGTGGGGCCTTGATGAAAATTGTTCTTTTGCACTGACCTGAAACTGAAATAGAACACAACAATGTCATGATGATGGATAAACAAGGCAAAGAAAGTACATTTTGTTGCGTAATAGCATGAAGAAAATTCTTGGTCATTTCGTTCTTCGACCAATGTCTGGAAAGGGTGTGTTAGATTCTCGATCTTCTTGTATGGATTTAGGTTAGGATGGAGTTGTGATTATGTGTTGGATTAGATAGAGGATATAGATAACCCTAAATTGTCAAGCATCGCGCAAGCACGATAAAGCATGATACACACTCAATTAATTTGATGCTAGCGTCTAGATGATATTGAAATATGGTATTTTGAATCATAAATTAAGATTTCATCACAAGCATGTGTCTTAATTTCAAGATCACAACAAAAGTATACACCAAATTAACGATCTCTTATTACACTCTAGCGTAAATGAACTCTTGTCAAGGGGATCACATTGCAGATGGCGGGTAAAGAATGATAAAAGACGGCTGTGATACTATTGGAAAGTACGGTTTCAATATTTCCCATACATAATCCTTTTGTATAAATGTTGACGCAGGCAGACACTAAGATGGAATATGCATGCTAATATGCCCAATGTACCTGATGCAATATGATGAGAAGTTATTCTCCTAGGAACAAAGGGATAAAAACCTTCCATGCCCCATGCAAGGTGTATAAGTTGTACTTTTCTAGTTAGCCCATAAGTATTCGATTGACATCCTAAGACCATAAAACCAGTTACATGAAATGTGCCAAAATTGAAGCAAGCGACCTCTTAGAGAAAGGAATGAATTCCAAATATTTTTGGCAAATTCAAAGAGCGTTTTCATGTATGGTCGTTGCATAACATTTCTAGGTCTCAATACGTCCAAAGCCAGATAGCTGTCAAAAAGCATAAACCAGAAAGCACAATATGTGCCCATTCCACACCTTCGTAACTCCAATTACCGGATTTTATTAGTCCCTCCTGTAATACTCCAATCCCATGAATTAGTTATTCCTAAAGGAGACATGAAAGGTATAACAAACTATATATTTACTAAGTTCTGGGCTTTAATCTTTAGGACATGCTAGTGAATTACTTTTCAAACATATTTGGCATTTTTCAGGGATATCATTTGCCCAAAATCGTACTCTTTCTCACTCATTTAAGATTTATTATCCACACAACTTATTTATTTTTGAATTTAATAATAAGAAACCATGATTTACTATGTTTTTTTATCTATATATGTTATTGTGGAGATTTGTAACTGGAAAAATATGGATCATAATATTTCCAATAAATCTACGGAAAAAGTCACATATTTGGTTATGTATGCTGACATATTTGATTATGTGACGTAGAGGAGCTGCTCGATGGGCATCAGGATGTGCACCAACCATCCCTCTCCTTCCAAGGTCGTCCGATGCCCATCGAGCAGCTCCCATGTGTTACAGCATGTGCTGTAACAGCAGAGGAACCGCTCCCGTGATGACATAGAAAACGTACTTTTGGGATGCATTTATGCATGTGATGAAAAACCGATGTTAAAATCCTATGTATCATATAACCCTACCTTAATGCGGAAAATAAAGTGAATGCAAAAAAATGTTTAATTATAATATATCAGTCCAAAATTCCTCTCTATAGAACTAAACGTATAATCTGCCGAGGGGTTCAGAAAAGTTTATCTCATAAATTTTAAACTTAATCGTTTTGATTTTACATGCAAAGCAAACCAAGGCAGGAGAAGAAACGTGCATTCCAAGTTTGTTGCAATAAACTGCAAAACACAAGACAATTTGACTAGAGATTGAAAGATATATGAGATGTAAAATATCAAAATAAATCCTTTGAAGTCAGAAGTAAAATGCTAACGTTTTCATTTCTAATAAACACATTTACTAAGAAATTCGATACTATGGTCCTAGTAGTTCTCCATACACTGATAAAGGATGTAATGATTCTCTAGAAGAGAGGAGCCATAATGGTCCTCTCCAGACCGCCAGGATCCCATAAGTGAATAAAAAATTGGATCTACATTGAATTGTTGGGAATACGAGCCAGTATTGTCTAATCTCAGATATCGGTTTTTGTAGATGTGAATCACCTTATATGGATGCGGATGCGCAATCGACCTCTCCCATGGAAGCACGTTGTTGTGGTGGTGTAGAGGTAACGCCTACACTTACCTCTATATATAGCCTAGTTACATCCCCATAGTACTATTCTTAATAGGACTATAAATAGTATACAACTCAACTAGTATTACTATTAGAAGTCCAACCCATTAGAATTTCCAATCCTAGTATGATACTAATCCTAACATGGATCTCATTGTAGTCCACATCTATCCTTGTGGGGAGAAGTTTGATTTCAAACTCCGATTCGAACATAAGAAAACTTGATTATCCCCTTGCAATGGTAAAAGTTGTAATGCAATCCGGGCATGATTCATTGAAACATGAAAATATTTGTTGAAATTATATGTCGAACCACATAGAAGATAAATGGTTTATGTGAAAATCTAACATAACAATAACAAAGTATTTTCCTACATTAAAGGGTCGTCTATATGGATTCTTTGCCTCCATTCAGATCTATCTTGGGTCATTATCGAGCTTAAATTCTAAAAATTAAAATCACTTTGAATAGTCTCATTCCAACACTTCTTGAAATCTAGCAACATAAATTTATTTCTTTTTTTAAAAAAATTCTATGATGTTGATGCACTTCTATCAACTAGTGTATACTCCATGGGTTGCATCGATTTTATTGATGAGATGGGAAAATATAGCATGGAAGATAATAATGTTATCATGGTAATAAATGCATCACTTGTGATTTTGAGCTTTTGCGTAAAATATCTTAAAATTTTGAAAATCGACAAAGCAAGTATAAATAATAAAAAATATATCTAACAATTTTTATGATCAAATGTACATGAAAAAACTACGTTCAAAAGCACAGGAGAAACTATGTTAAAAAAAATACCAAGAGCATATCTTTAAAAACTATTTATTAGTGTATTTTTGAAAGTTGACATAATTATCTGAAACAAATTTATAATATTTCATATAATATATGGTATATCAAATGTTTAACATAAAAGGCTAACAAATGTATTTTTTAAAATAAAATAAGGATGTGCAATTATGTTGGATAGCAAGATATTTATACAATATTAATATTTATGTAGACACTCATGCAACAAATCAAAATTTTATTCATTTACATCAAATCAAAGATGAAATTATATTTATACTTAGATATCATTCAATTAAGATGAAATTAAATTTATATTTAGAACTCATTCAATCAAGATATCCGTACAATATTATACTTCAATTTTAAATAATATTTAATTTACGTAGTAATCCAAATATTTATTTAAATAAGACGCCCTCTTAAAAAGTTGTTCTTTAAGTTCGCGCCATTTTTTTCACCCCACTAAAAATAAAATGATATTCATTTATGGCACTCTAAATTTTAAAGTATATTACAAAATAAAATAATTAAAAATACTGCAGCAGCAAGTATCCAGCTGGTTTGGTTGCCATGCTCGAGAAAGGAAAGAATGGAAGAGGAGATATCAGGAAGACAGCCATGTGTCATGTGGAGAGGAGTTGGGAGAATCCAGCTTTAATATATATCTATCGCGACAGATTTGATGAATACAACAAAAGCATATTAAATTATTAAGAGGTACGTAGGCTTTGCCTATGAATGTGTTATTTCTTTTTATGCATACTCATTTTACTAAGGGTCGTTCAGTAAAACTACATTTTCTTTTTAAAACTTTTATATTAGAGAGGAGATTGACATCTCTACTCCATTACATTTTAACTAAAAGTCTAGTATCATTTTAGAATAAAATTTAAGGAGACAAAATTATGATAAACATGTATATTCATTTTTTCTTGTTGTTTATCTAGTGTCACTTTCATAAGTTAGAGTACAACAATAACAAAGCTTTTTCCCACAAGCAAGTAGGGTCGGCTACATGGATTCTTAGCCTCCATTCAGATCTATCTTGGGTCAATCCTGGGCTTATATCCAAAAAATTAAGATCCCTTCGTATAGTCTCCTTCCAACACTTCTTGGGTCGTCCTCGCCCTTTCTTAGCCAACTCAACATTCCAACACTTGTGTCTCCTATCTGGTTCATTAGTTGATCTTCTTTGCAAATGATCAAACCATTTTAAATGATTTTCTCGCATCTTATCCTCAATCGAAGCTACACGAACTTTCTTTCTGATTGCATCATTCCGAATCCGATCTTTATGTGTATATCCACACATCTACTATAGCATTTTTCATTTATGTTATATCCATTCTCGGCACATGTCTATCCATAGAGCATAGCAGGACTCACGGCTGCTTTGTAAATTTTTTTTAATTTTTAAAGGAGTTATCACAAAGAACAGCATACTCCTCTTCACTTTATCCGGCATGCAATTATTCTATTAGTAACATCTCCATCAATTTCCCCATCATGTTACAAAATAGATTCCAGATATCTAAAAGAATCTCACTTCCGAATGTTATCATCACCAATCTTCTCCTCGATTCCTTATCCATTGCGTCCATCAAAGGTGCACCCCATATATTTCATCTTGGCCCTAGTTATACGAAATCCTTTAGTCTCCAAAGCATGTCTCCAGACCTCAAGCTTCTCATTTACTCCATCTGTAATCTCGTCAACCAATACAATATCATCAGCAAATAACATAAGCCAAGGTAACTTCATCCTGAATGTGACTTGTCAACTCGTCTATAGTCAAAGTAAAAAGAAATGGACTCAAAGTTGAACCTTGATGTAAACCAATTATGATGTCAAAATAGTCAGTCTTCCCAGACGGGGATTTTACACAAAATAAAGCCCTATCATACATATCCTTTATGAGGTTAATATATAGGACAGGTAACTGTCTCTTCTCCAAAACCCTCCACAATATCTCTCGTGCGATAGAACCATAAGCCTTCTCCAAATCAATAAAGATCATATGGAGGTTCTTCCTTTTAGCTCTATAAATCTCCATTGTTCTTCTCAGCAAATGGATAACTTCAATAGTTGAACGGCCTGACATGAATCCGAATTTATTTTCTTTTACTTTAGAAACTTGCCTCAACCTTCTTTCGATCATGCATTCCCAAATGTACACCCGATTTCAAGGTTAAATCTAAAATATAAAGTGTAACAATGTGGTACCCTAAGTTTAAGATTTATCTCAATGTGGTCCTTGACTATTGAAATGTGGTTGATCATTTCGTCTTTCTTACCATAAATTTCAAGAGTGAAGGATAACATTTAGACAAATCTTAAAGTTTGGTACCGCATCATTACCTTTTAAAGTTTATGTATTGTTGTTAAAAAGATTACCAATGCATATATTAAATAGTAAATCATCGGATCCAAATGAATTAACAGAGAAACAACACCGAATAAGAATATATTAATCGTATGTTTCCCAATCATTATCCGATTATAAAATGCAAACAGGAACCGATTAAAAAAACAGAAACATAAATAAGGGCATGATCCAGAAAGGGTAAAGCAATAAACATATTGCGGCAACTAAAATGAAATAAAGATTAGTTTAGAATTCACCGAAGCGTCCATGAAATGGACTGTCCTTAGAGAAGATATCGCCCCCACAATACCGGTGCGTAGGGTACTGGCGATCCGCTCCCAGGATACGACGGCTCACGATCTTCGTCGGCGCACACCAACGGGATCGTCCTCGATTGTACCTCAGAGAAACCGCAGTCGAGAGAAGAAGAGGAAGACGTTCGTCCGTGAGAGGAAGAACCAGAGAGAGAGAGACGGCGTGAGTGGTTTTTCTTGCGAGTGAAGAAAGACGGCGTCGGGTGAGGGATATAAAAAGAGGGGCTCGCGTGCCCTAGCGCGCGGTGACCTTTGGTTTCCGAAAACGCCCCTCAACGGGCGTGTCCATTCGAATTCCAAACCCGCGGCTAAATCGAGCCGTTTGGATCAAGTCATATTCCCAATGTGATCGCAATTAAATTAATTTGTCTAATTAATTTAATCGATCAGTCAAATGAAACCCGCAGCAAAAGTATCGAGATCCGAGATCCGAATTGACTCTCCCGAGCCCGAGCCCGAGCCGGAGACGGAGAGGAGCGGAGCGCGCGCGCATGTGTGGTCATCCATTCCTCCTCTCTACTATTGCTACAAGAGTTTGGGGTGTGGACTCATATATAAGTCCACCAAAAGTTTAGTTCTCCACGGTGTGGTACTAAACTTCCACCCAAACTCAACCATGTTTCAAATTCGGGAATTCCCAACTTTCCCTCCAAACATTTGGTTTCCCAATTGAAACCAAATTAAAGCCAATTGTAATTAATAGGTTTTCCAATTTAAAACCTAAATAACAATTTTAATACAACAATCCCCACGAATTCACCAATTTGAAAAAAAAAAGAGATTCAAAAGGAATTAAGAGACTTCTTTCAGCTGCCCACACTTTGCTTTCAGTAAAGGTACCTTCCGGTTTGAACCTCTTCCTGAGTTTACTACTTTCACTTTAACAGGAATGAAGTGAACTACGTCTTGAACTTCAGACCTTAGTGTTAAAGTATACGGTAGAAACAACAAAGCGTTGTTCTTGGTACAATCTTCAGGGTTGGTGCTCTTAAAGGCCATGCACCATTATCCTGTTTCATGAGTGTGTTCAGGAAAGACCCTCTTCCTTTAACTGCGGCCCACATAACACTCACATAGGTGGCGTTCTCCAAGGATGCACTGCTAACATCCTGCCCAAAGGCTTGAACCCATTCAGAGCCTACGCTCTTCCTAAACTTGCAGCTTAAATGGCACTCAGGCTTCCAGGGATAAGACACTCATGCTTACGCATTAAACTTAGAGTGCCAACCAGTTCTCCAAACAGCTTGTTATTACCACATTGAACCTACTTTGTGGGATCTCCACTCAGATAGGTTGGGTTGCTACTGTAGAGGAACTCCCAATGGGTCTCAGTCCCATCCCAAGCCTAGACTTTAGGACTAAAGATCTATCAAGTCCCTTAGTCAACAGATCTGCCGTGTTGTCTTTGGATCCAACAAAATCCACAGCCAACACTCCTCGAGACACCAAATCCCTTAACGTCTTAAGTCTGATTTGTATATGTCTCCTTGTTTTCTGATTGAACTTTGAACTCTTGATCTTGGTAATTGTGGTCATATTATCACAATGTACCGAGATCGCAGGAACGGGCTGACCTACCATGGGAATTTCAGACAGAAGTTCCCTTAGCCATTCAGCCTCAATTCCAGTAGTGTTCAAAGCACACAGCTCGGCCTCAAAGGTGGATCGAGCTAGAATGGTCTGCTTCACAGACCTCCAGGAGACTGCACCGCCTCCAAGGGTAAATACATACCCTGTAACACCATTACTCCCAGACTCCTCTACTTTCCCTATCCAGCTTGCATCACTGTAATCTTCTAGTACAGAAGGATGTCTACCATAATGCAAACTAAGGGAAATAGTTCCCTTCAAGTACTTCAGTACTCGATCCAGAGCCTCCCAGTGAGTACGGTCAGGACAGCTAGTGTATCTACTCAGCTTTGCAACCGAGAATGAAATATCAGGTCTCGTGCAATTTGCAAGATACATTAAACTTCCTATCACTTGTGAATACCTTAGCTGAGCTACAGGTACTCCACTTTTATTCTTAAACAGCGTTTTGGATGAATCAAAAGGAGTGCTTACAGCTTTGCAATCTTGATATCCAAATTTCTCAAGTACCTTCTCAACATAGTGAGATTGAGAAATTACAATCCCATCAACTGACCTTGTCAGTTTGAGACCCAAAATCACATCAGCAACACCCATGTCCTTCATCTCAAACTTGCTACTTAAGAATGCCTTAGTGTCATTAATAATCCTCATATGTGATCCGAACAACAATATGTCATCAACATATAGGCACACGACAATACACTCATCACCTTTCACTTTGAAATAGACACACTTGTCGGATTCATGAACCTTAAAGCCACATGACAAAATAGTCTTGTCAAATTTTTCATGCCATTGCTTTGGTGCTTGTTTCAATCCGTAAAGGGATTTGACAAGCTTGCAAACCTTTCCCTCATTCCTAGGAGTCACAAGCCCATCCGGTTGATCCATATAGATCTCTTCCTCAAGATCGCCATGCAGGAAGGCGGTCTTCACATCCATTTGGTGGATAGAGAGATAATATACAGATGCTAATGCTATGAGCATCCGGATTGTGGTCATCCTAGTCACAGGGGAATAGGTATCAAAATAGTCGATACCTTCCTTTTGCCTAAAGCCCTTGGCAACTAATCTGGCTTTGTATTTTTCATTTGATCCGTCAGGTCTAAGCTTTCTCTTAAACACCCACTTGCACCTAATGGTAGAGCACCCTTTGGGTAAATCAACCAACTCCCAAGTCCCATTAGCCATAATGGAATCCATCTCAGATTTGATGGCTTCCTTCCATTGTTTTGCTTCAGACGAAGCCATGGCTTCCTTGTAACTTGGTGGATCACCCTCGATCTGGTAGACAACGAAGTCGCTACCCAGATCCTTGGCTATCCGAGGTCTTTTACTCCTCCTTGGCTCAATCTTTTCAGAAAGATCATTGGGTTCAGGTTGAGTCTCAACCCCCACATTCGATATCCTTTCCACTTGATCTGGAATAGATCCTGATGTAGAGGCGCCCTCATTGGTCAGATTCTGAGGAATCCCAGTCTTCAATGGAAAGACATCCTCAAAGAAGGTAGCATCACGGAGTTCAACAATAGTGTTGACATCTATGCCCGGTATCTCAGACCGAATTACCAAGAACCTATATGCATAGTTATTTTCTAGGTAACCTAAGAAGACCGCATCAACAGTTTTAGGACCAAGTTTCTTTCTCTTGTGTTCTGGGACTAAAACCTTAGCGAGACAGCCCCACACTTTGAAATATCTTAAAATCGGTTTCCTATTTCTCCAAAGTTCAAAGGGACACTTTTCCATATGTCTTGGAGGCACCCTATTCAGAATATGGCAAGTTGTATTCAAGGCTTCTCCTCACATATAGGTTGGAAGCCCAGAACTTTGTAGGAGAGCATTGATCATGTCAGTTAAGGTTCTATTTTTCCGTTATGCTATCCCATTTGATTGCGGTGAATATGGGGCCGTAACTTCATGAACTATGCCAAAAGATTTGCATTGTTCATCAAATAAGTTAGAGGTATATTCACCTCTTCTATCTGACCTAAGGCGTTTAAGCACTTTTCCTATTTGTGTCTTAGCCTCATTCTTAAATATAAGAAATTTCTCTAAGGCTTCATCCTTGGTTTTCATTAGATATACATAGCAGTATCTATTGCCATCATCTATAAAGGTGATAAAGTATTTCTTATTGTCTCGGGTCAACACACCATTAAACTCACAGATATCTGTATGCACTAGATCCAAGATCTCTTTATCTCTAGAGACAGACTGAAAAGACTTCCTAGGTGTCTTAGCTTGCACACAGATTTCACATTTTTGAGTTTTATCAATAGTGTGTTTAGGGATCAACTCTAAATTCATCATTCTTTTAAGAGCGATGGCTTGGGGAAAGATATCAATTCCATTTGCCAACTAGTAATATCAAAGCTCAACCACTAAGTCTAAGCTTCCACAACAATGCGGGCTAGTTTAGTGGGCCTTCACCAGCTAAGCATAATGGTCTTCCCTCCCCCCTTCCTTGGTCAATAAGCTTCTCACTCCCTTCGCCAACTAGTAATATCAAAGCTCAGCGGTGTTTAATATAATACTCCCCTTCGCCAATCTACCATGCCACAGATCACAAGATTCTAGATTATTCATAACATGAGACACATAACTAGAACATTCAGGATTCAAAACATTCATTTCATTTATGTTTACTGAATCACATCTAATTCTAAATAACAAATCAAAATCAGCCAAATAACCTTTTCCATAAAAAATGCTATGTCTCAGGATGACAACTTTATTACATTTAAAGTTTAACTCAAAACCATTTCTAACTAAGATAGAGCCAGGTAACACATTCTTCTTGATGTCAGGAACATGCGGCACCCTGTGCAACGTCCAGACACGTCCAGAGGAGAACCTCAAGTTGACTTGTCCCGACCCTAGCACCCTGGCCGCAAAATCGTTCCTCATATTCACAGTCCCACCGCTGCAGGTCTGATAAGAAGAAAACAACGTTCTGTCAGAACATATATTTACATTGGCTCCCGTATCCACGAGCCACTCATTTGGATCATGGATATGGTATAGTTCAGGTTTTACAGAGACATACTCCTCGCTAGCCCCGAGTCCCATAGTGATCATGTTCACTTGTGGACTCCCGTCTGCAGCCTTAGGTTGAGCCTTCAAGGACGGACAGTCCTTCTTCCAATGGCCAACCTGATTGCAGTGCCTGCAGGGTTTATTCTTTGCCTTTTTCTGGATCTTGCCCTTTGGTTTCATTTTATTGTTATTAAAACCCTTTCCCTTCTTATCCTTGCCCTTCGAGATCATGAGATTGACCTTAGCCTGAATATCAACAGGAAGCACAGGTTTTTGTTTCCTGTGTTCCTCCTCTATGGCAATTGCCACCATCAAGTCATCCATAGAAATTTTCCCCTTCCTGTGTTTCAGGGTCATACCGAAGTCTTCCCAATGACTTTGAGAATTTTTCTATGATGCACATGACCTGAAACTTCTCTGGAAGTTTCATTTCGGCATCCTCTAAACTATGGAGCAGGAGTAAAAACTCGTGTGCCTGTTCAGAAACAGACTTCCCCTCGGCCATGGAAAACTTCAAAAATTTAGCTACGGAGTATTTCTCAATACCGAGGTCTTCGGTGTTATACTTCCGATCTAAGTCTTCCCGTAGCCCCTTCGCAGTCTACGTGGACGAACAGTATACGTCAAACAACGTGTTGGACAGAGCCAACAAGATGCAACCATGACATATACGATCGCGTTCCTTCCACGCAGATTGCGCCTTCTGGCTTTCGGGTGAGGGGTTTTCCATTTCCACCGTAGGACAGTCGGTTTCAAGCATCGAGATTAACCCTATGGTGGTTAACCAGATCTTCATGCGTTGTTGCCAACGCTTAGAGTTCTGTCCACCGAATTTTTCAGGCATACCCGTCATATCTACCCTCGATTTAAACATTGTTTCCGACATTCTAGAATCGGTTCGGGATATCTTCTCTAAGATTGTTGTTAAAAAGATTACCAATGCATATATTAAACAGTAAATCATCGGATCCAAATGAATTAACAGAGAAACAACACCGAATAAGAATATATTAATCGTATGTTTCCCAATCATTATCCGATTAAAAAATGCAAACAGGAACCGATTAAAAGAACAGAAACATAAATAAGGGCATGATCCAGAAAGGGTAAATCAATAAACATATTGCGGCAACCAAAATGAAATAAAGATTAGTTTAGAATTCACCGAAGCGTCCATGAAATGGACTGTCCTTAGAGAAGATATCGCCCCCACAATACCGGTGCGTAGGGTACTGGCGATCCGCTCCCAAGATACGACGGCTCACGATCTTCGTCGGCGCACACCAACGGGATCGTCCTCGATTGTACCTCAGAGAAACCGCAGCCGAGAGAAGAAGAGGAAGACGTTCGTCCGTGAGAGGAAGAACCAGAGAGAGACGGCGTGAGTGGTTTTTCTTGCGAGTGAAGAAAGACGGCGTCGGGTGAGGGATATAAAAAGAGGGGCTCGCGTGCCCTAGCACGCGGTGACCTTTGGTTTCCGAAAACGCCCCTCAACGGGCGTGTCCATTCGAATTCCAAACCTGCGGCTAAATCGAGCCGTTTGGATCAAGTCCTATTCCCAATGTGATCGCAATTAAATTAATTTGTCTAATTAATTTAATCGATCAACCAAATGAAACCTGCAGCAAAAGTATCGAGATCCGAGATCCGAATTGAATCTCCTGAGCCCGAGCGGAGCGGAGCGCGCGCGCGTGTGTGGTCCTCCATTCCTCCTCTCTACTATTGCTACAAGAGCTTGGTGTGTGGACTCATATATAAGTCCACCAAAAGTTTAGTTCTCCACGGTGTGGTACTAAACTTCCACCCAAACTCAACCATATTTCAAATTTGGAAATTCCCAACTTTCCCTCCAAACATTTGATTTCCCAATTGAAACCAAATTGAAGCCAATTGTAATTAATAGGTTTTCCAATTTAAAATCTAAATAACAATTTTAATAAAACATGTATGTCATTGAAATCAAGTGCATAGTTCAGGGTCTTTTTTATAAGTTACTATCTGAGTTATTACGTGTGTCACGATTATTCATATTAAAAATCCGTAAGAGAAAGAGAGAGAGCAAAAAAATTATGTGAGAGAGGGGAAGAGAGATAAATTTAATAATAAACACCACGTGTTGATGCTCAGGAGGAAAAGGCTTTAGCCTTGATCTTATTTACTATATTAACTTATCAACCAACGCTTTTTCATTACGAGTCGTTTATTACATTTCTAAGATGTTACTGTATATTTGCATGAATCTATTGCGAGCTTAATTATTTTCTTCTTTTGGTAGAATTTCATATGATATCATCGCATATTTAAAATGTTAACATTAAATAGAATAACAATCAAATTATATTTTTAACATGATTATAGCTTTGTTATCTTGATTTTGAATCTTCTTTTTAAAATGAATTGATGTATTTAAATATTTTACCTCATGCATTATAAATATATATATATATATATTAAGCTATATGCTACAGTTTCTAATACTTGTTAAATTATTAAATATAACTTATAGTTAGAATCTAAATGTAAAAATTTTTTAATTAATGATTGGTGTGAAATTTTAAAACATTTTTAACTTTTGTTGTAATGGTGAATGTTGAGGAAACTGATCCTATTCCGTGGAGTAGGTAACTTACCTACTTCATTCTTTTTTTCCACTTATTTTTTTGAAGAATGTCTCCATTTATTTTCTTTACTATATCTTTCTAATATGTCATTTAAATTTCGTCAGAAACGGAGACTCATATGCCCTCCATCCAGAACAGGTCGATTACATCAAATCTAAGATCATTAAAATTACCTATTCTGGATGAAGGACATAGGAGTCTCCATTTCTGATGAAATTTGAATGACATGTTAGAGGGATATAGCTATGAAAATCCATGGAAGTATTTTTCGAAAAAAAATAGAAAAAAAAATGGAGTATGTAAGTTACCTACTCCATTGAAGAGGATCCCTTCCCTCATGTTCTAATCCTTGCAACTAAAAGGCACAACCTTTATCACCAAACACAATCAAGTAATACCAACATCTACAAAGAATATGTATCGTAATTCTGAATACACATAATTGCAATTTCTAAAAATAGACATATAATTCAAATTTGATAAAATAATAAGGTGTGAACGTAATTTGATAAATTTAATGAGGGAAATTTATTGGATTTGAAAGACCCGCCAATATGAATTTTTGTGTAAACTTACAAATAGTCATCATATGACACATAAGCTCTTTGTTCGATAATAAAATCTATAATGAAAAATAGCGTAAAAGGCCTCAATGTTGGATGTGATTGTAAAAGTTATAAAGCTTTTTATTATCTCATATCAGAAACCTTCCACGACTCCCTTGAAATTATTCCACCGATTCAACGGAAGGCTGCTCCTCACATCAACGTCGTTGGACTTCGGCTGCGTGTTAGGATCTGTGCGAGTTCCAGCAAGTGGAGATCGGTGACGTTTTTCCTTTTTGTGTTCTTCGTTCACGAAGGACATGAGGAGTTCATATGAGATGAGATGTCCTTGAGAGAAGCGGCATTGTGAAACGTCTGATGAGGGATGGAGTCTCAGTAGCGTTGATTGACCTCCAGCAGTGATGCGAGATGGGGCGGAGCTGAGGTATCGATAATTAGGGTTGGGCACGGGCCGGGCTCGGGCCGGGTTCGCCTTGGCCCGGTCCAAGCCCATTTTAGAATATGGGCTAACGGGTCGGGCCTAGGCCCATTTTATTTTCAAAAATTAGGCCCAAGCCAAACCCGGCCCAAATAAAATGGGTCGGGTTCGGGTCGGGCCGGCCCAATTTAACACCTATGTATACGAATATCATGTCTTCCATTCTTCTTGCATTTGTGTGGTTGTTTCTTATGCATGTGTGCATGTTTAAAACTATAATGTATGCTAACTAATTTGTGATTTTAACATTAGTTGTATGTTGGAAATACAAATGTGGTAAAAATATGGTGACTTAAACCACCATTCAATTCACCATTACATATTCTATTGTAGATGCGGGCACTATGACCCAATACAAATTGGTTACTTACAGTTGTACATGCTGTAACACTTGAGGACACAGATTCCATTATTGCATATTAATGTAATAATCTTGTATATTAATATAATAATATCCTCAATCCACTATTGGATATGATTATTAATGTATCTAAGCATTTATTCTACACTTGAATAAGGATAGTAAAGTTAGAACATGGTATTTGGAATGAACATGAATATAATTGATATAATTATACCGTACTGGATATAAATATACTTGCTTTAGAATGGATCGGGCTATCGGGCTAACGGGTTTGGGCCTTCTAAGGCCCAAACCCGGCCCGTTAATCAATATGGGCTCATTTTAGGGCCCACGGCCCGCCCATTAAATTTCGGGTTCGGGTTTGGGTCGGGTTATACGGGTCGGGTTTTGGGCCGGGTCGGGCCGGCCCAGCCCAATGCTCAACCCTATCGATAATCCTTGAATCACTCAATCGATGGGAGACCTGCAAGTGGTAATCTCTTTCTCGATTCAAGATGAATCAACATTAAGGTTGTATATTAGTAAATAAAATATCAAAATAATGAAGTCTTCTATATTACAAGGAAAATAAATTGTGACTACAGAATTATGCCCACGGACGTGGAGGTTATGGCACAGAATTGGGCTCTGACCACAACACGTCGTGACCTGTATTCGTAGCTACAAGTCTCGTCGTGAGAGTTCTCTAACTAAGAATATTTCGTGACCACTACAAGTAAGCATGGAAGTTGTCGTGGCTATATCTCTTGCATCACTGTCCTCTCTACATATTTGAAGACTTTGACAATAGAATTGTAATTGCGAGAAATAGTGGCCACACAATTATCGTGGTCACAAGTTTCCTTAGCTACATTCTTGACCACAACTTATTTTTCTTGTAGTGCTACCCGATTTGATTCTGTACGCTTGAGACGATAACAGGATATGGTTGTCAAACCTATCTATGCTCTGATGAAGAATATGAATTGGGGAAGAGGTTGATGTTTCTCAGCTCACGGGATGAGAGATCATAGCGGAGTCCGACATAGAAAAAGGGGACAACTACGAGAGAGATCATACAGGCAGTGTGAGTGCGGGAGAGAACAACATGGGTAGTTCCACATGTCCAACTAAAGGTGAGGAGAGTGGAGAAGCATGAGGAAGTGAGAATGGAGAAATGAGAGAGGAGAGGCTATCCACATGTCGAAAGTTTGGGTGAAAATTCATTGTTAAAATAGGTTTATAGATGGCTCGTTTGGTTACTAAGTTACCTCAAGGTAATCTGGCTTACCCTCATGCATCACTAGGTTGGAATTCCAATCGTAAACCAATGTGATATCACATCATGTTCCTCATTGCAACCCTCTCTGACTCTCCTAACCATCCAAATAGATACTATTCATAGGATGTGACTTCAACCCAACCCAACCCAATTATCAAAGATGCCCATATTATTGATATCGATTTGCTTATTCGACTATCTATCTCTATTTTATTGAAATGTATTAATGCACAAACACTGTCAGTGCTATGGATCGTTGGATTTTGATTTGATTATAAATTACATGATTCAACGGTCCCCCAGTCGCAAAGGATCTGTCCTATTTTTTTTAGAAAAGATTTTGACATCTCTACCTGTATCCATCTTAAATTAAATATACAGGTGATATCCATAAATATCAGTATATGTATCTGTTTTCACATACAAATATAGTTGTAAATCTATTTTCAATCATATGCAACATATTTCTATGCATTTTTGCATGATATGTGATATGATTGCCAAAAAATAATTAGTATATTTATAGCATGCGTAATTTATCCAGTAAATAAATATTTTAGCTAACCTATCTATTTCTAATATTATTCGTATGGAACGTGGGTTCGAACCCGGGTTCGCAGCATACCCCGGTGTTCGACCCGCGTTTGGGATCAGGGGCAACCCACGTCTTCTCGTGCGGGAGGAGGTTTGAAAAAGAAAGGCTATTCCGCCCGCGACTGGCATTGAAGAGGGGCCTGCCATGTCTGACACAGGCAGGCGTGAATAAAGTATCTCACTTTTGACGCGAGGGTGTCGTCTTCCTCCCAAAGTCGCGATTCCTACACCGACATGCCACTGTTCCTCCGGTCGACCCTCAACTACAGTCTCCACCATGTGCAGCTCTCCTCATCAATCGCAAAGCCTGAGCTGGACAACACGGTGCACAGGGGACCTCGCGGGCTTCATTTCACCTCCAGTGCGACCACATCAACCCACAGTGGCGGACGGGATGGAGGAGCAGGCACCGTCGTGTGAGTCGACGGCACCAGCCCGCTCCCCCATGCCCTCGCGTGGAGGAAGGCGTCTTCAGGCGATAGTCGACGACATCTACCCATTTAAATTAGTGGTGACAGTGGTTCTCTCTTTGCATGCCCTAGCGTTGGCCAAGGTTCCGGTCGCAGAGGCCGAGTTTGAGGAGCTTCGTCGGGGCTTCGAATTGCTGCTAAGAAGGTACTATCCAAGTCTCTCCTTGATGCAGTTGTGGTTGATTTCGCCCTCTTCCCTCTGTAGTTGTTGTTTTCATTTGGGTCAAATGTATTGAATCCCTGATCGGATGTTGAGCGTAATGGATAAAGCAACATTGGGGTATATGAATTAATTTTTAACCCAACACTGGGGTAATGCTGTAATGGATTGATGTATATCGGCTTCTTATTTGGGGGTATATCGGCTTCTTATGCTTCCTTTGCTTCGTTTCCTTGTGCTTGATCTACCTTGGGATATATGGGCTTAATGCCTGGGTATAATGCATTGATGTATTTCGGCTTCGTATATTGGGGTATATCAGCTTCGTATGCTTCGTTTGCTTGTTCTACATTCGGGTATATGGATTTATAACAACTAACATGTTAAGTTACTGTCAAATAACGCATCAGTGGTAACTGAATTTACACAGCACTTCAATGTGAATTTAATGTCAGATAGCTATTGGTGGTAACTGAGGGATCATTCGACCAAGGTGTCAAGCTTTTGAATCTGTGGATTGCATTTTGGTTCCACTTCACTGTGGATTTGTCAAATAGCTATTAGTGGTAACTGAGGGATAACTCGACCAAGGTGTCAAGCATTTGAATCTGTGGATTGCATTTTTGTTCCACTACTAAAACATGCACACATGAATCAGTTTAAATTATTACGTTAAAGGAATAATCTTATAAATAGGGAATTCATGCTTGTTTGAAACCAAGGAATAAATAGGTGATAAGGAGGAAGAAAATCATATTAAGGAATCCACCGAAGTAACTACTCTTTCGTATTAGGAATCAAAGTATTTTAACTAGTAGCATAAATAGGTGATAAGGAGGAAGATAATCATATTAGGAATCAAATTATAAATAGGTGATAAGGAGGAAGATAATTTTTCAATGACCATAAATTACTAACATCACAATGAGAGATCCCCTCATCAGATTCAACCATCAACACTTGTCATGTTCGCATATGTCTTCTGCTGCCTACCATCCACTAGTGCTCGTGCTGTATTCATGGTCACATATGTCTTCTGTATAGATATGTGTTCTGTATCAGATCAACATCGGACCGAAGGGGGTCGTTTGGAACTATACTCACTTTTCATTGGTTGCTTTATGTGCATTCGCATAAACACTAGTTTGCTTTTTGTTTGTATGAATAAACATTCGTATATACACACTTTTCATTGGTTTCTTTCTCGTACTAAATTGTGAACTACATAACTAATGTCATGACAGCCTTACAATATCTCATTTAAGACTATTTGTTGCCCGACATGTTACTTGGTACAATTATCAAATTAAATATATATTTATGTATGCGTTGAGGGTGCGTAGAAAGAGAGGAATGGATGGACAATCACAGGCACCCCCGGTTGGGTCACCTTAAATTGCACAATGGAATTCCGCTCTCGACAGGATTTTCGTTGATGCCATGCTAGAGCACGAGTCCTCTTGGGCGGGGAGCACGTTTACACTCCCTGGTGGCACTCTATTGTTCGGAGATTCAACGAATAAAGCGGATTGTGCTACACGAAGGTGCAAATCCAACATCGCTGGAAAAACATGAAGAAGGACTATGCTTCATATCTATATCTTCGCAACAAGTCTGGTTGGGGCTGGGATACCATTTATAACAGGAATATTCCACCTTCAGATGATGCATGGTGTGAGGTACTTCATATTTTTCACTACACATTTCCATAATCATCATAACATGGAATATTTATCTTCGACCTAAACAGCTTGCCGATCGCTATCGTAAGTATCTGAACAAGCCTTTCCTGTACTTCGGCGACATACAAAGGTTTCTCTCGAAGGACATCGCCATTGGAGTGCATGCGAACTCTTCAAGACCGGCAAGGGACAAACAACCAATGGGGCCCTCTAGTTCTCGGCAAGCATCAAGGCAACGGGAGTTGAACTTCGACGAAGATCTAGATGAGTGTAGGTCATATTACCCGATAGATGACGAGTCAGCGAGGATGTGACTCCTACGCCCTCCTCTACGAGGAAGAGATCAACTGGGAATCGAACAGGAACTTCCAAGAAGTGCAAGAGCGGAGGGGCAATGTCGGAAGCAGGGCAACAGTTGATTGAAAAGTTCCTGTCGACCCTCCCCAAGAAATTTGCGGAGGAGAGACCTGATCCTGATGAACTAGCAAGGGAAGCATGTAGGGAAGTCAGCGCCTTCAGACCTGACCTTGACATGGAACAGTTCCAAATAGTCGCAGAGATGCTAGCAACACCTACTGGTAGACATGTGTTCTACCACATGAAAGGGAACCCCGAGAAGTTGAACGAATGGATTGAGAAGACCATTCGTCGTTGACGAACATCAGCATCGCATTTACTTACTTAGACTTCCGAACTCTACGCTTTTTATTTCGAACCAGTCTTTAGTTATGTCGTTTTAGAAACACTTTTAATTTCGAAGAACAGTGCTGCGACGACAGTCGTGCAGTATTAGTTTAATTGGGTGGACTTTGTTTACGCAGATATACATACATGCAGCTTATGGTTTTGCAGGTAACAGGTCCCCACTTTGGGAAGTTCTTTACGCTTCAATGATGTTTATGCAGGTAACAAGTCCTTAATTACTGAACATGTTCAGAAATTAATGATGTTTATGCAGGTATTAGATCCGCAGGTGTTAAAGAATAAAATTATTGTATGATGTCTATTTAGTTAACAGGCGCAAAGGTCGTGCATTAGTATATGGAGGAATGATATTTTTGCAGGGAATATAGCACATGATATGTGTTCATTCTGCCGTGTGGTTGTTTATGAAGACTAGTATATGGAGGAATCATTTTTTGCAGGGAATGAAATTAGTTAACAGGCGCAAAGGTCGTACTAGTATCAATGCAGGTCGCAGGTCCACGGATGGGACAAAATTTTTCGCAGGTCGCAGGTCCACGGAATGTATACGTGGAAGTTGTTTATGCAGAGAGGAATTCACATGGGACATGTTTTTTCGCATTATTGTACTTTGCATCAAGATACGAGTGGAAGAAGTCCTTTAAGTAGTTAATTAACGTTGTATCATTCTCTCACGAATTTTATTGACACTCAAGTAGTTGATGTTACATTCTTCATTCCATATGATAGATACATGTTGGTGGAGAGAGATTGCGGTCACCGATGGTCTTGCGTAGGTACAATCCGTTCGATGACATCATGGAGTAAGCAGTAATAGCCTGCATTGGGGTAGCGGCGGTGGTGGCAGTGGAGCAGATGGAGACTGAGTCCTCCGCCAGACGAGTGCCTAGACCACTGCATACACGGCCTCTCAGCGGACGAGCCTAGGTGGAAGAGATGCTTGCGGGCCATGACGACAGGGCTTTCCAAAATTTCCGAATGCGACTGCCCATGCTTAAACGGTTCGTTCGTGTGCTAAGTGATCATGGATTAACCCATACGAGGTACATGGACGTCATGGAGCAAGTGTGTATTTTTCTATACGCGTTCATGAATGCGCATTCAAATAGAATCATCCAGGAAGCATTCCAACATAGCGCGGAGACCATATCCCGCCATATCAAAAGGATACTCGCGAAAGTCATCTCACTTGAACAAGAGTATATTCGACTTGCCCCGCCAGTCACACCGGATGTGATCACTTCAAACCCACGCTACTATACATACTTCAAAGTAAGAACTACTTTAAAGTAAGCAAAACATTAGTCCCAATTTTGCCATTTGTTTCCTAATTTTCAACCGTTTCCTCAGGGAGTTATAGGAGCTATCGATGGGACATACATCCCAGCTCATGTTAAGCACGAGGAGGAAGGAGCTTATCGTTGCAGGAAGCTTTTCCCAGCCCAAAATGTTATGGCAGTGGTTGACTTTAACCAATGTTTCACTTATGTCATTACTGGGTGGGAAGGTTCTTGCACGGATATGACCGTGCTTCGACATTCCGTCGAGAGTGGGTCCTTGGTCGTCCCAGAGGGATGCAAGTATTTGGTTGACTGTGGATACTCAAACACTGACACGTTCATCGCCCCGTACAGAGGCACCCTGTATCATCTCCCAGTGTGGCAGGCACGTGGGTGTCAGTACGAAAATCATAAGGACCTTTTTAATCACCGGCATGCATGTTTGCGCAATGTTGTGGAGCGCACTTTCGGTGTGTGGAAGAATAGGTTCCACTGCCTGCGTGATATGCCATCGTACTCGTTCGACATACAACGGGATGTTGTACGGGAAACTTGCATTATTCACAACTTCATCCGAGTAAACGGAGGTGATTCGATATCTGACAACGAAGAGGAGGACAACTTGCCCGAGGAGGTTGACGAGGAGCAAAATCTGAGCGTCGCCATACTTCGTGATGATATTCGTCGGGGGGAGGTCCTGCGAGACAGAATCGCGCACGCAATGTGGAATAACAGACGAAGGAGGCAGTCATAGCTAACCGATCTTTGTAATAGGGACTGCAATCTTTTTGCATTATTGTTTCTTTGCTGATGTTATTGTTGCAGTTTCATGTTCTCTCGTGTTAATGTAAGCTTATTGTTAATTTCGTAGGTAAAGAACAATGCATCCAAATGACCGGTGTCGTTGTGGGACCCCTTTGGTTCTGAGCTACGAAGATGGGCAAGAAAACCCGCTTCGACGGCTATTCTATGTTTGTTCTTCAGGATGATGTGATCATCGTGTGCCTCATACACGTGCTCCAAGGACAGAAGAGAATATGGCAGACGAGTTTTTCTTTTTTGCATATCGTTTATGGGATATGGAAAGGGAAAATCGAGAACTCCTTCGGAAGCTGAAAATCGCGCACAAAGATTTAAACGACCAGGAAAGCGAATTGGCTACTCTCTACGCCGACTTAGATGATGCTGGAGGCACGAGAGCTTCACTGCAGGATATGGTGGACACGCTGAGTCTGCAACTGCGAGGTGCAGGATTAGAGGTGGTCGACGATGCAGTGATTGACAAGCATATCCTGTGACTTCGTCTTTATTTCGTTACCGTTCTCCTCTAGCAATTCCAATCATGTTATCGTGGGTAATGAACTAGCGTATGCTACAGTCTGTAACGTACTACTGTATTTCGTTATATGCAATTTCCATGGCTGTTGCAGTCTACGTCGTACATTGGGTTGTATAGGTTTGCCACAGCATTTCTAATTCTGCGTACCTGAGCCGTGTTTATTTCAGACGATAATAACCTCGCATTAAAGACGGGTTTTCAAAGAATTTGGCGTATATTGCGGGGGCGTAAGGGGGAAATTGAGGGAGCATAAGGGGGAAATTGCCTCGAACCAAATAAATCTATGTTCTTGGGGGTTTACAAATTAATGACAAGAAAAAATTCCATTATAAAGCGGGTACTATTGATATATGCCCAACGTATTTTATTATTATCATTCTAATGACAAAGATGACATTTCTCCATCACATCATATTATACCACATCCACCCCAATCCATCCCACCCTCTATCCAAACACCTACTATTGCAATAGGGTTATCCACCCCCAACCCCGTGTCAAACTTGGGATACCCCAACCCACTCCAACCCGCAATCCAAACGAGCCCTTAGGGATATAATAGCATAGTTTTCATATCCATCAATGTCCGCATTCACATCCGTATTTAATTAAAAATAGATAAAAACGTGGTAACACTTGTATCCGTATCCATATCCAATTGTTTATATCCTACTTGTGAGTGTTTGTCATACCAGTGCCTAATTGTTCGACCATCATACGGAGCATGAAAAAATAATAAGGGATAATGCATTTTGGACAATGGTTTTCACACCCAATATCAAGCAATAAGAGGCTTATGGTTAGTAACCTAATTTTTTTAAGAAAATATTGAATTTCCTTGTTTAAAGACTAATTTTTATTACAACTCGATCATAATCGAGAAATAAAAACTTAAGGGTGTGTTTGGTTGGTGGGTTATCCAGGGGTGGATAACCCGGTTTTGTGTTAGTGTGTTTGGTTGGTGGGTTAAGGGTTGGGAGGGTTTGGGTGATGTGATTGTATTGGAATTTGAAAAAGTTGGTAGTTATTATGATATGATTGTATTGGAATTTGAAAAAGTGGGTAGTTATTGTGATGTGATTGTATTGAAATTTGAAATAATGAGTAGAAGTAGAGTATTTTATGATTTTTATATTTTTTTTTGATGAAAAGATGGTGGACACCACAAATGGGTTGGGAATATGGGTTTTGGGGAGTAACCCACCCAAAGTGGGGGTAACCCCCAAACGAACACACCCTAAGTATTTTATCAACATATGCAGAAAAAACCCACCTAAAATTTTACCCAACTTGTGTGGCAATCACCGCATAGAATCACCATGCCTTTGTAAAATCAAAATTGAAAAGTGTGTAAATTCATCTAAGAGTCATAAAAAATGCAAAGTTCTTAAAAACTTGACATAAAAAGATAGAATTCTTGATATATGCCTCATAAAAATGTTTTCATCTACATTTTTTTTTGAAATGAAATTGATTTCTGATCAGAACTTATTCCGAGAGAAATGATTAGTCATGGCCTAAATACAACTTAATTCATATGAACATTTTTAATATGAGAGTTTAAATTTTTTAGGTCTTCCTAATTGATTATTGTAGTTCCATATGATTATGTTCATAGTTCCACTTATAGTGTCTAAATATATTACCCCTACTTATGACATTTTTAAACAATGAACTACATCACACTTAACCTAAACAAGGTTAGCGAAAAACTGACTCACTTTAATCTCCGTGCGGATATGGTTACTTTGTCATGTAGGTAAGATGGGCATCGGGCTGGGCCAGCCCGACCCAACTCGAAAAGGTTGTCCCGGCCCAAGCCCAAATGGATAATGGGTTAGGCTTAGGCCAAAGTATGGAGCCCAAATTTTTTTTGGATCGGGCTCAGGCTTGGCTCGGCCCAGCACGATATTAGCCCGCTGCTCGACCCGAGGGTGCAGTCCGATATTAGCCTACTGCTCGACCTGAGGGCCCAGACCGATATTAGCCCGCTGCCCCGCTCGACCTCCCCCCTACTCCTCCCCAAACGGGCCTTAGACATGTAATTTTCATTCTCAACTCCCTCACAATAGCCCTAGCTTCTCTCTCTCCATTCGTTCCACGCTCCAGTCCAGGACAATAGCTGACGCTCCTCCTTTGCATGGCTATTGTGGAATGGTTAAGCCTTTGTTTGGACTTGCTCTATTTTCCAAATGCTAAAATGACCATGCCATAAACCAAAGACACCGTCACTCAACGTCGCGACCTCCCGCAACCCATCACAACCATTGCACTTTCCCTTTCACGCCACCGTCCCATTGTCCCTCCACCATCGCAGCCCCTAGGTCTTCCTCACCATCTACTTGAGGTAATGGGCAAACTTGTGGTACCTTCGTGGTAATGAGGCAAACTTCATGTAGTGTTCTAGTGTTCGTATTTCTGCAAGTCATTAGGTATCTACTGATTTTTGTTTGTATATGTAAACGGATTTGTTAGACCACTATATAATATCACTTCATTTTTATAATGAAATGAAGGGGAACTTTTACAAAACACCCAATATTGTGATGTTGTTACCAGACTCAGCGTGTCGAACACCCTTATTTTAAATAGTATACATGGTCAGGCTACATAGAATAATCAGTGTGGTAAATCTAATTCTTCCATGGACCTATCACCAATAGATGGGCCGGCCCGACCCCATTGGGTCAGACTTGAACTTGGACCGGACAAGAAAAAAATTGTGGGTCCAAGCCCGATCCAAGGCCCGAATTTTTAAATGGACTTAGGCCAGATCACGGCCCGGCCCATGCCCATTCCTACATGTAGGTAGATTGTGAAGACATGGGGAGTGTAGACACCGATATATCCCCAAACTAACTTAATGGATGTGAAGTCTTAGAATGGGAAGTCTAGAGTACACAAATTGGAATCAAGGAAGAATGATCTGTTAGTACTCAATCATGTAGTTTGAATGGAAATAAAAGAATTTATAACCATTAATGGTGCAACTTTTTCATCTATCAACCTCCCAGAGAACAATGTATTGAGTTGTTTTGCTCCTTTCGAAAGGACGAGAAAAGAATCAACCCCGAACCTCAAAGACGCAATGCAAAATATTACAAAGAAAATTTAGCTAATATAATGGTATGCATACGCTTATAAAAGAAGATTTGGCTACACTGGTCAAGCTCCATACTTTTATGTTTCTCGCAACTAATAGACCCGGTCTTAAAAGGAATCACTTCGACTCCAAAAAGGACTTAGTTACTAGGTGAAGGGAATATAAGGCAGAACGTGTGCTTCATTTCTCTCTTTAAGTAAGAAGAGCTGACATATTTCACACACTAATCACTTAGACTTAATGTTAAAAGAGAGCACTTAATGTGTAGGTTAATCTGAGTCGGCTTTTTACCAAACCTATAGATAATGATTTGTTGAACTTTGAGGTTCCTAAGTTTAAAATCTTGCTTCTAAGAAAGTTATGACAAATTTTCAATCTAAAGGCCTAATCAAGCTATATTCTCACTTCTTATCATGAACTAGTTTGGGGTAGAAAGTCATTTGTTTATTTTCATTTATTCTTCAATTAAGTAGTCTAAAATTTAAAATATGGAGTGCACATTTGATCGAAGCAGTGGTGAAGGAATCATGGTAAAGATTGGAGATTATAACATTCAGATGAAAGATTCTTTTAGATACTTGAGATCTATTTTGCAATATGATGGGGAATCGATGGAGTTGTTACTCATAGAATAAATGCAGGTTAGCAAAAGTAGGGAGGAGCCTCTTTTGTTCTTTGTGATAGGAAAATTCCTCTGAATTCAAAGGAAAATATTATAAAGAAGATGTTAGACCTGCTATGCTCAACGAATCTAAATGTTGGCATTAAAACCATAGACAAGTGCAAAGAAATGCTACGGTTGATGTGTAATCATGCACAAAAAATTTGGATTCACAACAATGTGATCGGACGGAAAGTTTGTGTACCTATGATAGAGAATAAGATGAAAGAGAACATCTTAACGTGGTTTGGCAATTTGGAAAAGAGGTCGACTGATGCATTAATTAGAAGATGTGAGATTTGGGATATAAAGCTATGTGGAAGACCCAAGAAGTGTTGGAAGGAAATTGTCCAAAGGAATCTTAGTTAATTGATTCTAAGTTCGAAAATGGCCCAAAATAGATCTGAACAGAGGAAAATAATACATATAGTCGATCCGCCTTAATGTGGGAGATGTCTTTCTTGTTGTTGTATTTTTCAAATAAGTGTTTATTATGGAAGTAGCAGAGTTTAAGTAGGGGGTTGATGAATCTGCAGTTCACCATTTTATTCTTGCTTATTAACATAAAACCCTTAATAAAGATTTATATATTTATGTTAATACCATATTATTGTAAATATAAACTCCATGAAAAAACATCATTTTAACATTAAAAAATACATGAAAATAAGAATACAAAAAATCCCAAGAGAAAAGGAAGAAATAAAGTTGTATATATGCACATATGTACAAACTGATAAAAGAAAAGAAATACATAGAATTGTAGATACTATTTATGACCCAACTCTAAATACCAAGTTAGTATAGCTTGGTTGACTAAATAAAAAGTGAAAAATAAGAAAATCTTAAAAGTAATAATGCACTATACAAAACATAACTTACTACTTATGCATGACATGCATATACCTAAAATGACTAAGTATTTATTACTATTATCTTTGAACCAATTCATTTCCCACCGTATATATAAAAATAAGTAAAAAAATAGAAAACTATCATAAAACAGTACCTAGGGTAATTGGGAATTCAACACAAATCCTACTATCTAATTAGGGCAACTTCCCTAACTTGCATATGTTTTCCTATAACTCCAATTGAACAAACTCAACTTTAATATTCTTCTTTACCATAAAACACCAAGGTTAAAGGTGGAATTTTTTTCTTTTACACTACGTTTATACAAATATCAAGTATATATACTGAAATTAAAAACGCTTTTACACACTTTATTCCAGCTTCTTATTACCTAATTATTTTCATATCCATTCACAGTATGAAAATAAATAGAATAACAACTTGTATTAAGATCAATTTAAAAAATACCTAGTTTCCAATATGCATGTATTCACAGGCCCCTATTTAATGCATAGAAAGTTACCTATTTGACTCTACTCATCTTTAAAGTTCACATCTACAAATATATAAGTGTAGTTTGTTCATGTAAAACGGATTTTGAGACATTATTGTATATAAGTATATTGATTGATTTTTTACTTAAATAAATAATACAATGTACATTCTTACTCATTTTTTCTTGCTTTTAATTTTGTACATCTCTCCTTATGGTATATATTTCTATCTAGAAAAAATAGTCTATTAAGTACCTATAAAAATATAACTAAAATAATACCTTGCACATATGAATGACTTAGTTAAACTCCCTTCTAGAAAAATGTAGATCACGATGAAATGAGAAACATTTCATCATCTACATTTTTGCATCTGTGGTCATCGTTTACTTCTTTCGATTTTTTCAAGATATGCGGATTTCTGAGATCTTTTGTAGTGGTCACATGCTTTTCTTCCTCCTCTAGTTGACATCCCATACACCTGGCATGTGTGCCTACTATGTCACCTTTGTTTGCCACATGCAACCTTGTTAGAGGCATGGAAGGCCATATCAATTTCGATTCGTTTCGATTCGTGTCGATTCAATATTTCGTTGATATTTCGATGATATATCGTCGAAATATCGCCCATATCGATGTTCTTTTATGAAAAAAATACCTGAAAGGGATGAAATATCATCATATCGATATCTATATCGGTCTCGTCTCGATATCGATATATCAACGATATATCACTGATATATCGTCGATACAACCTTCCATGGTTAGAGGTATGCATGATCTGTTCCCCCTCATTGACATGTATCATGTACAATCCTCCATTGATTGCAAGCATCCTTGACCTTTCCTGTTAAAATCATCTCCTATAAGTAATCTCCCTAAAATGATTGGTTTTAACCCTGGAAACACCTAAGGTTCAATGAGCTTCTGGAGATGATAGTGTCATCGATGTGATAATCCAACTTTACACCTAGTATCTTGTAGTAGTGAGCAAGGCAAGTCTATCATCCACCCTCTCTTATTCATGTTGGCAGTGTTCATCATGTTCTTACATTTTTTCTCAACCTTGTTTATTCTTCTCCATCATCTTCTCTGATTAAACTATCCATCTTCAACCACCTCCTGATCTCCACACCCCATCATTGAGTCAAAACATTCTCATATACACTTTTTCGAGGAGCTTTGCTGACTTTCAAGGGTGGACCCAGGAATTTCATCAAGGACGGGCCGAGGATACAACTATTATGAATGCTCAAAATGCAAAAATCCATGTATTTTCCAACGGTATTTTTATATAGAAGTAATATTTTAAAATGAACCTCTTTCAATCTTGATAAACGTAGAATTTAAATCTATTATTAATGTTAGTAATTCAAATAGATTGATATTTTCAATGGCTATTTTTAAAAGTAAATATAATAATTTAAGCCTCTCTAAATTCATCCTAAAAAGACTAAATTATCAAGTGAAATTTTGAAACAAAAAGTTAATGATTAAAAGGAAATAATAAATTTTATTTTATTTATAAAGAGCAATAAAAATAATGGGAGAGATAAATAGTCGAATGCAATTTTATATCAAATTATTTTGATACTTTAGGAGTGATTGGATAAACCATATAAAAGAAAGTAAAATTGATGGAAATAAGATTCAAACCGTGGTCTCCAAAATAATAGCTATGCCACTCTACCACTTAACCACTTAATAATTCTGCAATCCTTTTCTAACAATATTGATTATAATACAATTGAAGAGGGGGCGTATTAAAAAATTAATACATTGTACAAGTGACGTATAATAATCATGGGGGGTCATGCCCCCCTCCCCCCATAATATACACTAGTTCCGCCCCTGCTGACATTGACCATATTTCATTTACCTGATTATATATCATCCTCTTCTCCATTGACCCTCATTTCTTGATGCATGTACACACATCTTGGATCATTTCTTCACAAAGAATCCCTGTCATGTTATGAGGAGTCATCTAGACTCCCGAACTGACAAGGTAAGGTCTGGATTACCAATGCCAAGAACCACTCACCCTCGCCAAATAGAATCTAGCTTAGGAACCTTTGTTTGCATCTGTTTGATTCGATTTACCCTAAAATCGAGTGTTGCTAATTTGTGTTATTGTTCGATATGCTTTGCATATTGATTCAAGGTCATTTGAGGGCAGATCTTGAGTGGTCAGAGCACTCTAAGTGATCTATTCCAATGTTTTTAAACTGAACCGGACATCGAACTGAAAACGTTATCGAATTAGTCGGATCGGGTTGAACCATGTGATCAAATCAGTTCAACTGGATGATAATGCTGTTATCATACTTAAAATCGGATTAAACCGGACCAGTGAAAAAAAGTGGTTGGATCGGCTAATCAAATCAAAACGAAATAATATATATATAACATACACTTAAATATATCTGAAATATAAATAAAATACATAGATAATATATATTTCATACTATACATAAAATATTTTTCGTATACACCATCAAATATCATACATATTACATACATATTATGATGTTGGGGGGTATGCACCCAGGTGCATGTAATTTTACATGCACCAGGGTCTATATCTTCCAAGTTTTTTTATTTTTTTTGGAAAATATCACCATGTATATTCATCCCTATATCCTCCTGTATGACATTCGAATTTTGTCAAAAACAGAGACTCTTATGCCTTCCAATAAAACATGTAGTGTTAACGGTCTTAGAATTGCTATAATCGGCCTGGTCTAGATGGAAGGCAAAGGAGTCTTTGTTTCTGACGAAATTCGAATGACATATAAGAGGGATATATGATGAATATACATGGTGATATTTTTCAAAAAAAATTAAAAAAACGTGGAAGATATAGACCCCGGTGCATATAAAATTACATGCATCTGGGTGCATACTCTCCAACCTTATATATTATTTGGACTAGTTGCTCTATAACATGATAGTCGTTTAAAAATATTTGAAACCTGATATATGCAAAAAGTTGTGTTAGTGTAATTAGTTAGAAATTTGAAATACATAACCAAAATGGGTTCAACTCCCATACCGGCAATATTTTAAATACTTTAAAATTTAAATGCGATTCAACTTCGGTTGAACCCGATTAAACTGGGTCAAAAAAATATGTTGAATCGAACAGATTAACTAAAATTTGAATAATCGAACCAAACCGGCATAAACCGATTAACCGAATCGATACAGACATGATTCACTGGTAGGACCGGTGGTTTTCAAAATATTGATTTATTCCTCTCCTCCGTTGGGCATATCGAGGGATACAACCCATCTAATCGACATACTGTTATTTCTATTTCCTCTCGTAATGAAAGGGTAGAGTTTTTGCAAGTAGCTCCCAACTCTTTCTAAATATCCCATTAAGTGTCCTCACTGGGGGCTCTCGGAAAGTAAGCTCTGATTTTTTATTATTTTCTTTTATCCTTTTTAAATTGTTTACTAGGATTCTCGAACTTATATTTGTTTTTTAGTACCTAGTACTTGCATATTTTATTTCTTGCTCGTGGTTACTTAATTTGGATTGAAAATTTTACGGTGGGCTTGTATTTAACTAACCTTATTTTAAATATTTTTATTGTATATATTTTTTCATATTTCTTTTCTTGCTTTGCATATTTTGATTTTGAAAATTCATCTTTGGTCACTTAATTGTGAGTTAGGTTGTCGAAAAGTTAGGATGTGTTGGCTCTTAAGAGACGTATAGTTCTTCTATAGGATTTGCAAAGTTCAAACTAGTTTTAAAATAAAATAGTTATTAGATTTTATTATAAAATTAATAGAAACTACAAAATATAGAATCTCACAAAAAGGAAAATACCTTAGCATTGCACTATAAATCTAGTATCACTAGAAACTTTAATCTACAAATCTATTATTCTTTATATTTTTTTGGAGATCCTTAAAATTGCAAAATAAACTTGAAAATCCCTAAAACATTTATAATCAAAATGTTTTCAAAAATTCAAGATATGTCCCCTACTTTAGAAGTATATACCATCTAAAAATATTTTGAAAAGCATTCTCTCAAATTCAGTAAGCTCTTTAAATATAAAAATACATATCTACTATTTATTCCACCTACAATTTTAACCCATTTAATTATTTATTAATTATTCTCAATTATCATCTAATTTATATTCCCTAATTATTTTTCTGTTTTCCTATTTTCATAAAAATATCCTACGAATTATTGAAAACCAATTACTCCACCAAAAAATATTTCAAAATATAAAAAAAATAAAAATATCTTTATAGTATTCTTTCCTATATTTTCTAATACATAGAACAACAAAAATCCTAAATAATATGTGAAATAGAAATATCTTTTAAAAAACTAAATATTTTAAAAATAAATTAAAAATATAACAATTTAAATGGAAATATAAAAATATAATTTAAAAAATAAATAATATGATGTAAAAAATCGAAAAATAAAAACATAAAAATATTATTATAATTATACCTATAAAAATTACAAATCAACTCAATATATCGAAAACTACTTGAAAATTTGGAATATATAACCCAGAGTATTTGACTTACAATCAACTCACATAATGTAATGAAAGTTTTCTCCTTATATTCGATTTTGGGACTTACATGAGATTCACAAGTAAAATAAATACATGATTTATTTTGTTTGCATGAAATTCACAGGACTACAAAATGACTTAAACTAACATCAAGTGAAAAATGTATGTTAAAAATAGCACCATTGTCGAGGATGTATGATAATCGGGGTTAGATCAGACAAATTATTGCATTAAGTTCTCCATCCTATAAAAAAAGATAGAAGCAAATGGTTATTCAGAGCATACAACTGCCACTATTCTCGTAATAAGCGATGCATCAAAATCGCAACGAATATGTTGTGGATATAAGTAGGGGAGCATCTACCGCTCCAAACACAATCCTACATCTAATACTTACAATACATGAGAGTGAATTATAAGATTGGATGATTACAGCAAGTGACAATGTGTCCATTCGTGTTCGAACTCAGTAGATGAAATATATCAGTTTTTCTCGATAGTAGCTCGAGTCCATATATAACTCCTCTGTAGGCTAGGTTACTCCTTGGAACAATTTGCTATATTCAGACAATGACATCATTAACATATGTCTGGTAGTGTTTAGGGTTTACTGAGTGAAACATTTCTCATTTCTCACTCTCACCTAGAAACTGCCCTCCAGACATGGCTTTACATAAAGTAGTGCTTCCCAACCATAGCTAAAGCTAAAAAGTAATCTTTTCCAGTAAGTTTTCCCTTAGAAGCCAAAACATGAGTTTGTCTTCAATGGCAGTCCCTCTTCCTGTTCCACCTGCTCTCTGTAATTATTCCCTTTGAGCTTGTCTTCAATGGCAGCCCCCTTTTCAGTTCCACCTGCTCTCGCTAGTTTTTCCCACTGATGCAAAAAAAACGAGCTTGAAGTCCCCTTTACTGGTCCACCTGCTCTTTCCACTCGTAATCGTAAGTATGGAAAGCCGTATCGATATCGATATCGTATCGATACGATATTTCGACGAAATATCGCCGAAATATCGTCCATATCGACGAACCTTTGTGAAGAATATATCTGAAAATCGAGATATATCCATCATATCAGTGCCCATATCGATCTCATATCGATATAGATATATCGTCGCGATATTTCCTTCCATTAAACGTCCTCTACTCCGCTGCTATAGAATGCCAGCACGAGTCTCCTGCCACCCACCTCCACAGCCACAAGCGATGGCTCCTCTCTTCTTCCCTCTCTTCTTCCCCTTCCTCCTCCTCACCACCTCCACCGCCCAGCACCCCACCGCGGACCCATTCGACCTCGGCGAACCCAAGACCACCCACCTCCACTTCTTCTTCCACGACATCGTGAGCAGGCCCAACCCCACAGCCATCCGCGTCGCAGCCCCACGCAACGGCACCACCTTTGGCTTCGGCTCTGTTTTCATTATCGACGACCCCCTGACGGAGGGCGTCGACCGCAATTCGACGCCCGTCGGGCGGGCGCAGGGCTTCTACGCCATAGCCTCGAACGAGGGAGAGACTGGGCTGCTGATGAACATGAATTTTGTGTTCGTGGGCGGTGAGTTCAACGGGAGCACCCTCGCCGTGATGGGGAGGAACAACGTGATGTCGGACGTGAGGGAGATGCCGGTGGTGGGGGGAAGCGGGCGGTTCCGGATGGCGCGTGGGTACGCGCTCGCCCGCACGCGGTTGTTGAACACGCTGGGAGACGCCTCCGTGGAGTACAACGTGTTCGTGCAGCACTTCTCCGGTGGCCGCTGAAGGTGAAGGGCAGAGCAAGAGCACGGCTGCGGCTTCCGGCGGTGCTGCTGCTGGAAAGAGAGCCATTGGGAGTCGTTGCTTTACTATTTGCTGCCTTTGTCTAAACTTCGTCGCCGATTGAAGTCGTTTGTTGGGTTCTTTGTGGGGAGTTTTCCTGACCTCTTTGATGTATTTAAATTTGTTGCGTAAGTTCTAAACGAGGTTCTGCATCCTAACAAGAATGCACAGTCTATGTCGGATGCTATGGATTTTATGGATTTTTACTATTTAGATCCAACGTTCCGGCAAAAGTATGGGATCAGCAATTCTAACTTTAAAGGGTGCGTTTAAGATGCAGGTTAGGACGGGTTAAACTGGTAGAGGATAACTTGTTTTTGTGTTCTGTTGTTTGGATAGAAGGTTAAACTAAAATTGGGTATGAAGTAGGTTTGTTGTGATATGATTGTATTGAAGTTTGAAAAAGTGTGTAGTTATTGTTAGGGTTGTGCACGGGTTACGCGTTAGACGAGTATCCGATCCGATCCGTATGGATCCACCCTAAACCTATGAGTATCCAACAAACTATTCTGGATCGGGTACCCAATCCTATTTGATCCAGGATATATGGAGCTCCGACCCTATGATCCATGGATACCCACGGGTCGATCCATTTCATTGTCCCTCCAACCCGGATAATAACCATGGGTTGACGGATCTTAACCATGGACTTGGCAATCTCCTTGTCCATCTCGACTTCGAAATTGCTTGTGATTGAGATCGTTAGGAATCGAGATAATAGAAATTTATGAATCGAGATTTAGATCGTTGGAAGACTTTAAGAGAAGAGGCAATGTTTGTATTTTTAACAGAAATAAAAGAACTAATATTTTTAATCTGAAAAAAAAATTAAAAAAGAAATTAAAAAATACATTTGATGCCATATGCATGTCATAAACGAGATGAACTAAAAATAATATCTTAAACATAATTGGAATAAACGTCAAGTTCAAAAGGTTTAGCAATCGGACCACGACCTCTAATTTCGTTGAAATTCAACAAAATATCGATTTCGATAAGTGCCAACATTCAACCGAGATGGCCAATATATTAACTAAATGAGTGGTCGATAAAAGAAATGCTAACCGAAATGATTAAAATTTTGGTCAAATCCGATCGAAATTTTTATTTTGACATGTCAAAGTTCGACCAAAATGGTCAATATATTAGCTAGATGGGTGATCAATAAGAGAAATGAAACAAAATGACCAAAATTTTGGTCAAACTCCAACCAAAATTTCGATTTCAACAAGTGTCGAAAGTCAACATGAATGATCGATATGTTAATTAGATGGGTGATAGATAAAAGGAATGCTAATTGAAATGATCAAAATTTTGATCGAAATCCAACCGAAATGAATTTCGGTCGAGCTCTAATATTATGATTGAAATCGATAACTTGGGTCATATGATATTCTAATTCGAGCTAGCTATAATTCGATCCATCAACAGCAAAATCAGTATTTATTTATCAAGTGTCGATCATTTAAAATCAAAGATAAACATATTATACTTGTTTGAAAAAACATAAGCATAGATCGAATCCGGTTTATCAAAGTCCGTATTCTTTTTTGTTCTTTTAATTTTGTGTTCTTCATGATCTTTTCAATCAGAAGTTGTGCGAATATATAACTAATATTTGTTCACTAGTACAGATTTATTAACGTTGATTTTTTCTTCAAAATTCTCAAGCTAGAAATCACATCTTAATCATATCATGGATTGGTGTTTTAGTGATCCGCGGGTACCCGCGGGTAACCGAGATCCATTCATATAATTCGGGTATCTGTTATTATGGTTACCTGTTGCAACGGATCGGGTCAACCCGCCGACCCGATAACGACGGGTCGAGACGGATCATGGTTGAATGGATCGAGTACCCGCCCATGCACACCTCTAGTTATTGTGATGTGATTGTATTCAAGTTTGAAAAAGTGAGTAAAAGTGAAGTAGTTTATAATTTTTATATAATACGATGGTATAATATATTATTTTTTGATGGAATTGATAAAAGAAAATTGATTTATTTAATATATTAAAAAGGTAAAAAGTGATACCACATAGGAGAGAGAGAGGGGGGGGGGGGGGTGGGGGGGGGTGGGGGAATGGGTACTCGGGCGAACGGCACCTAAAGGAATTGCTTGGTTTGTGTTATCTGGTGAAGGGAACTTATCAGAGTTGTGGGTTATCTTTGAATGTGAGTTTTAGTATTCGATTGGTGGGTTTTAATATTGAGAGGGTTTTCCTGTGATGTGATATTTATGTGATATTTGTTGAAGTTTGAAATAATGATTGGTTGTTAATTATTTTATATAAGTGGGGTTGGTGGTTGAATTTTGCATTTTTGTTTATTTTTCTAATTTTGCAATTTTATTCCTTTGATTTTTGGAACTTTGCTTGAAGAATTTTTGTCCATAGTTATTACATGTTGCTTTATTTCCGATCGAAATCTGGTGACATTTCAATGCGTGGATAACTTATATTAATTATCGAGGTTTATGCATGGAAACTATATTTATATTTAATTGCGGAGGTTAATTAAATTTATCAATTTAGATGATGGGACATTGATCGATTGTATAAGTATTTAATTTGTAGCAAAAATTCATGAATTAAATTGAATGTTTGTGTTTAAATTTAATTAATTATTTTTTTACCAAATGAATTAAGTTTCGTGCAATTAGTCCTAATTTGTGTAGTCAATTTCTGCTTACAATCATCACAGAGCCAGATACGTACAGTAGTTCAGCATACATAATATTTAATTTTGTTATTTCTGAAAAATGAAAATTAGCATAAATTGCAAATATGTAATTGCAATTTAATTATTTTGGGAAAAAATCCAAAAAAGTGCAGTTTATGTAGTCTTTGTATAATATCGTTAGAAAATAGTATAAAAATGTTCATTTTTCCCCAAAAATTCCATAAGACAAACTGTAATGTACAACGCTAGTTATAAAGACTTTTGATAGGTAAATGGTATATCTTCTTCATAATTATGAAAAATACAAATATGTAAAGAGGAAAGGGAGCTTACTTTGTGGAGTAGGTAACCTTATCTACTTTACATCCATTTTTCACAATTTTTTATTTTTTTTGAAAAATGTCATCGCGGATTTTCATAACTATATCCATCTAATATGTCATTCAAATTTTGTCAGAAACAGAGACTCCTACAGCCTCCATCCAGATGGTCATTTTTTAATGGTCACATATTTGTTGTATTTTATTTGTTCTGGATGGAGGCCATAGGAGTTTCTGTTTCTAACGAAATTTGAATGACATATTAGAAAGATATAGTTATGAAAATCCATTGTCATTTTTCAAAAAAAAATAAAAAAATTACGAAAAACGGATGTGAAGTAGGTAAGGTTACCTACTTCATAAAGTAGGCTCACTTTTCTCATATGTAAATCAAGAACTTCGTAAGGTTGGATTTGTAAATACAATTCTTTGGATCGTGGGTATATACGTACTCGTTATGGGTATTTTCGTAAAATATATTGTTATGTGTATTCATTGTAAGGTAAACATATCATACTCAATGATGATTGGCAATCAATATCCTGTATTAAAAATATTGATGTTCCGCCAAAATCGAATGCCACCAAACATGATCGAAACGACTTCGTTGCGATATGAAAAACCCATTTACTTAGAAGCAATATCTAGGACAAGCTCAATCAAGCATTACAATGTAATAAAGGTGAATAAGATGAAGTTCAATTTACATCCCCCTAGAAATTTAACCCTAACGCATACGCGCCTCATCCTGTCATTATACATTACATGTGTCATTTCATCTCGTTGCTGCTCACTGCGCTGCATCTCGGTACATGTGTCTCTGACATCTACTTCGGGCTCGACTTCTAGCTCCGAGGGATTTGGAATCAAGTATTTCTCAACCCAGGTTAACCCCTTATCACTACCATACAATTTTATAAACTTGTGAATTATGGAAGTGGACTTCACAAAGTCCCTCTGTGTCTTGAATGTGTATGAGCATATACGTCACACACTTGAACATTTTCTTCCAACCCCTAAATGTCCTCTCTATGTCGCTCCAAAGCCGGATGTATTGATTGAATAAGTGCTTGTGGGAGATGTAGAGCTCAGATTTGTCTAGCACCCGCCACTCTGGTAGATGGTATGTAATGCCTTGGTAGGGTACGATGTACTAATTAGTATTGGTGTAATAACCACAATCCAGCATATATCAGAAACCATCTAGGATGACGAAGCCACCTCTGTCGATTGCATCTCTAAGAACATACATATCCGATGCTGACCCCTCCCAACCGGCAAGAATGCATGTGAACAAAAAGTCGAAAGATGCAACCACCATCACATTCTGTCATATGCATTATTCTGTAGTGAGATAGGCAGCTTCCCGACTTGATGGGATTGATGCCTTTATGTGGTACCATGGCATCAATCACATCATATGAAATCTTAACATGCAAGGTTTTTAGGGAATTGGTGTACCGAAAGAAAATAAATGGGACACATACATGGAATTAATTAGCAAAATGGCTACGTGTCAATATGTGACACGGTGTATCAGTTGAAGGAAGGCTAACTAGAAGATCCACCAACAATAGTACTTTATCAAGGATCATGTGGATGTGTGTAGATATCATGGATCTCGAGCGATGAAACCACTCATGTAGCATAGGGTTTGATAGGTTGTACCCAAACGCGAAGAGAAAAATACAAACTTACTCTATCGTGTACATGGATCGTGTGTTAGACAATCATGTTTGTTGCTCCAGCAACTCCACAAACTTCATCAGTGTCACTGGCTCTATCTAGAAGCACATGTGTGATCGCTTGACATGGCATGCCATTATATTATCAATCCACATACGTCCCGATCATGGCCTTGTGTTGACAGGTGTGGGGGCACGTGAAGATTCTTGATCCTGCATGGCATAAATGGAGATGTATAATGCAAGAACATAGGACAACTTGGTCGCCTCAAAATAATCTCCTCGAACATATTATATATTTACTCCTCCTTCTACGACAATGAAATATTAAAAGATTTACATAATCAACATAGACAATGGTGGTGATGATTAACATTATATAAAAAGTAACCAATTATAGGGTTACAAGTGCTTATATTTATGTAGATTTACCACCCACTGTACTTGCAATATCGGTCTTTAAAAACTATCATCAAGGATGCATATGGTAAATTCATTAGATTCTCCACTCTTGCATAGCCATGTGTAATAGCATTGATGGTCGATGGTATATAAGAAACCCACATGTTTGCATACATTTAAGGGCAATTATAATTTGTGTCCTCAGTTGATGAATCTCGTATTCATCATGCTAAAAGTCATTAATTAAATCTCTGGCTTAATCAAACCAATAAAATTCACCATTAATTCCTCCTTTTATATTGTATTATATTGTGTATAATTAACTCTTAATTAATTATATTTAATTAGCATTATTTTCATTGTAATTATTTTCTCATTAAAAACCCCTAAAAATTAGGAAGGTTAGTTCTCTATAATTTCCTAACCCCTTAAAGCACTAAAAAATTGCAAAAACAATTCAAAACCAAAGTACAGGTATTTTTAACCCCTTAAAAAAATACTTTTTGTACAAATGACCTCTTTTGCCTTTTTACTAACATGAGACAAGCAACTTTCATGTTTTGACTTTTCCCTGATTTTACCTCTAACTATTTCTTTTGTAATTTTCTTTGTATTTACATTTTCGAATTTTCGGATTGGGCCACGTGGCACCTTTTGGACAGCCCACGTGGTCTGCACCTCCTTCCGCCACCCGGCGCTTTCCTGGACCGTCGCATCCGTCCATCTCTGCTTCACTCCCACCCGTCAGATCTGACATCAAATCTAATCCTCGCCGCACGCATCCACCTCAATCACAACCCTCCGATCCCCTCCTCATCTTATGCCTACCATTGCTCCACGTCACCCCTTTATTTCCCACCGTCAGATGATATCCTTAGTTCATCGTATCCATTCATCAACGCCTCGATCTCATCCGTTGATCATATCCATGATCTAATCTCATCCCTCCACTAGCGCCATCATCCTAGCCGTTGGATCACAAGATCCAATAGCTCGCAAATCATCTCCTACCTCCAAGCCCAGTCGTTACCCTCTCTGTTGCACCGCCCCCTTCTTATTTTGGAAGGTGCCACAGTCATCCCCCTCGCTTCATAACGTCACCTCCACGAATCCCTACCATCCGCCATCCTCGTGCGACCACCATCATTCACCGCCATTACTCCCTCGCTATTAAACCATCAGTGCAAAATTCCTTGCCATCTCATAACTCCCAGCCGTCCCCTCCTATAAAACCACCCTCACTCAGCTCCGAGCATGCCAACCACCATCCAGGGGGCTTTGGCCCAGCCTCCGGTCCTCCGGTGACAGCGAAGGGGCCTTACGACGAGGTGAAACGGCCCCAACCCCGGTGAGATACATGGCTCAACCACATTGAAAGCTCCACCATCTCCAACGGTGGTTGAGCCCTCTGGAGTGGCTGACCAGACTGGGCGATGACCCCGGTCTTCCTCGAAGCCCCACACAAGCTCCTCCTCCACCGGATTCCCCTCTCCGATGAGGTACCTCTCCTCCCTTCGTTTCTTTACTTTTTTTTCCAATTATCCTGACGCCTATCATCACTTTCACCCTCCATTGAACGACCTAGCACCTCCGCCACATCACCCTTGTCCATGCCGACCCATTCCCCTCATCTCTAGGACCTCCCTCGCTCTGATCCCCTTCTTCTCAACTTCGCTGGAGAAGAAGCTCACAGCTACTGCCTCCTGTCACCTCCGCGGCCTTCACTCACTCACTAATCACTCGCACTCACTCGCACACGCTTCGGCTATGACTAACCTTTGCAGGAACCTTGATTTGGTCGGAGTTTGCATCGAAGCTCCTTTGAGCTTTTCTCCTCCGACGAAGCTTCATCGACCTTCACCTCCGACCAGCTCCGGAGCTTCGCCGCTTCTTCATGACCTCCGCCAGTCGTCCAGCGATCTTCCCCGACCTTCAGGCGAGCGTGTGGCACGCGAAGGAGCTCCAGCGAGCCCGCTGGAGCACAACCTTCTCCGATGGGCTGCGGAGGAGCCAGACAACACAGTTGCCATCCGATCATCTGGATCGGACGGCAGTGATGAAGACACGTGGACTGCCCAAGCCTCAATCCGACCCAGCAGTCTCAGATCCCCCCGAACCTCGAACCGAACCACCAAGTGTTGCTACGTGTCCCGAACTAGAGACGTCCCCCAAGCCTAAGCCCCCTCACGTGCGCCACACGTGCCGGAACGGGTAATTTGCACGAAGACCCCAGAAGTTTTGGTAATTGCAGATTGGTCCCCATGCACGTGCCTCACGTGCATGCTTAGGTAATTTACATGGAGGCCCTCGTGAGTTTGCAACATTACAAAAAGGTCCCTGCACGTATGGAAAATTTCATAGGGCCTCAGCGGTTTTTGGTATTTACATTTAGGTCTTGCCATGGACCTAAATGTAATATTTATCCTTTTATTTCTAGCATTTTATTTACAATTATGCCCCTACATTGTTTTCTTCATAACTTGAGCATCGTAGGTCCAAATTGCATGATTTTAGTGTCATTTTGATCCTTATGTCTTCATCTATCTCTAGGCATGTTTAATTTTCTCATCTGACATAATTTTAAATGAAGTGAGTCTTCATGTTAGGTGATGATCCTGCTCTATTTTTCCTTGCCATGAAATGATGACTGACTATATTATTGTGCTTAAATTGACTCTAACTTCAAACCCGTATTATGTTGCTCATCTATGTAGTCTTTCTTCGACATAATTGTTTGCATTCTCATAGCATATATTTAACCTTGCATTATTGAGCATCCATCATTTTGTAAATGCACAAAAATCAACTAAAAAATACATGTATCATTTTATTGCATTGTAGTCTACCTAATATATCTTGCGCATCTGCATGAAGGCTTGTAATTGAGAAATGATTCACATACGCTCTAAATTCGATAAATAGATAAAGTAGCTTGTGTCGCTTTGTTCGACCTAGGTAGACTTGCTAAGTAAAAATACTTCACAACATTCAAAGATTGTGTTTTTGTTGAACCGAATTTGCCTCCTATACTATGACAATTCATCATTATTAAAGAGGCACATTTTCGAGCTCATCACTCATCTACGGCCCGATCCCAGAATGGGTCCCCATATTTAAATTATAACGACTCAGGTCCATGGCCTTTTAAGAAACGGAAATTTTGGGATTCACGACGAATATGTTCTTGTCAAGAAGGGATGGGGGTTGGGTTCCACCTTTTAAGTAAGGACATATTCGTCATCAGCCTCAAAAAGTTGATTACGTTAACGGCCATGGGACCCGAATCGTTGCAATTTGAAGATGGGAATCCATTCTGGCATCGAACCCAAAGATGGAGACCCAAATTGTAATTTACCCTAAAATTTAAAAAATATTCATAACCATGTTACAACCATAAGCCCTCATAAGGGGATGCAAATTAATATAGTACCAATATATATTAAATTGTTGATAACAAAGAATTAAAAGACTAAGATGTGGTACTGCAATTCGAGCGATCTAATAAACTTTTCCATGCGAGGCTATGGCTGTCCGAGTACATGGTGCATCCACGCATGTAGGTACTCCAGGTCATCCTTGATCGAACGAAAGAGTTCCCTCCTAACCGGGTGTGTTAAGGCATCATCCATCTCGATGTGTGCTGTTGGAGACAGAGATGAGCATGCTTCCCTCAATTCCCTAAAGGCCTTACAGGCGTCCTCATCTTGTTGTCGTCCACGTGCCCATATCTCATCCCATATCATCTCCGTGAACTTGGACACGTCTTGCAGCGCACGCTTCCCAGCCCCACTCTTCTTGCACTTCGATCGCGATGATTTCTGCGTAGCCCTGCTCACAATAGGTGGGGTGGGTACCTCATCGACATCCTAGTCGTCGGTATGACCTTCCTCATTCTGCAGGACTTGCTCCTCCTCTGCATTTTAGGTTGACATCAGAGCACGCAATGAGCTGGCATAACGTCTAGTTGTGGATCCCTTCCCGATAAGGTAGGAGACTTCTTCAAAGTATAAGAAGGGTCGAGAATTGTACTTGCAGTACGCTTCCCTCGTTTAAAATGGCCTCACAATTACTCATTGACAAGTAATCAATTTGGATATGTGAGAAGGATAATACATTGTACATCATACCTCCAACCAGGCGAGTTCATACAGTGCGATAGGTTGATTTGAAATGTGGTCCCATCCCTATCCAAACTTGCCACGTAGGTACAAGTAGGTTGTGTACTCCTTCTTGTAGATCTTCTAATAGGATTGGATTTGATTCTTGATTACATCTTCCACCCTACGGTAGTGAATGACTTCTCACTCCATGGATTTTTGTCTCGTGTTTCCAGCGTACAATGGATTAAGATCCGATCATACGTTGGTTTCCAGTTAGGCGCACTACCCATACCCACGTTGCCACCTCGACTCCCCTCTACTGTGGTCTTTCCCTTACCTTGTCATGGCATTGTAAGTCTAAAGAAAGAGTAAAGTCACATTCGTCTTGTCGATAAATTTTTCTAATATAGGGTAGTGTAAAGCAAATGGGGCACGTGAATGTGTAAACATGAATCAAATTTCGAACTAAAAAAAATAGGGCATCTCTCATTTTGAATTTGATCCGGCAAACATTACAAGCCAAGAGAGCTTCATTGCATATGTTCAATGATTACAATGGTTATCACCGATGATCAGAGACTTCATCATTAAACCTCAAACCGTATCCTATGGATATTGTACTAGCATCATCGCACGGGTCAGCATTTGTTAATAGTTAAACCAATGTGTCAAGTTACTTTGGTGGAGGGAGTCATCGTCGGTGCTCACCCATAGCCTCGTTGCACCTCAAACATCGCATTAAAGTCGAGTTCGCAAACACAATATTGTCATTCATCCTCATTTGAAATAAGAAAATAAATTTTTACTCATCACTTGGTGCTCAGACTACCGTCATTGCGGAAGTGTAAAGAAGGTATTAGTGGAATCTAAGCAAAATTTTCAAAAATGCAATAAAATAGATATTTTTCCTCTTGCATACCCCCGAACATTGCTAATAACACTTATGCTTTACCAGTTTCATAAATGAATGATGATCCCTGTAAACATTTTTATTAACACTTGTGCTCCGTGTAGTTTATTTGTAAAGATCGAATTAGGACAACAATCAATGGATTAAAATGAAAAAAAATATGACTATAATATATTTCCTTTTTTATGTTCTTATCTTCATCTTCTTCACAGATTTGCTCCCAACAATCGAGAATCGCATCGTCATTCTTGAAACAATTCTACCCAAACAGGCAAAAACTATAGATCCATGGATAAAAAAGACCACTGCCTTCCTAATGGCAGTATAGACACCCTCTTTTAAAAAATCAATCCTAGCATGAGTAATAAAAAATACAATCAATACAATGGAGTCATAACACTATTGTCACAAATCGCAAAACCGAATCAAAGCAATTCACTAACATGAAGTTAGAAGGAATCGTGCAGATGAAGAGAAAACTTAGGAACTCCCACGAGTAGGACCGGTTCTTCTTACGCGATACCGTAAGTTGGACCAACTGAAGGAAGTTTAACACATGAACTAGAAATGTGAAAAATAGCAAACAATTTGTAATTATTGCAAGTTCATCACATGAATTAGATTTTAGTGTAACAAAAATGTTATGCACACTAAGATATTAAGGAAATGATTTCCAAAATAAGTTTCACTTATTCTCATAAATATTAGGAAGAGATCATGATTACATCTCGAAGCGTGAGACTTTAAGAGAAGAGATCTCATAAATAAAGTCCAATATGCATAAGCTTATCTTGCAATCACGATGATGATTCGTGTGGAATCATATGAACTCGAATGCCAACTTCTCCACGAAGTTATCCATGCAAAAAAGAGATCAATATGATCTCCATATCGTGATCTTATTGTACAAGATCACATCCTTCTTCTTGTACTAGAAGCACCATGAAGATGATGGCCTTCCCTTGTGATGGAACAAGCCAACCAAGAGATGGAGAGAGGCAATATGGTGGATTGTCAAGGGGTCTTGGAGAGATGATGCGGACAACCAAGGCAAGAGTCGTGTTCTCTCTTTTCTCTTTTCTTTTAAGGAACTCTCGGAGAAATGGAATCATGGAGTTGAAGATAATATTTGGAGAGAGGATATGCCCTCTCTTCTAGAGGAGGACAAGATGTCTATGAGGAGTCATGCTCTTCATAGTACACATCCTAGCCCTTGTCCCCTCGACAGGAGATCAAAGGTAAGGATTAAATCAATGTCCTTCAAGAAATAGGACTTGATTTATTTCCTTTAATTACCATCCAAAATAAAGCAACTAATAAATATAAAAATATATGAGCATGATCTCATTAGGACTCATATGCTAGATGTCACATGCTTCTCCAAGCATGGATGTCTACCTTGTCTATTTCTTGTTGAGGTTGTTGTTTAATCCATTATCTTCATGATAATATAATTATCATTATAAACGATTTATGATAGCACCTTCATAACTTATCAAACTTATTCACAAACCTAAGAAAAATGTAAATCCAATTTACATTTAAATTCAAATGTCAATCACATTCACATAAATTCTTTGAAATAATTATACCAATCAAATTCCTATAAATATTAATTATTACAAATCATTATTCATATTAATTAATAACAATATTTTTGAATCGTATTTACAAAAATAGCTTTGTATAAATATAATTATGACAATAACTTTATTGTCTCAGTTTTGATATCTCATAGTGCGAGTCCAAATCTAATTAGGACTCGTGAGTCACAGTTACAGATACTTGGAAATAATATTGATGAGACCGTACTTTCCACGTATATTGGCTTAGAATTTGGATAACTATCCAATTCCAGGGTTTAGGCAATGGTTGGAAAATACTTTGAAAAATATGTACATATTGTTTGAATTCTAAGGTCCCCCCATACATATTGAGGTCCCCTATACTTGTCTTTGCTAGTCCCTAACAAACACTTATGCCTATAAGTGAAGAAAAGAAAATGAAGAAAAGAAAAAGAAATAACTTTGAATAATTTTTTACTTTTGAACTTGTCTTAATAAGGTCAAAGTTAGGAGCTCAGAGAAGACCTTTGGATTATTTGTGTTCGTAACCGCATTAAGGCTAGGAAGTGCAACATAATAGCCCTTACGTTCCATAATCCTATTATCTAGTTCTCTTCACGACCTAGTCAGATTCGTTCTCCCAGTCGCATACTCTTGCTACCTTGAGATGATAGAATCATGTGTATGAGTTTTACAGCTTTTCCCAAACAAATCACTAAACCACCAAGGAGTATGCTCCTCTGGTAACTCGTCCTCGTGGAGACAGATATTTCCTTCTAAGTTTGGTATTGTAGGTCTTTACAACCGAATGGAGGGAGAAATGAGAAAAATGGGAAAAGAAATGGGAATGGACCAGTGTAGTCTTCATTTCCTTATGAAGCTCGGTGAGCGTAATTGAGTCTTCACCAAGAAACAGAATTTTTCTGAAGCTTAATTTTTTGGTGAAATTTTTGGTAGAGGCTTCTTTGACAATTTCTTTGACGTTTGCATTTCTCTGCATTCTTGTTTGTGCTCGACGGATATAGCATCTTTCGTTCCGGCAATTTTTTTGGGTCTTGGAAAAAGTTAAGCCAGCAGATCATTCCTCGTCTGAAGAATTGTCTCAATCCATCTCCAGTCTTTAGATATCATTGTTATCAAAAGCAGTGGGTAAGAGTACCAGTTTCGGTAATCTCCAAGAATGGTTCCTGAGCCACCCTTTAGGAAACGGCCTACTATCGTCTCGACTTAGACTCCAATTTCAACAATATACTTGGATTGAGCTAAGTGCTAAATGTGAGATTTCTGATCAAGCCATTGTCTCAAGAATCTTACGAATGATATGAAGGGTTCTATTTAGACATATTGAATCGACTCATGAACATAGTCTTATGGAACCTTAAGAATTAAGTCAAGGTACCCTAAAGTATCCCAATTCTAGTCCTCAATGGGTTCCTCTCAAATTAAGTGTATTAAGGTTTATACCAAACTCCAAATCTTCAGACGTTATTTAGACTTGTTCAATTGTCTAGATTATTTGAAAAATGCAGATGCTATGTATAATGAAAGAAAATATTTTTGTGAAGCAAAATCCTAATTTTGAACTTTTTATGGGATTTTTGAAAAAGTTTTTCAAATTTTTAAGCAACTTCGAAAATATTCTTATCAAATTTTTAAAGTGTTTTTTATTTTGCAGCTTTTTAGAGATTTTAAAAATAAAAGAGTTAGTGAAATAATTATGCGAAGATATTATATGGGAATACATCTTATAATTTACAAGAAATAGGGTTCAAAAAATTACACTAGGTTTTTACAGAGATTAGGTTAGTGATTATTTGCAAGTTTTTATACAGAGCTTGTAAAGAAATTTTATTTGTTTGAATTATGTATGCGGTTCGTAGCAAACATTTTGAAAACTTATTTTGCAAATAAGTTTGACAAACAATTTTTGTAAACACTTACCAATTTTAAAAATCATTTTGCAAAGATTTTTCAAACAATATGTATAGATTTTACAAAGTATTTTTACAACTATTTTCCAAGCCATTTGCAAATAAATTTTCAAAATATTTTATCCAAAAAAATAAATTTTTATAACCAAAATATTTTTATGAAAGTTTGAAAACATTTAGCAAAATATTTTCAAAATAATTTTCAAACGATTTTTTCAAAGAATTTTCTATCCTTATTCCAAACATTTTGCAAACATTTTTAACTGGTTTTATTAGCTGTATTTATAAAGAATTTCTGAAAAAAATTATACATATTTACAATATATTCTTTTTTAATTGATTAATTCTATATTTTGATTCATACAATAATTCCCATTTTATTGAAAATATGCAAGTACGAGTTATGGCTAAAGTATATACAATGTATATATGACCCCCTAAACTTAGCTTGAGCTATGTTCTCTTAGGTCATAGAGAAAAAGGAAGTCATATGTTGCAAAGTATAGGAAAGTCTATACTACAATGACTACCAATAATGGATGAGAAGTTGGTCCTCCCCCCATAAGATCAAATAATCTTAAGTATAGTAGGTTGTATACAAAATAGGGATGACCGAGGATCAAAATGTACGAAATCAATGAACTCGGCTTGTTCCCCCTTATACTTAGCACAAAATATCCATGAATATAGACAAAATGTCAAAAATTGAGGGACAACCAAGCACAAAGAATAATGGATAACCCGAGGGCACTCCTTCCCCCCATACTTACGATGAAGCATGTCCTAAGTATAGAACTGATTAATGTGTGAGAGCAACACAGAAGACAAAATTATGAAAAATGAAAATGAAAAGAAAGATAATCTAATCTGGTCAAAGATATTTATAGGAACACTGTCTGGCTCCACTGAAGCTGGTTCACCAATGAAGTCTTCATCAAAAATCACGTGTGCAAAAATTGATAACAACCATGAATGTATCATGCTCTAAGTATGGCTTCTGCAACTAACAATTTGACTATGAAGGTCTACGCGTCAGTTGACAACTTTGATATCAGTACACTTCCATTGTCCACGCACGATCCTGACTCTGTACGACCTTGTCCATTTGCTCTTAAATTTTTTCATGAAAAATCTTCAATTCAATGACTTATCGCCAATATCGAACGGAGATTGTGAATAAAATAGCCTTGAAAGGGTCAAATATCGACCATATCAGTGATATATCAGTCACCTATCGATACCGATATATCGTCTATATATCACGATATGACCTTCTTCTGAGCAATGAACACTAATAAGAGTCCAGTTATCCCACTCTTGGACACCCAATGATGATTTGGTCTTAATTTGCCATGGACATTCAAGGCAAGGTCAAACATCTTATATTGGTTTTCCACTTAGACACTACCATGGGGAAACAATGCAGTGGCATCCCTTAGAGATAAAACTCAATGAATGTTGTGTAACTGAAAAGCCAAGGACCATTTTCATGCCATGTAGGCTTCAATTACTCAAAACTGTTATGAGCAATGTCCTCTTATTCTGGACAAACGGGACCATCATCCCACAGTAAGTCGTCCTCTTGCATTAGCTCTATAGAGGTTGATTCCTTATGGGACTTTCTAGAAGAGAGAAAGTATGCCTCATGAAGGAGGAAGGAGGCATTGGCGTATTGGCCTCCGCTCTTTGAGCAGTCGAATAGGAATAGGTAATTTTCATTTCGACACCTGAGTGTTGTCTTGGGAGCGAGAAGATCATCTGCAGTACTACAAACTATGCAGGATCGATCGGTTCACACGAATTCACACTTTTTTGTAAGCTTCGTATCGTACAAATTCATGTGGACCGCTCAATATCGAACAGCTCCAGTGGTTACTGTAGAGTCTGCATTACTGCCGACGATTTGCCTCTGTCTTGAGGATGAACTCCCATATGAACATCTTAAGTGTTGAAATATACATAGTTTAAATTACCTAGTCCTTGTATATTTATTTAAGTACAATTATTTTTATAATTATATAAAAGCTGTCACCTCTTTCCAACTAAAAGGTAGGTATAACTTTGACCTTGTCCTAGAAATTCCCAACTTCCTACTCCTCTACTTGCCTCCACCCGCACCCAACAAACACTGTGCCAACACCATAAGACTACCCCCTCTCCTGCCACCCACCTCCACAGCCACAAGCGATGGCTCCTCTCTTCTTCGCTCTCTTCTTCCCCTTCCTCCTCCTCACCACCTCCACCGCCCAGCCCCCCACCGCGGACCCATTCGACCTCGGCGAGCCCAAGGACCACCCACCTCCACTTCTTCTTCCACGACATCGTGAGCGGGCCCAACCCCACAGCCATCCTCGTCGCAGCCCCACGCACGGCACCACCTTTGGCTTCGGCTCTGTTTCCATTTATCGACGACCCCTGACGGAGGGCGTCGACCGTAGTTCGACGCCCGTCCGGGCGGCGCAGGGCTTCTACGCCGTATCCTCCAACGAGGGGGAGTTCGGACTGCTGATGAACATAAATTTGTGTTTCGTCGGCGGTGAGTTCACGGGAGCCCCTCGCCGTGATGGGAGGAACAAACGTGATGTCGGACGTGAGGGAGTTGCCGGTGGTGGGGGGAAGCGGGCGATTCCGGATGGCACGTGGGTACGCGCTCGCCCGCACGCGGTTGTTTAACACGCTGGGAGACGCCTCCGTGGAGTATAACGTGTACGTGCAGCACTTCTCCGGTGCCGGGAAAGGGACCGTTCAAGCTGCAGGGCAGAGCAAGAGCTCTTCCGGTGGCGGTTAGAGGTTGGAGTTGGAGTGCTGTTCCTTTGTTGGGTTTGTGTTTGGTGGTTTGATGTGATTGCGAGGACAGAGGACAGAGATGTCGTAATCACCCAACTGCTGTGGGATTGCAGATTCCTGCTCGTCTGTTCTTGCAAGGATTGTACTCTGTCTGGGTTTCTATAGCTACGGATTACTCATAAATTACATGCAGGGTTATCGATTTTCCAAGATAAAGTAAAGGAAATGTGCACGAGAAAATGGTGGGTGGAAGATAATTTTTCGTGGAGCTCAAACAAAAAGTAAAAAGGAATGCAGTAAAACAGAGTATTTTCGATTTGCATCTAATAACACTTTGTGCTTTACCTGGTTCGCAAATGAATGATGATCCATGTAAACTATTTGATCAACACTTGTGCTCGTGTTGTTTATTAGTAAAGATCAATCCATTAGGACAACGATCAATGAATTAAAATGTTGAGAAAATATAATTTACTTTCTTTTTTATGTCCTGTTGTTGTTGACAACAGGATGATTAAAACATACATTAAACAATAATTTCTACGATGAATCCGAATCAATGCGTTACATATTAACAAGATTATAATCATGCATATCCGATGCATATAGCAATTATAAGAATACGTGTATGAATCAATCAGATCATTTAAACATCATTTTAAGGCGAGATCCAGGAAAGACAAAGCAATAAATAAATTACGGCAAATAAGATAGAACACATATTAGATTAGAGATCACCGAAGAATCCATTACAGTGTGTCCTTAGAAACGATATCGCCCCGACAATACCGGTGCGAAGAGTACATCGATCCGCTCCGAAGATATGACAGCACATGATCGTCGTCCGCGTACACTAACGAGATTGTTATCGAAAGTACCTTAGAGAACTGTAGCCGAGAGAAGAAGAAATCGCAAGTCGGAGTTGCGTGTGAACAACAGAGTGCAAAAAGATGGCAAGAAAGTTTTCTTGCGATTGAGAAAACACTGCCCATTGGAAGGGTATAAGAAGACCTAGAGCATGACTTTTCATCTTCTGAAAACGTCCCCAACAAGTGCTTCTTCGGATTCTGAAACGATGACTAGATCATAGCCGTTGAAGTCGAGTCGAATTCCCTTATTCGGTCAAATCACAATTAATCCCTATAATTAATTTAATTTATTCGACCCACTTGTAAAAGTATCGAGATCTGTAATTAACTCTCACGAGCTCGAGCCCAAGCCGGAGACGGAGCGGAGTGCATGCAGCGTATGGTCATCCATTCCTCCCTCTACTATTGCTACAAGAGATTAAGTTGTGAACTCATATATAAGCCCACCAAAATTTAGAAAATATTAGATGTGGTACTAAACTTCCATCCAAACCTCACCTTATTTCAAATTTGAGAATTCCTAACTTTCCCTCCAACATCAAATAGTTTCCCAAATGAAACTAAATTGATAATACAATGTAATTGCATAGGTTTATCAAGTTAAAATTAATTACATTAATTTAAATACAACAATGCCCCACGAATTTTATCAGTTTGAAAAAGTGATTCAAATAGATCCAAAAAGGCATCTTTCGGCTGCCACACTTTGCTTTCAGGTAAATGTACCTTCTAGTTTTAACCTCTACTTGAGTTTAGTGCATTCACCTTAATAGGAATGATGTGAACTATTGTCTTGAACTCGGGACTTAGTGTTAAAGTATACAGTAGAAATAACAAAGTGTTGTTCTTGGTACAATCTTCGGGCTTGGTACTCTTAAAAAGCATGCACTCTTATCTTGTTTCATGAATGTTTTCAGGAAAGAACTTCTTCCTTTAATTATGACCCACAGTAACACTCATACACGTGGCATTCTCCAAGGATGCACTGCTAACATCCTGCCCAAAGGCTTGAACCCATTCAGAGCATGCGCTCTTCTTAAAACTTGCAGCTTAAATGGCACTCAGGCTTCTGGGATAAGACACTCATGCATATGCATTAAAATAGTAGTGTCAATCAGTTCTCCAAGTAGCTTGTTATTACACATTGAACATACTTTGTTGATCTCCACTCAGATATGTTGGGTTGCTACTGTAGAGGAATCCCAATAGGTATCAGTCACATCCCAAGCTTAGACTTTAGGACTAAAAAATGTATCAAATTCCTTAGTCAACGGATCTACCATGTTGTCTTTTGGATCCAACAAAATCCACAGCCAACATGTCTTGAGACACCAAATCCCTTGACGTCTTAAGCATGACTTGTACGTCTCTTTATTTTCTGATTGAACTTTGAACTCTTGATCTCGTCAATTGTGATCATTTTATCACAATGTACCAAGATCGCAGGAACTGGCTGGCCTACCATGAGAATTTTAGAAAAAAAGTTCCCTTCGACATTTGGCCTCAATTCTAGTGGTGTCCAAAGCACACAACTCAGCCTCAAAGGTAGTCCGAGGTAGAATGGCATGCTTCACATACCTCCAGAAGACTACACCACCTTCAAGGGTAAAGACATACCCAGTAACACCATTACTCCTAGACTCATCTATTTTCCCTATCCAGTTTGCATCAATATATCCTTCTAGTATAGATGGATGCATACCATAATGCAAACTAAGGGAAATAATTCTCATTAAGTACTTTAGTACTCAATCTAGAGCCTCCCAATTAGTACGGTCAGGACAACCAGTGTATCTACTCTGCTTTGTAACCTATAATGAAATATCAGGTCTCGTGTAATTTACAAGATATATTAAGCTTACTATCACTTGTGAATACCTTATTGAGATACGTGTACTCCACTCTTGTTCTTAAACAATATTTTGAATGAATCAAAAGAAGTGCTTACAGCTTTGCATCTTGATATCCAAAACTTCTTAAGCACCTTCTCAAATGGTGAGCTTCTTAAAAGCACTTTAGTCTCATTAATAATCCTCACATTTGATCCAAACAACAGTATGTTGACAACATATAGAAACAAGATAATACGCTCATCACCTTTCACCTTGAAATATTCACATTTATCGGATTCATGAATCTTAATGCCACATGATAAAGTAATTTTGTCAAATTTTTCATACAACTGCACTGATGCTTGTTTCAATTTGTAAATGGATTTAACAAGATTGCAAATATTTCCCTCATTCTCACGAGTCACAAGTCTATCAGGTGATCCATATAAATCTACTCCTCAAGAGCGTCATGTAAGAAGGAAGTCTTCAAATCCATCTTGTGGATAGAGAGATCATATACGGATGTCAATGCTATAAGCATCTGAGTTGTGGTCATCCTAGTTACAAGGGAATATCTATCAAACTAATCGATACCTTCCATTTGCCTAAAGTCCTTAGAAATCAATTTGTCTTTATACTTTTCAATAGATCAGTCAGGTCTAAGATTTCTCTTAAAACATTCACTTACACCAATGGTAGAGCATCCATTGGGTAAATCAACCCAGTTCCCAAGTTTTCATTAGACATGATAGAATCCATCTCAGATTTGACAGCTTCCTTCCATTGTTTTGCTTAGATGAAGCCATGGCTTCCTTTGTAACTTGGTGGGTCATCCTCGTTCTGGTAGAAAACAAAGTCACTGCCTAGATCATTGGCTATTTGTGGTCCTTTACTCCTCCTTGACTTAATTTCATCTAAAAGGTCATTGGGTTCAGGTTGAGTCTCAACTCACATATTCGTTATCCTTTCCACTTGATCTGAACATTGGGTTCAAGGTGACTTAATTTCTTCTAAAAGGTCATTAGGTTCAGGTTGAGTTCTCAATATCGAGGTCCTCGGTATTATACTTCTGTTTTAGTTCTTCCCATAGCTCCTTCGTAGTCGGCATGGACGAACAATATACATCAAACAATGTGTTGGACAGAGCCAACAAGATACAACCATGATATAACAGTTAATGTTCCTTCCGAGCAGATTGGGCCTTCTGGCTATCAGTGTGGGGTTTTTCTTTTCCACCATAGAAATTCAGTTCCAAGCATCAAGATTAACCTTATGGTGGTTAATCAAATTTTTCATTCATTCCAACGCTTGAAATTAATGACAACCAAATTTCTCAGGCATATCGGTCATATACACGCTCAATTTTAAACATTGTGTCCGATATGATTTTAATTCCGTTTTCAAATATCAACTCTAAGATTATTGATAACAGGATGATTAAAGCTCCATTAAACAATAATTTTCATTATCAATATGAATTAATGCATTACATATTAACAAGGTTATAATCATGCATATCCGATTCATACATCAATGACAAGATGCACACGGACAAAGGTTTTGTTGATAACAAGGTTTTTCTTCTCCGTCTCATTCAATGTGGAGATCTTACATCTGATCATCTCACACTCTCTACAGACAAAGAACCCTTCTTGCCCTACCACATAGTCCATGGTGATATCTCCACCAAATTGGAACATATCATGCTGAATGTGTATTCAAATACACATTAATATGCATGATGATCAATATAATGTATGGTCGAGCATTTGCATGTTCTTGCAGACTTACACATTGCTGCTCGATCGCATCTCTCATCGAACCACACGATGGTATCGTCCTATCCGGTATGCTGGAAACCCACTATCTTTTTCCTCGACCACTATTAGAAGAAGATCAGCATCATTAATTAAATTCCTATAGCAAAATTTGTATATATGGTGATTGATTATAATAAATAATAACTTGCAATCTTTAGCAGAAGTTATGGTCTATCGAGGAGTTGAACTTCAAGCCAACAGTACTAGAGAGGCTGTTCAAAGAGATCTTATTTCCCATAAACCCTTATTTTTTAGAGGATTACGAGGGTTTGACTCAAAGAGCAGATCCTCTGCAGTACTGCAGAGGTCTGCTGTAAAATCATAGACCGCTCGAGCCGTTCAATCTTGATCGAGCGGTTTGCATGATTTCCACGATAAGGACTCACAAAAACACTGAATTCGTGTGAACCGCTCCATCAAGATCGAGCGGTTCGGGTGACCCACAGTTTTACAGCAGTTTCTGCAGTATTGCAGAGGATCTGCTTGCGTTTGACTCACCCCTTGCTATGGTACTTGGTGTAAACTCTTAGGATTGTTGCGACCTCATCGCACCTTTCTCTTCAAAGATCCCTAGTCTCGCGATGAGCAGAAATTTGCATTTTCGACTAGATGGTTGGAATAGGGTTTATCTGTTTGAGGAGCTCTCCCTTATGTCGATGGATCTTAGTTGAAACTTTCCATGGATTAGTGGTGGATTCTTGGTTGCATGAGACAAATAATCTTTGTGTTTGGGATGCGACCAACAGCTTTCTTTCTCAAATGCTAGCAACATATGTTTGTTGTAGCAAATTTTCTATGTTTGATTGTCGAATAGCAGCAAGTTGGCTCTCGATATAGCTTGAAGTGTTATCGAGATAATTTCTCAATAGCTACTAGCATCGTAAAATTGGTATTCGGTATTCACTCGGAAGGGTCACTGAATAAAGAATAAACGGTATTCGACTGGGTAATCGAGAATATTCGATTAGTCTTATTAATTATTCAAAGTAGAAAAAGTATTTTTTAATATATAATCTTATATATTTATACGTGTACGGTTGTCAAATTAAAGTACTAATTGAATTACAATCAACTATTCGCATTTAGCTTCGCTTTACACTTAAAAATTAAAAAACTCAAAAAATTATAATATCAAGGATCATTTTTTTAGTCAATCTGGTTTATTCTCTTTGGTTAACCCTATTACATAGAGTAGACGGATTGCATAATCGATCCAATCATGTGACTTGCAACAATAATAACTACCTTATGATGGAAGCTCGTGATCAGAAGCAAAGCCATTGATCATGCCCATAAAAAAAAGATATAAGGGAACTGGTGAAGATTTAGATAAGGAAAGAGAGGGGATGATGGGTTGATTTAAATGCTTAGGGGTCGTTCGGTAGAGGAATAAGGGGAAAATGATAATGAGGGATAAGACATTGTTTCTGGTCGATTGGAGGGAGAAGATAAGGATGGATAGATAGGGATAAGTGATAGTTATTTGCTATTCTATGTTCGGTAGAAGGGAAAGGATAAGGAGGGATAAGGGAGTTATTTAGATAAGATTGTTAGATAAGTGATAGATATTTGTATTTTTTTGACGGGAGAAGCCTATGATGGAGGAATTGTGAGGGAAGCATTTTTCCTCATTTTGACTCCAGAACCAAAATGTTAACCGTCTATTTGAGGGAAAGGAATAAGGTGTGATATCCCTCCTTATTCCTCAAACGAACAACCCCTTGGCCTCGTTTGTTTACTGGCAAGGTTGTAGAAAGCGGTAGTCGGTATTCGATAGGCAGGGTCACTGACTAAGGATTAATCGGCACTCGGGCGACTAATCGGATTTAGTCGGTTTTGAATTTTTTTAATTATTTGAAATATATAAATCAATTTTTATACACATATTCTTATGTATTTGTATTGATTTATATATTTTCTATACTATCATAATGAAATAAAAGAAGTAATTGTCTTTAAATATAACATTAAGCATATTAGAATAAGTTTGCTGTTAAAAAAAATCGAAAAACTAAAAAATTAAAAAATCTCTATGTAAAAAGTCGGTCTTGTAATCGGGCGACTAGACGGATTAGTCGGAGCGATTAGTCGGGTTGACCAACTAAGGGTCGAGTAGGCCTAGTCAAGTCGGCTACCCCCACCTACTGGACTAGTCGGACTGACTAATCGGCCTAGTCGGCCGACTTTTACAACAGAACTTACTGGGATACCCCGGATTACCCCGGTGTATTCCCTTATATTAATTCGTCAAGTTGATTCTATTCGACATGATTCCGAGATATCCATGGGATTGCTTGTTTTCCAATAGAGTGGTATCAGAGCATGTTCATTAACGGATTAGAAGACAGAGTTCGGTTCGAACTGGATGACTAGTCTTAATGAAATTAATTACAATTATATAAGAATAGGATGAACGATCTTTATATGTGAAGGTCATGTACCTTCCAGTATTCTCCACCCAAAAGTCCGAAACTAAAATGGATGAGGAATGAGAATTTGAACACGAGCAAGTTTATGATTTCATCAGATATTTTGTTGATGAAATGTTTACGATCACATCCAAGATGAAAGCAATTTTTATAAGATTATAGTTAAAGTTGAAAATCTTTATGAATCCAAGATGTGAAGTAACAAATTATTTCTTCGCAAGAAAATTGATGAACTTGAGGTTCAAGGAGAGAAGCCCTATGTCAGATTTTCTAAATAATTTCCAAGGCATTACAAGTTATTTGACGAGCATGAATCAAATTTGAAGCTAAGTGTTGGAACTATTGTTGCTTGCTACTCTACCAGATTCTTGGAAAACTTGCAGAGTCTTATTTAATAACTCTACAGTTAATGGGGTTGTTTCTTTGAAAGTTTTCAAGTCTGACATTCTCAATGAATAGAGTGAAGAAAAATTCCAAAGAAACTATTCACATTTAGAGGCTTTTGTTATAAAACAAGGGGAGGAGTAGGATCAAGAATGACAAGGGCAGAGATAACAGTAGGAGCATGTCTAAGTCCATATATCAGAACATGGAGTGCCACTATTGTAAGAAGAAATGACACATCAAGAAGTATTACATCCAAATCAAGAGATATAATAGGAAATGGAGGCGACAACAAAGAGAAGAAGAATGTCAATGTTGTTGCAACTGCACAACATGGGCTCCTTATTGTCTGTGATGAGAAGATAGTTGAATGTCACACATTATAGTACTTTTTGGCTTGTTGATAGTGATTCTGCATTATATAGTTCTTCTCCGTATATAAAGCTGGTGATTTTAGTACATTGAAGATGGGGAACGGTTCTTTGTCCATTATTGTTGGCATTATCAATGTGCATTGAAGATTGCCAATATTGTGTTACTAACATTCAAAGATGTGAGGCACATACCTGATATGCACTTAATTCTTATTCCGCAGAGAAAACTTGATGATGAAGGATACCTCAACACTTTTGGTAGGGATAGTTGAAGCTTACATGGAGATCCATGATTGTTGCTCGTGGTAAGAAGTATAGCAACAATCTTTACATTATAAATGCATCTATTTCCCATGGTGTTGCACTTGTAACTGGAGATGCAAAATCCATTGAATGATTGGGTCACATGAGTGAGAAGGGGTTTATTGTGCCTGGTGAGAAAAACATTCTGGTAGATGTAAAGAAGAAAAGTTGGAGAGATGCACGCATTGCTTTGTCCGAAGCGGACGAGAGTCCTCTTTCAAAATCCATTCACCTTCTAGGAAGATGCAGGCATTAGAACTTGTCCACACCGATGTTTGTGGTCCATTGAAAGTAAGTCCTCTTGGTGGTACACTTTATTTTGTTATTTCATTCATCATTTTTCTAGAAAAAAGTGGGTCTATGCCTTAAAAGAGGAAAGACCAAGTCCTTGGTATTTCAAGGACTTCCATGTGCTAATGGAGTGACAATCTGCAAAGAAACTTAAGTGCGTCTATAGTGACAATGGTGGGTAGTATATTGGGTCATTTTGAATGAGTATTACAGATCTCATGACATCATACACTAGAAGACTCCACCTAAGACACCATAGTTGAATGGTGTAGCAAAGAGAATGAATAGACCATGATGGAGAGAGAGTCAAATGTCTCCCTCTTAAGGCTAAGTTTCTTAACTCTTTTTTGATGCGAAAACACTTTTAACTGATGTTCATGTTATTAATTTCTCTCCATATGTACCTTTGGATGGTGATGTTCTTGACAGGTTTTGACACAACAATGATTTCTCATGCAACCATTTGCGGGTATTTGGATGCCGTGTATTTGTGCATTTTTCTAAGGATGAAAGGTCCAAGTTTGATGCAAAGATAAGGTAGTGCAACTTCTTGGGATATGATTAAATTGAACCCGATTATAGATTGTATGATTCAATTGACAAAAACCTACTGAGGAGCAGGAATGTGGTCTTTTCTGAAGACCAAACTATTGATAACATCCAGAAAGTTGATTAAGACTCTCCTTTGAATAGCTATGAATGATGTGGAGTCAGTTCCTTTGCATAGGACTCCACATGTGGTGCCAAATTATGATGATAAGTAGTCACATGCAGGAGATGAGGAGTATGTGCCAGATGTCCCCACTCCTGATGATGATCTAGGTGATAGTAATGATGATTGTGCGGAGTAGGATGATGAGAACTCTTCTTCTTATTCTCTCACACAACAGAGACTTGTGAGGGAGATGCAACCCTCACCAGATATTCTACACGTTAGTGCATTTTTTTGGCAGACATTGGTGAGTCTGAATGCTACGAGGAAGCCTTGCAAGATGCAAACAAAGAAAATTGGGTAGAAGCTGTGAAAGAAAAGATGGATCCCCTTCATGACAACCATACCTTTGAGCTTGAATTTGCTCAAAGGCAAGAGGTCATTGAGAAACAAGTGGGTCTTTAAAGTGAAACATGATTACATTATAAACCCAAGGTACAAAGATAAATTGGTTGTGAATGGTTTTAACCAAAGGAAGGGATCTAACTTTAAGGAGATCTTTTCTCTTGTTGTAAAGATTTCTGTCCGGGCAGTCTCAGCTTAGCACCTAGCTTTGATTTGCAGGTTGAATAGATTAACGTGAAGACGGTTTTCCTCTACGTGACCTTTAGGAGGAAATTTACATGTTGCAACCAGAGGGCTTTGTAGCCAAAGGCAAGGAAGACCATGTTTGCAGGCTAAAGAAATGCCTATATGACTTGAAGCAGGCACCAAGGCAATGGTGCGAGAAGTTTGAGTCATTTATGGAGGAGCATGGCTACACCAATTTCATGAAGATATTCTTAGGTGATGGCGTCATCATTTTGTTTATTTATATTGATGATATGTTGGTTGTTGACATCAACAGTGGGAGAAGTTCTTTCTTGAAGGAGTTGAGTAAGTCATTTTCTATAAAGGACTTGAGACATGCAAGTAAAACTTTAGGCATGAAGATCACATGTGATCGGAAGGCAAGGAAGCTAAGCCTTTCTCAAGAGTACATTGAGAAGGCACTTCAAAGATCTTATATGAAGAAGGTAAATCCAGAAAGCACCTCTCTTGGAGCACATTTCAAGTTAAGCTCCAAAGATAACCCACAAAATAATGAAGAGAAGAATGATATAAAGAGAATTCTCTATTCACATGTAGTCTCATGCATGTCATGGTTTGTACGAGGCCAGATATTGCTCATGCAATTGGAGTTATTAGTAGGTTCCTCTCAAATCCAAGAGAAACATCATTGGAAAGCAACTAAATGGATCTTGAGATATCTTCGAGGTATTAGCAGTTACTCTCTTTGCTTTGGAGTAGAGAAGTATATTCTTCTTGGTTAAACTGACTCAAATATGACATGTGACATTGATGGAAGAATGTCCATATCGGGTTACTTGATGTCATTAGCAGGTGGTGCAGCTTCTTGGTAGCCCTGACTTCATAAACGTGTTGCTTTATCTACTATAGAGGCTGAATACATTGTAGCTAAAGAGGCATGCAAGGAGTTGTTGCAGATTAAGTTCATGCAGAAACTTGATTTTGGGCAAGTTGAGTGTGTGCTTTACTGCAATAGTCAGAGTGCAATTCACTTAGCAAGAACTCCACATAAATGCAAGGTCGAATCATATTGATGTGAGGTGTCATTGGATACGAAATGTCTTAAAAGAGAAGCAACTTGTTCCTGACAAGATCCACGCAAATGACGATGATGTAGATATGATGACCAAGTCATTGCCTTTGGAAAAGTTTGAAAATTGTCGCTCCCTTGTTGGATTGGAGCGGACTCCTTTTTGTTGATGAAGAGCTTGGATGGTGGGTTCTCTTCTATGTGGGAACTTAACCATCATGATGAAGCTCATGAGTACGTATTCTATACATGGGGTCTGTTTGGTTGCAGGGTTGGGCAGGGTTGGGTTGGTCCAACCCGGGGTACCCCTCCTTCCAACCCTCGCAATCCTCCCCCAACCCAACCCAACCCTGCCCAATCTTACAACCAAATGGACCCATGAAGTTCGTTGATTGCTGATCTTCTTCTCATGAACTAGAGGGGGAGATTTATTGGGTTGTGCAGTCCCACATAATTTCCAGCCCATTACAAGGTATATATGCAAAACGCTTAAATGGGCATGGGGCAACTTTCCATGTCCCGTTCTCACATCCTGGCAAAAATAATTGGGAGATCTTTCTATGTTGTGCTTTATGAGGGTTAGAGTTGCACCTTTCACTTGTGTCTCATTCCATTCACTAGGATCGGGTCGCCGCTTGCTGCTAGAGGTCTCGCCAACGAGGACTTGAGTTAGAGCTGCCGTGGAGCTTGTCAGGGCTGCAATTTTGGGTTACATTTCTCCATCTTCTTCCTCTTTTTTGTGTTGGTGTAGTTCATGGTTGATACACCTTCAGGAGAAGGTTTTGCTTTGTATTAGCCTATTGAGAGAGCATTTTGATCACCATATCTAGTGGAGAAATTTCATTAAGTCGAGTAGACCCGATCGTTTTTCCCCTCATTTTGAAGTTTCCACATTAAAACCCGTCATGCACTTGTGGCTGATTTCATGGTTGTGTTTGTGATTTTTTACTGGCTATTTGGATTGCTCGTGGTTCTTATGTTGTTTGATTTTATTTTGTTAATCAGTCAAGTTGATCTATTCGACATGCTTCCACAATATCCGTGGAATTGATTGTTCCCAACAAGAAATACACTAGAATGGATCTTCATAATGACTACAACATAACGAAAAAGGGATATTGTGCGGTGATAGTCTTTAAATGTTAGATCCAACAGAAAGGGGAAAAGAGACCAATTACGAAAAAATTCAAGGTATGTTTCTCATATGGTAATGTACTGTATAGTAAAAAAATGGCAACATCTCAAATGTTAAGGGACTTGCAGCTCTCATGATTCTAACCTGTAAAGAAATATGTAAACAACATGAACATGGTTGCAGCCGAACTGGGAAAATCAGCCTAAGTTCTCACGTCCCCTTAGGACTTCCATCTATAAGATCTAAAGCATTAATTCTTTTGGGTAAAAGAACGGATTTTACAATCGTGAAGACATGTTTGATTCTGCCATTGGAGGGGGTGGGTTGCTGCTGTCAGTCCAGTTTGTCTCGCCCCAGTGCCACAGCATGCTCTCCCAGAAGCAGAATTCCTCGAAGCAGGTGGTCAATCGCGTGTCCACGATCTTCCTCTTCCAATGCCCATTCGAGTAATTTGCTTTCTCTGCCTGCATCCGGTCCCATTCCAGTGCTGCTTTCTGCTTTGATCTGAGTAGACAGAAGTGTTGCAGGTTTTCCGGCATTGCATCGTGCACAGCCCACCATCTCTTGTGTGCGATATCACTCGCAAACTCCTGCAGTATGTCTACATTCCAGTTGCAATCATAATCCCGGAAGCATAGCCATGGTTTCATACCCAAGTAGTGGAGAACATAGAGGATTGGAGGCTCCGCAGCAAAAAGTTGAATCTTCTTTAATTTCTTGTCTTCCTCATCTCCAACCCAGAAATGTTTCAAGAAATTCATGTGCTTTGGTATCCGGTGCCACCAAGTGAATATCTCGTTTAAGTAACCTTGATCCCCTCCATTATATGATTCTATCTCATTGATGTGATCCATCAACAACTGAAACGTGCAATTGGAGGGCTCAACAACCATCACGCCCGAGTTGAAGAGGGTGGCATTGTTGCCTGTTGCGGTGATCTCAGGCATCGCAAATAGGAAATCTATATTTCGTAGAATCAGTAGGTCAGCATCTATAAAAATGATCTTGTCGTAGTCAGTTAGCTGCCAGAGCCTAAACTTGCTGTAGTTCCACTCGTTGTAAGCGTCTCGCTCAGCCTTGGGATTTCGGATTCTTTGAATCGTTCTAACCTTCCAACCTGCAGCTTCAAGCCCCCCTCTATGGTGATTACTGATAGTTTCATCTACAAGTATCACAAGGTCCCTTTTAGAACCAACCATGCGGATGCTTTGAGCTGCTGCAATAGCTCCACAAACATATACATGGGCAGAGTGTAGTATGGTAGCATATGCTTCTCGAAGTGGTGCTTCGGAGTAATAGCGTGCTGATTAGCAGGTAGTAAAAGACAAATTCACACGTAAGAGAACTTTCATCAAATGATAAAAAGATTTGTAGCAACAACTAATAAGAGAGGGGAAGTATGGGCTAACATGGAAGAAGATAAACATATAAATAACCAACCTGTTGCTTTGAGAGGGATAGCAAGTTCACATGACCCAACTGGAAGTTGCAGCTTCTCTCTCAGCATTAATATATCTGGCTTGTAAAGCCAAACATTCCCTTCTCTATAAACAAGATCCTTGCACTTGAAGAGATTTGGTATGGGGAAGCACTCGGTCACAAGAAGGACATGCACAGGACCGCGTCCTTGTCCGCGAGATGCAGCAACTCTGGCTGCTGAAAGTTGCAGATGCAACCTGGCGACATTTCTGGACCATTCAGCTGATCTGCTACAAGGAAGTTTGACAGCAATAATATCTAACTGGGACCGGTTTGGCACCAAGGGGTCAGGAAGGTTTGGGCATTTTGGAACTTCGTATTCTTCCTCTTCATCAATCCATTCAGGATATAGTGTTTCCCAAGTGATGCTTTTATCAGCATGTTCCAAATGCACAATAGAATATTCTGCATGCGATATTAATTGCTTCCATTGGTTGATCTCAAGAGAATTGAAATTTAACAAGCCAATTGTTAAAGGTATACTGGTGCCATCTAAATGTGCCATGCCAATCGAAATATGGCTCCATTCAACATCTGTATCTGAAGTATAGGGTGACTGAATGGTTTTCCTGCCCCATATCCAAGCAACATTCACAAATCTTGATCTGCATCAAAAGTAATAAATAATCAATGCTTCAAAGTTAAAAATCATTAAATCAGAGAAAAGGATCATCTTGAATCGCACTTGCTTTACGAGTCCTTGGTATAAAGTTAGCCCTATAGGTTGAGATAACAATCCAACATCCCAAGCAAAAAAGTTTGAAAGTGGTCAATAGATGGTTGAGGCCCTTGTCTGAAAGTCGGTTGCATTGACTCAACTGTTCTACGAATCGGAAATATTAACAGGGATCATTTTTCAAAAGCAGAGTTTTTAAATCCTATAAAGTCATCAGATGGAAGCTGTTTTCCTGTGCAAATATAGCCCTTGAAGCACTACAGATTGCAGAACTTCAGTAGTCATAGCACCCAAAGAATCACTATATAATTTCAAGTAAAAAGTGGCCCTTTTTGGAACTAAAAATATAATTGTTATGACAAAACAGTCATACGTTTAACGAGAACGGCCTTGGAAGGTTACATGGACAAACACTCACTTAAAGGAACTCAGAGATGGCATGCCAGAAAGTTAAAAAAGACATACGCTGGGAATCAACTTGTTTAGATGGAGCTCCAGTATTCTTGAAATGAGATATATCCAAGACAAATAAATCCAATAAAAATCAGTAATGAAAGAACGATAAGAAGCAACTTATGTTAATCATGCCAAGTAAAATTAAATAGCAAAAAAATTGTAAGATTTAAAACATACTTTGATACGGGAAAAGAATGTCAAAAAATTATGAAAAATTGCATTAGTCACAAAAAATAATCAATACTCGATAAGCAAATGACAACGGTGACATAATAAAGTTGCATGTAATCCCTGATTAACAAGGACAGCTATACCCATAATTTTGATTGTGCTCATCGTGATTCCCTGCTGGAGTTTGAATAAACGCCAAGAATCCTCCACATAAGATAAGTGAAAAAACAACTTTTAGTGAGCGACGCTTCCAGCTAGAGTTCCGATCTTGGGCAAAAACCTTATCGAACTCTCTCTTCTTACTGCTTTTGGTAGTATCTCTAGAGCTCCTGTAATCACTTAGATAAATGAGAGAGAGGTCAAACAAATGCCAATGCACTACCTAGTTCGGTGGTCAAAATTTTACCATCTATCTTTACACATACAGAAGAACAAGTACAAGAAAGGAAGAACAATTTTATGTACGAGACAACCACAAACTTTTGGACAAGTAACGCAATTAAGTGCAATAACAACAGTGTAATGGAAGCAGATTCCAATAACTAAATTCAAGACGAGTATCCCAAACATTGTATCTGGGGTTGCCAGCATTTGCAGGTACCACAATGGTGAATGGCCTCAACGGACTAGTTTATGCACTCATCCAGATAAATAATTACCAACAAGTGAGAATAATCATTATTGATCAAACCAAAAAGAAGGAAGTATGAAATTACACTGCAAGTATGATGCACTATCCTTCTGCAATCTTTAGTAGGTTATGAAGAAATTGTGCTATTCAAGCAAATAATTTGTGCATCTGGCCCTGCATGGCCATTTATCACCTCTCAACAAGCCATATTCATATCATCATCGATTCATCATCCTTTAATCTATATTAGTATGCATCAAGAATTTGATTTCTCCTGGGTCGAGGGGAAGCATTTTTTATAATATACTACGTTGATTAGTTTGGTTTTTACATGCAAGCATTTCCGCTTAATAATAAAGAAAACATTGTAAAATCCTGAGGGGATGCTTGGTTCCTCAGCCAGACAGCCACCCTCGTAGGACTATCCAAGACACAATTTTTATATTGATGGCCTTGTTCATCTCGTTGATCTGAAGAACACCCACTCCCCACCCCCCGTGTTGTCAATGTCTGTCACCATATCCCTCAATCAAAAGAATACCTCAATTTTCCAGTCATGAGCTGGCCCAGGAAAAACACCTTATCAACCCCTTCCAAGTTTCCAACTGCACCAAACAAGTTGACATGAAGAAAATAGGATGGTATAAAAACCTGACTTGAGTAGTATGAGACTATCACACCTCGAGAGACAGGACACCTTCAGCCAGCCAACTTCTTCTCTGGTATCTCAACTAGCATACCTAAATCAGATTGTCGCAGCATGCCACAAGAAAGTGGCAGCTCCAGATACATTGGTAAGCATGCACTAGGGGTATACATAATCCTGTCACATGGAAAATCTCATCATAAGTGAGACAAAAGAGAACAAAAGCAGACTTTGCTCCATTCACTTAATAGCTTGCTATAACAGACCCAAAACCACCGAAATGGCCCTTCTGTCATACCAGCCTCGACAAAAAAGATAGCAACATCTGCATGTTGGAGAATCGGGATAGAGAATTCTACATGCTTAAAGCTCGTGAAAAATCCAAACCTCATTGCAAGTTTGGTCATCACCATCAGAGCATTCATCGAAATCATGAGCAAAAGGGAGACAAGATGGCAGCCATGTTTAATCCCCTTTACGGCTAAAAGAATTCACCTTTCTATTTGTCGACTACTAGCACCAAGTATTAGACCATTGCAATACACATCCTCATCCATGTAGTATAAGTCTCAGGAAAGTCACTTCTGCATAAACTAAAGAGGTCCAAATAAGTCTCCAATCATGGTGTTCATATCGTAAACTAACCATTTGATTCATCCCATTATATACTAATATATGTTTAGACTTCCACATACAACCTATCAACTGGAGCTTCTTTTTTTATTGATTCTAATCTGATTTTTAACTAAATTTCATATCAATTCGAGATCCGTTAGCGATGGAACTTAGACATATTACACTAAATCTGTATAACCGTGTAATCCATCATGATGTATGTATTCATGCTGTTAGAGTAATTTTAGTATTTAGTCTTTGTTTGTCTTCTTTATGTAAATTATCCATAGAGCTTTTTTCCTATATAAGAGAGCTCTAGGGTTAATGGAAATTCATCTCATTCATTCCCTTCAACATGGTATCAGAGCGACAGTCCTAGGCCGGAGTTCTTGAAACCCTAACCCTACCCTACCCCACCCGCCGGCCTCTCTCTCTCCTTCTCTCTTGATCGGTGTCGCCCCCTACGACGCCGCACGGGCGGCTGCGCCGCTGCGCGCGTTCTCGATCGTGAAGTCCTGTGCGCGCGCCTCTCAATCGTGAAGTCCTGTCCTCCAGCCCGTGCGCAAGGCTTCTCCAGCGCTGCCACCCTAGGTCGTGCGCTTGCGCTGTCTCCGCCCTAGGTCGTGTGCAAGGTCTTCTCCAGCGAGGAGGTTGCTGCGCATATCCCTTGCGTTGCGCGAGGCCTGTTCTGCGCGAGGCGCTGCGTCCCTGCGTGCACTGCGTGCTACTGCGTTCTGCGTGCACTGCATGCTACTGTGCACAAGCATTCTTGTGCGTCCATGAGCACCACGCGTGCATCTCTGTGCATTCCTGTGAGCCAAACTAGCATGCCACATCATGATGCTTGCACGCTAGCCGCGAGTTGTGGTCTGAAGGGCGTTGTGGTTTGAGTCTACGGACACGACGGCCCTCGTCTATGTACACGTAGACATTATCGTCTAGTCGTGTAACCCCAGTCGCTGAATATTGTTGTCATCATGTCTGACAACAAGGTAGATCTTCCGTCTTTGGGTGCTTTCAAAGGTCCCGCACCAGTTGTGAAGATGGACGGTACGAACTATGAACTGTGGGCCATGCAGTTCATGAGTCTTATGCAGTGCAATGGCAAGAAGCATATCCTCACACAAGAGGAACCTATTGACAAGACTGAGGTTAACGCCTCATGGGAGGCTGACGATGCTTATGCGCGTGTTTGGCTATCCGGTACTGTGTCTATGGAAATAGTCAATGATATTCTGAGCCAACCCACTGCGAAGGCTATGTGGGATATTCTGACAACCACATATTCTCCAGCGAAGAACGAGTCCAAGATCTTACAACTACAGCATGACATCTTTACATCGAAGCAGAGCGGGCGTCCTCTTCATACCCTGTACACCTCTCTGAGGGGTATGTTTGAGAAGCTACATGGCTACATTCCATTGACAGCCACACCAGAGCAGCTCAAGGCATACAGGGACTCGGTGATGACTGGAGTGTTTCTAGCAGCCCTTGATCAGGAGTATGATGCCGCCAGAACACAGATTCTTACAGATGCCACCATACCACCTATGGAGGAGGCATATCGCAGGTTGAGTAGACTCTCCATATCTCATGGTGGAGTTCAGACACCATCAGCCATGGAAACATCTCGTGGCAGAGGAGGCTATTCACATTTTCGAGGTAGAGGTGGTCGTGGCCGAGGAGGAGGAGGTAGCAGACTTCCTAGACAGCCGTGCACCTACTGTCGCAGGACTGGACACACTGAGGAAACATGCTATTCCAAGCATGGGTTTCCTACTACTACGGCACGGATGGCAGAGCAGACTCAGCAGGAAGGGGATCCTTCCCTTGCCCTGGATCAGAGGTTTGAGGAGCTTGTGGCGAGACTTAGGGAGATTATGCCTGGCCAGGGACCAGCTAGTACTTCAGGATCCACTGAGATAGCCGGCTCAGCATCTTCTTCAGGTACAACATATGCACTTACTAGTAGTTACAGTGCAGATCTATCAGAATGGATCATGGACTCAGGAGCATCTCACCATTTATGTGGTGACAAAAGGCAGTTAGATGATTTTATTGCTACCCAGACAGGACGCTCTGTGGTGATTGTTGATGGGACATACTCTCCCATTATTGGTCAGGGGGAGGTGCAATTGACCCCTGTGATACGGCTTCAAAATGTTCTTTATGCTCCCGCTTTTTCCATGAATCTGCTATCTATTAGTCAAATCACTAAAGATTTACATTGCCTTACCATATTTGACCCTTCTACTCTTGTGTTTCAGGACATACTAACGGGCAGAGTGATTGGAACTGGCCGTGAGCAAGGGGGTCTCTATAAACTGGTGCAGTCCCCTTATGCTGGTGTCTCTTCTATGAAGGCTGGATCTATCTCACCTTACACATGGCATCTCCGATTTGGTCATCTTCCCTTGCAAAAGATGATACATATTCTTCCTCAGATTTCTCCAAGGTCTATTTTTTCAGTGTGAGGCTTGCCAACTTGGTAAACATCATCGGTCGTCGTTTCAGAGTCGTATAAGTCCGAGTCGTCATGGTCTGTTTGAGCTGCTACATTTTGATATTTGGGGTCCCAGTCGTGTCCCTGACCTTCAAGGATACAGGTTTTATCTTGTTGCAGTTGATGAATTTTCTAGGTTATCTTGGGTTTTTCTACTTAAAAATAAGTCTGATGCTGCACATGTTATCCAGTCTTTTATTATTGAAATCAAAAATATTTTCTCTGCTAGAGTGAAGTTCATACGATCTGATAATGCTCTTGAATTATGTAGTTCTCATCATTGTTGCAAAAGTCGGCCGACTAGGCCGACTAGTCGGCCCGACTAAACGACTCGGATGGGTACCCGACTTGAATAGTCAAAATCGGGCTATAATCGGGTGGATCCGATTACTCGTCCGAGTAATCGGTGTAGTCGGCCGAGTAAGCGGCCATTTTTTGCATGAAAAAATCGAGCATCCTAAATTACCCGATTACCCGAATAAATTGGAAATAAAGTTGCGCTACCCCCGATCGAACAGAAACTCCTCCCTCCTCTCGCGCACCCGACCCCCGCTGCCCTAGCACCTGACCCCCGCTGCCCTAGCTCCCTACCCCCGTTGCCCTAGATCCCAAAGGTGACATCTCCCTCTCGTCGCCTCACCGCCTCGCTGCATCATCGCTGCTCGTCGCTCACCCAGGTCACGCATCAACGCCACTCGTCGCCCCAGGTTACGGTTTTATTTTTTTCGTTTTTTTTATATCCTCATTCTCTTTTGGTTAGAGGATAAGTGTGAATAAGCCTCGAGAACAAGGGCTTATATGAAGACAAGTTTCACATTATTTCTATAGATCCCATAATTTATTTATTTTTTAAATGTGGAATAGCTGCAATTCCTTTTCTCCTCCTTCAAACATGATGGCCATTTATCCCCTGTTCACATCACTTATCCCCCAATAATTATCCCACCATTATTGTCCTGCAACCAAATGGTTAAAAAACCACACTCGTTAAAAACAATATGTGTAATCGTGATTTCCCACTATAGCAGCAAGAAGAGAACTAAAGTTTCACAGCTGGACTTGTTTGTATCATGATGCTCGTATTCATAACTTCATACAATAGATTTTGAACAATATCTTTTGTTGTTCTAGTTTAAAGTATTTTTTGTATAACACTTTCTTGCATTTAGATGATTAAAACACTAACATTTGCTCTACACATCATTGCTATCTTTTTTGGTATTGAGGATTGAATCCAATGGCTTGTGACACTTGTCTTACTTTTCGCTTGTATTATTTTTTGGGCATGTTGTAATTGTTTTTTTATTTTTGAACATCTGCTTGTACTATGTGCCAAACATTTTGTTCTTAATTGGCTTCTTTTTTCTTCTCTTGTTATTTTTTATGCTCTTAAAAATATTAAAACTGCTAAAATATGAATATAAATGAGTATATGTTATAAAAATTGATTTATATATTTAAAATAATAAAAAAAATTCCAAACCGACTAATGCCCGACTAAATCCGATTACTCTCCCGACTGCCGATTAATCCTTAGTCAGTGACCCTGCCGACCGAGTACCGACTGCCGACTTCTGCAACCTTGGTTCTCATATCTCAAAATTTCTTATGTCTCATGGGATTGTGCATCAGACGTCATGTGCTTACACCTCCCAACAAAATGGGGTGGCTGAGAGGAAACATCGTCATCTGTTGGACATCACCAGGACCCTATTGATTCAGAGCCGTGCCCCTCACTCCTATTGGGGGGACGCGGTTCTAACTGCGTGTTATCTGGTCAACCGCATGCCTTCGTCAGTGTTAGGAGAGAAGATCCCGTTCTTGACTGTGTTTCCCGAGACGGATCTTTTCTCCCTAACACCACGTGTCTTTGGGTCTGTTGCATTTGTTCATTGCTTCTCTCCTGGTCTTGACAAGCTCTCTCCCAGAGCTGTCAAATGCATTTTTGTGGGGTATTCCAAAACCCAAAAAGGGTATCGGTGTTTTGATCCAGTTAGACGACGATACTATGTTAGTGTTGATGTCACCTTCTTTGAGTCCATTATGTATTTTTCTCCTACAGGTGACAGACTCACTCACTCGGAGGAAGGAGATGATATCTATGTACCTCCTCCTCCATCTGTTCCATGTTCCACTCCACCACCACCATCACAGCCTATACCACCACCACCACCACCAGCAACAATTTTTTATCCTCAGGTCTATCAGCGTCGGCCCTCTGCTCGTGTGCCTCCTCCATCATCCAGCACGCCCGAGGTATGTACTGAACATTCGAGAACTACTAATGGCACGGGTGATTTGCATGTACAGATGGATGTACAGGTTACAGATGCTTCTACTCCTCCAGTTGATGATCTAGACATTCCTATTGCTCATCGAAGGCAGAAGCGTGCTCGGACTTTGAATCCCAAATATGGGATGGATTTTGCCTCTCAGGCTTCTTTGGAACGTTTATCTCCAGACTTTCGTCACTTTGTTGTAGGGTTATCGGCTGTGGAGATCCCACGATCATATCAGGAGGCCCTACAGAGCGGTCCGTGGCGTTTAGCTATGGAGGAGGAGATGGCGGCATTGCAGTCAAATGGTACGTGGAGTGTGGTGCAACTTCCGCCAGGTGCGTCAGTAGTGGGCAGCAAATGGGTCTTTACAGTTAAACATCGACCTGATGGTACGGTTGATAGATACAAAGCCAGGTTGGTTGCTCGTGGGTTCACCCAAACATATGGGGTGGACTATCAGGAGACGTTTTCTCCAGTAGCAAGACACTCTACCCTACGAATTCTCATTGCCGGGGCTGTTGTCCGTGACTGGCCTCTATTTCAGTTGGATGTCAAGAATGCTTTCTTGTATGGTAACCTGCAGGAAGAAGTGTATATGCAGCAGCCACCAGGGTTTGCTGCTGAGGGGGAGTCGGGTATGGTATGCCGTCTTCATAAGGCCATCTATGGCCTTAAGCAGAGTCCACGGGCCTGGTTTCAGAAGCTCTCAGAGTTGATTGAGAAAAGGGGCTTCGTCAGATCTACAGCAGATCATACTCTCTTTGTAAATAGAGACCAGCGAGGTACTGTGATCATCTTAGTGTATGTTGATGATATTGTTATTACAGGCAGTAATGAGCAGGGCATTCAAGCAGCCAAGGAGTTTCTTAGTGAGCAGTTCGTTATGAAGGACTTGGGTACACTTCGCTACTTTTTGGGGCTGGAGTTTGCACGAAACAAGCAAGGAATGGTAATGACACAGAGGAAGTATGTTACTGATCTCTTATCTGAGACAGTTATGGCAGGGTGTAGACCAGCTGCTACTCCTATGGATTCTAATGTCAAACTTTATGATGATGACTCTGAGGAGGTAGACAAGAGACGATATAGAGAGCTAGTGGGAAAGCTCTTGTATGTCACTATTACCCGACCGGATATAGCCTTTGCGGTTAATAGGGTAAGTCAATTCATGGAGCAACCCAGGCAGGCTCACATGAATGTTGTTTTTATGATCTTGAGATATCTGAAGTCGTCTCCAGGTACTGGTCTTCTGTATAGAAGAGATACCTCTATATCCATCACAGGTTATGCTGATGCAGACTATGCCGGGTGTCCTAATGATAGAAAGTCAACTTCAGGCTTTATTGTATTTGTTGGCAGCTCACCAGTAGCTTGGAAAAGTAAGAAGCAAACTGTGGTGGCTCGATCCAGTGCAGAGTCAGAATATAGGGCAATGGCCCAAGGTAGTGCTGAGATGATGTGGGTTAAATCCGTTTTGACTGATTTAACTATTGATGTTCCTCTTCCCATGCATCTGAAATGTGAAAATCAAGCAGCCTTGTTCATAGCCAATAATCCAGCCTTCCATGAGAGGACGAAGCACATTGAAGTGGATTACCATTATACACGGGACTTAATTCAAAAAGGACTTATTTCAACTTCTCATGTATCATCAGGAGAGCAGGTTGCAGACATGTTCACCAAGGCCCTTGCTAGGGGTCCATTTCATCTTTGTTGTTCCAAGCTGAGCATGTTGGATATATATGCTCCAGCTTGAGGGGGAGTGTTAGAGTAATTTTAGTATTTAGTCTTTGTTTTTCTTCTTTATGTAAATTACCCATAGAGCTTTTCTCCTATATAAGAGAGCTCTAGGGTTAATGGAAATTCATCTCATTCATTCCCTTCAACAATGCCCATCTAGGTTTGAAAGTATCCCGATGTGCGGATAAGCACCATTGGAGCCGACATCACAAGTGGCACCACGAAAATACGAAGGAGCTTGGTAGCATCATGATGATGATGACGGAGTCGGAGACAATCTCTACGAAGGAGGAAGAGGCATTGTCGAGTAATAAGCACGAATCCCATAGCTACCATAAAAAAAAGCTTGTCCTTCTCGAATCGGGGTAATTTCATTGTATATTTTGATAGTTTTGGCATCGTAATCATAGTTATCGTTGTACCTATGAGATGGAGGAGTTTTAGGAGGAGCATGAAAGAACTCAGGGGAACAAGTCAACTGATTTTTGATCGTGTGACCTATATCCACCTAGAGGGCCTGATGTTGATCTGTTGTATGATGTGAGTTGCCCACATCCATGTTCAATGGACCCACAGAAGCTACCAAATCCTTTATGCAACTATCATTTCCAAAGTAACCACGATATCCCTCATAAATCCATAGGCTTCGCACAACCCAAAATTCGAACTTGGAACTAATTTCCCGTGTGCATTTGCTCAGTGTTCCATAAACTCACGACCAATTTGTAACCCTTCATCGAATGTAGTCGACCTTCACACCCTCTAGGATACGGCTGTACATCACCAGATTCACAACCACCACCAATTGCATCACCATCTCCACAGCCGTCACTTGATTTTAATTAAGATTTTAATTTTGATTTTACTCTAGAACCGGTGGAAACTACGTCATCAGCAACATCATTAGTTTATAAGCCTTCAAAAGGGCATGTCATCCAACCGGATCTTGTGCCATGCAATTGTTAGCATCTGCACCCATTTGTTAACTTATATTTTGATTTTGCCTTCCTCTTGCTACATCAAGTGCTGGAGCACCATTGGAATCCATCTGTTTCTGGAGGACATCTTCCCCAAATCGTCATCATACATTTTAACAATATATGCAAAGTTAATGGAGTATGTGTAGTCTTCTTTGTCATGCCTCTCTTGCATGTTTCATCTTCAACCTTAAGTTTTGATCCATTTAGATAAGATCGTGGAGCTTCTTTTTTCCCAACATATTCATTTTTTTGGAATGGATGAGGTTGAATATACTCCAATTCCTCACATCCCCCAACTGATGCAGGCTAGGACAACATTTTTATTGCCACTCTCCGCAAGTGAAGAGCTTCTAATATGTATAATAACCGTCATTCAATGGTGGAAAATCAAAAGAGAGAAATAAGTGTAATGACTCACGAGTTTGCTACTCGAGAAGTAGCATATGTATGGAACCTCAAAATCACATGTGGATGAGTATTGCCCCGTCCATTGATCACGGTAATTCTACCAAATGTCTCAAATAAATCTCTAAATAACACGACAAACATAAAGTTTAATCATATCATGTCACATAAAACTTTCATTGAACAACTTTTGAATTATTTTCAAACTTACGTTTTTAACTTTTTACCTCATTCATGGACATTGTTTGTATATTTTCATCCTTTACAAGCTTCTCTACCACAATCTAAATAATTATTAGAACAAAAAAATTAGTACCATTTTGTGCTTGTATTGGTACTTTGGATTGAACAAGTCCTTAAATTCAGATTTCGGTTTCATTTCGCCAAATCAGGAAGGAGAAATTCCATACTATTTTGCTGAAATTTCACTGAACTAAACTAGACTTTTAAAAAAATTGAGGTTTTCAATGTTCTTAAATCACTAAATAGAATAGAAATACATAGTTATTTGTAAAATACATGTGTAAATATAAGTTTGAAGTAGTATTATCATCATAATCACCACATATGATATATAATACCAACATGCTGCTTAGATTCAAAGAAGCAAAAACCATAATAATCACATTTTCATCAAGAATGAGTTGGCACTTGTAATAACTACTAAGCATAATATATATGTTAAAATAGCTCTTCAGCTCTAAAACTTGAATTTAATTCTTGAAGTTTATCTCTAACTGATTTGGTTTGAATTTAGACTTGAAAATTTGGAACTAGCTAAAGGAACTTATTCAAACAATATAAAGCACCCTAAGAACTCAACAAGGGACAAAATGGGTGAAAAGATATATGCAAATTTTGATAAAAGCAAAGGGTGGGCTCCTTTATTTTTGATATTAAACCGCATGCAATTCGAAGAAATTTCGCTGATATTTAGCAGACATTTTGCTGGAATCCCGGAAAATCATTTCAATTTTGCCAACTTGGATAAATGAAATTTTCAAAGAAATTCAAAAGAATTTTGCTGAAATTTGAGGCCATGGGATTGAAATAATAACCAGTGCACAAGCACAAATATATATTTCAAAATCCAATCGGAACATATCCATCCTTCAATAATTAACATTACAAATAAATATTAAATATGCATATCAACCTTGTGAAGAGGATGAGACATCATTTTGGACCAACCAATAATGTCCAGGCAGACCTTGAACCCCCTATTAACATTGACTTTTACATTCTCCCTCATACTAGGTGATAGACGCCTGCTTGTCGTTCCCTAATTTTGGGGTATGCGTTGGTTGCTTTCCTTCCCGAGTGGAGTTCGTCGAGTAGCTTCTATCCGATCCATAATCAGCAGATTTAGAGGTTTTGATGTCTACTTCCTTTGGTCGGCGTGATCGACTGGTGCCTAGATTGTTCCCTTGCATCCAAGTTCTCTGGTTGTAGGGATGTTGGATTGAGAGAGAGGAGGAGGATGAAGTGAGGCTAGTACGAGGGCGGAGCCACTAGGCATCTCGAGGTAAGGGTGTTTGAGCTTTATTAATAGTTGATCGTGGACCACTCAACTATTTATACCTAGATCACTCACATGGCCGATTGTTTACTACCATCCACAATCCTAATGCAAGACACAGTAGGTTCCATGAATTTTGTGACTCATCATGTCATCCTATAAATAGATATCATTGACCAATGATTCCACCATGTGCTCACATTCTTTTCGAACCTCGGGTATCTCGAACCATTCACCTTGACAACACATGGTATTACACCATTTATATCTTGTTTCAAGCTTTCCAATGCTATAAAATCAGTTCCCAACCTCGTGATCCCAAGTTGACAAGTTATGTATTGTGCATCCTCCTCATCGACACAAAACTTTTAAATGATTGTAAATGAATGAGGTGATTGTCCATTCTTGATCCACCATATTTGCCACAAGTTTTCCTCCTGCTGAGGTTCTTCAAGATCAAGTCATCATAATGTGCAGAAGATGGAGTCCGAAAAATACCGTAGTTACTAGAAGAGATGATCATTTCACATGCTTTCTTGCACAGTAACTTTATACACGATGTTATCTTTTATAACCTCTTTGACAATCATCTTCATCAACTTCAACAAGTACTTGATACTCTACAGCAAAAGTTACAACCGGATGAAGGGAAGAGTTGGAGGGATGGGGAGAGCAAGGTTGAGGGTGATGCGATTTGGGATGGCTGGTAAATGGAAACCTCGCCAAGGAAGGCATGTGCTCGTGGACAGTGGATTCTGATTCAATGGGAAGAAGCAAATGGAGTGAAGGTGCCACATCATGATACATCAAGGGGATGTTTTAGATACGGCAAGGTTGGGGATGTGCCTACTTCAGGTGTGGAGGAATAGTGGTGTCCTTGGTATGTTGAGGATCAATAATTCAAGGCTGATGTTGGTGGACAACAAAAGGTTATCACTGCCATCAAGATGGTGCGGCAACGTTCGATTGAAAAAGTCCTCATGGGCATTTATCCTCGATTTGATCACTACTTGTAGGTTGCGATGGAGAACATTGCTTTCAAGGTTGATTCTTCCTTTGGAGGTGGTGTTCTCCTCAAGAATTATGTAGTCTATATGCGGGGTCTCTCATATGACGAGATGAGGGGTGATCTATGATGCAAGTTCGATTGCCAGATTCTTTGGAGGAAGCGGTGGTGTGGCGGCAACCTACCCTACAGGATGGTATGACTCAGGACATGTACTATAAGTTCTCACATTGAAAGGTATACCCCTCTATGTGTGAGACCTTAGAACATTAGATTCTTTGATGGTGGAGCATGGCAAGGTGATCTCCATTCTTAACAATGGTCTTTGAAAAGATACCAATGCCGACATAAAGATCAATATTATCTGTAGATCAAGGGTGATGCCCCCTCTGAGGTGTGCATAAGGAGTGGCAAGGCAGTATTTCGTGTGGGGTTGAGGAGGCTGAAGCTACCACGTGTGACAATGAAGATGGCGGAGCGCGGTTCTGGGATAGTCGAAACATCGCTCGGTTGTGATTCCTGCACCGAATTTTTGGTGCACGTTGGTGAAGATTCTTGAAGATGTCGTCGTTTTGGCTTTCAGTCGGAGGATGCTATAGCTAGGCCCGGTACGGATCGTAAACCTTGCAGGTCGAATCTAGCTTTTTCCAATCCCCTTCAGCCTATTCCCTCTCTTGACCGATTGGCTCCTCGCAGGGGTGCTTCGTCAGATCCAATTATCTTGCAACCCGCTTGGTCGGTTCCAATCGAGAACCCCTTTTTCGAAGCCTACGATGGCATATGAATGCACTGCCGAGGGATCTTTCTTGTTGATGAACCCGGTGCCGGTGTATGTAATGGCTATGTTCCTGGGGCGATGGCTTTCACCCATGGGGTTTTGCAGATGGAGGCACAGAAGGCTAGGGGGCACTTTCTCCTAGGCTTTTGCCTCCATGGTGTTATGAGAAGGGATACATGTGGTGATACTCAAAGGAGAATCGACAACACCTAAGGCTCACAGTCCGCAGCGGCATGGAGTCGTCGAGGGGTTCTCGATAGATTTGCGCAGTTGATAACAAAGCTGGTGGTAAGGATGCAACAAGACGACCTACATCTTCCGCGGGGGTTGTCCTTGAAAATGGTGGAGGTGCTCATGAACACATACTGCAATAGAAGGTTGAGACCTCTACGTATCAGGAGGAGAGGCATGTAGGAATCGTGCATGCTACGGCTGCGGAGGTGGACTGTGAATTGACGGAATGCTTGGAAGTCATCCCATTTGTGAAGGGTGAAAGTTGTATCTAAACGAAAAATATGCTTAGGTTGTGAGGGGTCTTGGGAGACCAAAAAAGAGATTGGAGGTGAGAGCTCTTCGTTTGGACACGAAGGCAGATATTTTGTTGTTTTAGGAGAAAAAAAATTCACAAGGTATGGATGGCATTTGGCTATCTATTGGTGGCATGATTTTAACGAAATTTCGAGTACTAGACTTTGTTAGGGCATCTCGAGGCCTTGCATGTGGATGGAATGGTAATAAATTTGTTATGGAGGAAGAGGAAGTTGTTAGAAGATACTCTATTTCAGTTATGCTGCAGAGAAAGGAAGATAACTAGAAATTTGTGGTGATCAACATTTATGGGCCCAATAATGGTGATGCTAATGACTTGCTTGTCTTGAGAGCGCAGTACCCCTCTGTGCCTGAATTTACAAGGGAGACCTTAATGTAAAGCTTCCTCCTAATGATTGTCTATGAATGCATGGTGGTGATGATGTTGGATCTATGGATTTCTCTCTCTTTATTAGTGAGCATGATCTGCAGATTACGAACACTGGTGGATGTCGGTATACATGGAGAAACTCCAGATCGAAGTCATGGATTGATCATTTCTTAATTCTTAGCATCCATGGAGTTGACTCATCTTTTGCCTCCTGCTTGTGCTTGGGCTCTCCCGTGAACCCATTCTGACCATGCCCCACTCATGTGGTCCTTTCTTCAGGTTTAAGCATATGTGGCTTCGTGTGGATGGCTTTCATGATTCGGTAATAGATTTAGAGTGTTTGTCGACCGGATGACTCGGCAACGGCCTAGCTTGCAACTAATTGCGGACACGTTATAATAGAGGCATGCATGAACAACGTCAGAGAAGAGTCATTGGAGGAGATTGCTCATCTGGATGCTTTGGAGGATGAACATAATTTGATTGTTGAGGAGCTTTACTTGAGGGCCAGAAAGCTGCATGAGATTCATCAAAAAAAAGAGGTCGAATGGAGGCATGAGATTCATCAGAAAAAAGAGGTCGAATGGAGGCATTGATCGAGGCAATGTTGGCTTAAGTAGAGGGATAACAATAAATATCTCTTCCATTATTGCATATGGCAGATGGGCAGGAACTACATCCCTTCTTTGAAGTGGAAGGGGTTAAGGTTCATGGAGATCTAGAGGTTGATAGTGCTCTCTAGAAGCACTTTTACTCATAGTAGAAGGCTTACCTACACGGGATGGGGTTGGCCAGTAAAGGGGTAAAGATGATTTTGCCTTCTTAAGCAAATGCACTTGTAATCTCTTTCTCCGAGTATGCGGTTAGAAATGTAGTGTTTCACTTGAATGTGGGTGGTGCTCCTGATCCACATGGCTTTTCGATAATCTTTTTACTGAGAATTTTGGAATCTGGTCAAGGAGGAGGTTATTGTTTTTTTTAATGTAAACATGGGTGGTTTCCCAAGTTGGGACCCAACTCAAAAAGTATGTATTAATATTTATATATCGTAAATGTTCACGGTGTAACATAATCCAAGAGCTACGCAAAGCTTTACAATGCTCTACCACATTCTTAGAATAAAAACTATCCCCCCCAAAAATGACATCGTTCTGCACGTACCAAATAGCCCAAACTACTGCGAAGGGAAGCACACTGTCCTCATGACCGAATCCACATATAGGATGGATATCCCTCCAGAAGCCTGCACAATCCTAAGCACCAAGCCAAGCAATACACATCCTGCTCCACACATCGACCGTAGACGGGCACGAGAAAAACAGGTGATCCAAATCCTCCATCGCTAATCCGCACCTGTCACAGGTAACGCCGTCCGCCCCCAACACATGTCCCATGCGCTCCTTCGTAAGAATCCTCCCAAGCCCGAACAGCCACAAAAACACCTTAACCATGGTTGGCACCTTGCTCCTCCATATCAAGCGCAGGTACACCCCCTCCTCTTCCTCCACTACCTCCCCTTCCGCCAGAAAAAATCCATAAACCTTTTTAACCGAAAATCTACCATCTTCCCAGACGAAATGATCTCTGCCCACCAAAGGGGGCTCCTTCTGTGCCAGCACGTTCTGCAGCTCCAAGAATTCCTATAAGGAGGTCATTGTTGTTTTGTAGGAATTCTAGAATGGTAACCAGGGTTTTGAACATGTGAACAAAGCACTACTTTTTTGCCTTCGAAGAGGGATAATCAGACCAGAGTTGAAGTTTTCAGACCGATTGCTCTTTCTAATGGCAGTTACCTAATTATTATTGAAATTCTTGCAAACTGCTTACAAGGTATTCTAAGGGATAACATCTCCCCTGAGTAATCAGCCTTCATGTCTGGGAGACTCATGGTGGACGATTGTGTCTAGGCCTCTGAGATGGTGCTTGATTGGAAGAGAAATCATGAGAGAGGTGTGTTGTGGAAGGTGGATTTTTTCAAGGGTTATGACTGTGTGAATTGGTGATTTCTATGGGCATCGTTGGAGAAGAGGAATTTTCCAAGCTTGTGGATCACATGGATGAAGAGGTGCACTATGATGGCATTTTATGCAGTGCTAGTTGTTAGAAATCAAGAATGCGGAAGCATAATATCAGAGATAAGAGAATAAACATGAAAAGAACATCGGGATTTTATGTGGAACATTACTCTATGAGGAGCGGGATGAAACTACAAAAGGGCTCAAAGGGTTGATGTTATCATTAACTTTTCTCGCATCTGATACAATGGTGTGGGGCTTCTTATATAGCCCCCACCAAGTTTTTAAGTCCCACAAATAATAGATGGGAGACTAAACCTGAATGTGGTAATTGGACCCTGGAGGGATCCAATTACCCAACTACACATGACGCATATATCCCACCACTCCCCCTCAAGCCGGAGCAGGCAATGCTCAGCTTAGATAAATAGAAAGGAATCTCAAACTCACATACAAGGTACTACATACAATATCAACTCAACACATACTCTAATATCGGTTGATGTCGAGGACATTGCTTCTCATGCTGTGTTGGTGAGGATGAACAAATGGGTCGGACTGTGAGTTGAACTGGGTCTCCCCGTCAGAGAACATGTGCTTTGTACTACGACTGTCAGAGTCACTGAAACTGTAATGAGTCTCTACCTGGAGAACTCTGGCCTGCAACTGCTCCATCTCTCTCAAAAAGTCAGGGAAACATCATCGAGTCTACGATCGCTGGAAAATGGAGTCTGAGAGACTTCTCATCATAGAACTGGATCCCTCCCATATTGGCTCAAAGAATGGGATTTCTACTCTGGAGTCCCTATGAAACCACATGAAAACCCTAGCCGACAATGGCATAGAGAATTGGATCTTTACTCTTGTGTCCCTATGGATCACATGAAAATTGTAAAACCAAAAACAAAGATGGGACCATACAAATAATGATCACATACATGTGTGCATCAAACTGAAAACTCGAAACCAATCTGAACATCGAGTTTGAATCCGAAAATATGTAGAGTCTGAAATCTAGCCTGGAGAATCTGAATCTGAAACCGAACCATAAAACTTTACACAATACCCCCCTCCCTTTCTCCCATACTGGTAGGAATTGAAGAGATAGGCCAAGTTGGGAGAAGACTTGAATATGGGGAAAACCAATGAATCACATAAGCTGATCTCAATTTTTTTCTCAACTTTTTTTCTCGCAATAATTTTTGAATCATTTTTTCTCAGCTCATTTTTTAGTCGACTCCTTTTTAAGCGTAAGTTATTTTTTGTATGCATCACTTTTTCAAAACTTTTTTATCCTTTCGTATACGACTTTTTCCTCCTTTTTGGTACACGTACCTTTTTTCAAAAAAACTCATGGCCCAACTTGGGCCTAAAAGAACTCATCATATTTTTTTACATATTTCAGCCCAACTAGGCCTAGACACAAAGCAATTTTTTTAATATCTGAATCGGACTTGTCCTCAAATAAATGAGACATGAAGCCTTAGGGTTCCTCACAACATTGGGGTTCCCCTCAAGGGAATCGAAATCCCATTGCCCCACATTGGGGCTATTCTCTGAAGTTGCCACTCTTGATGGGCTCCTTTCGCGATTGTGTTGCCGGCTCCGACTAATAATAGGTCGCCACCACGTGACCTGGAGGGAGGCTTCGAGAGGAGCTTTTGGCACGAAGGTGATGTAAAAAAGAGGAGGTGAAGGTAGATGTGTTGGGTTGCGCAAGAGGATGCGGAATTGCCTAGAGCTTCTAATGCCTCGAGTGCTTGCTAGGCTACTAGCTAGGCTGAATGTTGGGGTTCTTGTGCATGAAGGAGGAGGCGACTCTGGAGTATCGCCAACCTCCGCCTAAAGTCGAGCTTCGACAAGAAGCTCGAGGAGGATGCTAGCGTGATGGATTCTACAAGGGGCTTTTGCGTGAGAAGCCATGCGATGACTCAAGGTTTCTGCGAGGACTCAAGCAGCTACATTATCATGCTTCAATCGGCCATAAAAAATTTAGACAAGTAGCATTCTAGAGACCCAATATAAGGCTTCGACAGGTCAGAGATCGAAGGTGTTGATGATGGTCGATTTCTTATTGCAGAGTTAGGGTTCTATCAGGAACCCCAATTTTTCTTGATGCTTGTTGCTTTAGATGATTCCCATACCAGAACATATGCTTGGAGGTTTTCTTGGAGGCGATGATGATGGTTGTGGCTTGAATCAATAAACCCTAGAATCAAGTGATGATCTTCTTCAATAATTTCGTGCAGAATTAGGGTTTCTAGAAAACCCTGTACTGAATCTCAAACTCCAGATTGATTACGACAACGTCTTGTAGATTTTGGGGTTTTTGAAAACCCTAAAACTCTTATCAAGCTTTGAGCATTCCAAAGAACAAATCTTCAAGAATACATGTTCAAGAATGAACAACCAAAACTGAATCTGCCCTAATAATCGAATCTCTAATAATTATAAACATAAAATAAATCCTCGAGAATAGAACCCTCTCTAATACCATGTTAGAAATCAAGATTGTGGAAGTGTAATATCAGAGATAAGAGAACAAACATAAAAAGGACACCGGATTTTACGCGGAACCCTACTCTGTGAGGAGCATGATGAAACCACGAGAGAACGCCTCAAAGGGTTGACGGTATCATTAACTTTTCTCTCATCTGATACAATGGGTGTGGGGCTTTTTATATAGCCCCTACTAAGTCTCCAAGTCCTACAAATAGTAGATGTGAGACTAAACCACTAGATGTTATAATTGGATGATAGAGGAATCTAATTACCCATCTACACATGATGCATATACTCCAACACTAGACAATGGCAAACCTAAGTGGGGTTCTTCTCAGCCCAAACGTGGGCTATATCATGGATGTCCTTTGCCCTCCTTACATTTTGTGATTGTGGCTGATACGTTGGCAATGATGATGACGTTAGCTTATGATAGTGAGATTTGCACGAGCTATTGCAAAGGTGATATCTTGATTCCCATTGGTTAATACATAGATGGTACTATGTTTTGCCTTGGTGATGGATTGGATCAGATCAGGCGTACATCAGGGATTATGGATATTTTTGGTGATATTTTCGCAATGCGAATCGACGGAGAGAAGTCAACCTTCATTCCTTTTGGGTTCAGGTAGGAGGAGATCTAAGAGACTAGCACCATCCTGCATTGTCCGAGTGGTTCTTGCTAGTTACATACTTAGGTCTCGCACTTGTTACTGGTCGCCTTCTTTCTTCAAACTGGAGACTAGTGATTAATAGGTTGGAATGCAATCTCGCAGGCTGGAAGGCAAGAATGCTAGCTAGGGACAGGAAGCTGGTCCTCCTCAAGCATGTACTTAACAAGATAAAATTGAAGGTCTAATGTGACGCTTTTCTGGTCGAATGGCAAGCAAGATAAGGGGGCATTCATCTTATTAATTGGGAAGTGATGACGCACCTTGATTCCATTTCAGAATCATGACGGATTCCAATTTGGTTAAGCATTTGGCAATGATAACCATGCTCCAAGAAATAGGGAAGTGACAACATGCATTTCATCATAGGACCCTGACATATCGACTTAAAGTGACAACATGCATTCATTTCATCATATGATCAATGCCCTAACATATCAACTTGAGGAATCTAGGCAGGAGGATGCCATGGTTACAGGATATGTAAACCTTTTAGAGGATGACTTAATCTATTAACCATCAACACAGTTAATATCCACACCATGAGCGATCATTGAGGATGCCATTTTCAATTAGTTATAGCATCTTACAGAAAGGGTAAGATATCAGCATTTCAAGGCATGAAGACACTTACAGAAGCCAAGAGGCGGTTGGATGATGTGGCTGTGTACTTTACATACTACTCCATGGCAGATCATGCATGCTAATAATGGATGGCCATGACTAATCAACTATGAGATTATACCACTTAGTCATCTCGTATTACTATAACCAGCTCAAAAAATCTCCCACTCATTGCTCTATCAATCATGAGTATCAATGCATCTGGCAAAACAAACAAGAAGCGTGACAGTGGACAGCCCTTCCTCACCCCGCCCCCCACATTTTGTCGATGGAAAAAGCCACAAGTCAAGTTGAAATTGTGTAGGAATACCCGGTAAAGCATTGCTTAACCCACAAAATCTAAAGGTCGAGAATCTACAATGGTGTAAAGATGTCCAAATACAATGCCAATCTACACAATCATGGAATTGGAGAAGTCCTCCTTCCATAGCATCCCCTTGACCTTTCAACTTGTCCACTTCGAAACGATTTCCATGAAAATCACCACACTATCCAATAATTGCCTCCCAAGAATAAATGTGGACTAAACCAGCAGTGGCAAGGAAGAACCACGTGTTGGCATCCTTGATTTATCTCTCCATTCAATCACTATTTCTCATCTTCCTCCTCAATTATCTTCTGGAAGATTACGTGTCAAGATCTCTATCCTCTTCCGGGCCATCAAGCCTAAATTTTTTCTATCGAGCAGAGCTACACCTCTCTCTCTCTCTCCTGGTGTGTGTAGTGGTTTCACGCCAAAATGTAACAAAAAACTTAAGGAGCTCATGGAGCTCCCAGACTAACTTCTTCAATGCACAACCCTCCACAGAGGCACAGACAAACCCACCCATAACCCATCTACCAACTCCAGAAAACCCATTGTTGCAAAAATTGACCGATTAACCTGCTTAGTTGGTCCCATTAGTCGAGTCGGTAATGTAACAGAGTCGACTAAGCCAAATCGGCCTATAATCGGGTGTGCTTGATTAATTGGGCATTTAATCGGTCTAATCGGCCAAATAGTCCACCTCTTTCTGCATAGATGTTTTGCTGAAGTTTAAGGTGGTTCTAATGATCCGACCCGAATACACGTTTATCTTTAAGTGGGGGCTTATGTTTCACAGTAAGCATCTCCTACAAATTAGACCATCGTGTATTACCCTAACTGCTCCAGATCCTCGATGATCTCCTGTTGCTCATCCTCATTCATCGTCAATCGCTGCCTTATCATCCCCCTTTGCTTCTAGTTGTTGCTCTGACACCTCAATCACCACCGGAAGTCCTACTCCGTGTTCTCCTTAGGACATCCACATTCTCCTTACAACATGGTTAGGGCTTTTTAAAAAATTTCTTTTATTTTTCTTACTTGGTTTATTACTTTAATGCTTATCTTAGATGTTATTGCTTAAATTTTCTATACTAATTTGGATGTTGGTTAGTTTGTTAAGTTATTTTAGGAGTAAAAACTTATTTTTTTCCAATGAAGGCACGTTGGTTAGATTATTTAAGGTTAGCATTGTGTTTATTATTCTCTAAATCTTGGTTGACTTAGATATTTCTTATTGATGTGCATGTTGGCGCGCTTGTTAGGTTATTTTAAGAGTAAAAACTTAGATATTCTTGTTGATTTGCATGTTGGTTAGCTTATATAAGGTTATAATTATGTCTATCATGCCCTAAATGTCTGTTAACTCAAATATTTCTTGTTAATTTGCATGATAGTTAGGTTATTTACCTTTTGGTGGTTGTTGATTAGCTTTGTGTTAGTTAATTTATAACTTCAACTTGTGATTTTGTTTGTTGATTAGGAAATTCAATTTGTGAGTTTAGTTAGCAGTGTATTTGCTGATTGGCTAACTCGTGAGTTTGTTGATTAGTAACTTGTCATTTTGGTTAGCTTTGTGTTTGTTGATTAGTAATTTGTGAGTTTGTGACTATGTAGATTGCTACACCTCCATCAAATGTCGCTTCTGATAACGACTCGTCTTTTTACGTGCTGCCAAGACCAATTAATCATGCATGGCAATATGGTTATCTTTCAAACCATCGGATCCGAATACGGTTACTTACAGACTATGCAAGAAGGTTGTCAAGGGAGGTGTGTACAGGTTCAAGCAATATCTAGCACACCGAAGAGGCAGTGTGGCAGAATGTCCCAAGGTAGACGAAGAGACGAAGAAGAAGATGATCACATATCTTGATGATGTTGGCAGGAAGAAGAGCAAGAAAGGCAATGATGTTTAGGATATGAGAGAGGAAAATGATATCACTGAAGATGCGGATTCGACGAAGATATCACGAGTATCTGATTCCTTGGAGCAGAACATCGTAGCGGAAGGATCATCACATCAGATGGCCATAAAAGATGCATTATCCAAGGATCATAGTGATAGTGTTACCTTGTATATATCCAACTATGCATATACATTGGCGATTCCTTTTAATGCATTGACGACGAAGCCCTCCACGCAGATGGTGAAGGTGTTTGAGAAGTACGGGCCTGGACTAAAGAGACCCACGAGGTATGAGCTTAGTGGTCCGCTTCTGATGAAGGCAATGAAAAAATGCATGATGACTTGCAATATCATCGTGATACGTGGAAGTCGACCGATGCGTGGATGGACATTCGAGGAATGAGCATTATCAAATTTTGTGTCAAGCACCTTGGGTACATTTTTGAGGTCTATAAATGCCTCAAATGAGGCTCACAATGCGGAATACATCTTCAAGCTGGTGGAGGAGCGTCTGAATCAGTGGGAGTGGATAATATGGTTTAGATTGTAGCGGATAATGCATCCGTCAATGTAGCAACATGAAGATTGATGCTCACAAAATATCCACAGATTTGATGGACTCTGTGTGCCCTGCACTCTATTGATCTTGCTTTAGATGATATAAGCAGAGAGACGAAGGTGAGGAGTGCAATCAGATGGTGTTGCGGAATATCATCATTCCTCTACTTATGCATTGAACTCGATAACATCGTGATCTAGTGTCTGATGCAAATGTATATATTGCAAGTAGAAATATGAAGCTGCTCAATTCTGTAGTGTTCATGCTGATTGCTGCAATTACGGATGATGACTGATACTTCTTCTTTCGAAAGATTGAGGGTTGGGCATCAACCTCCAGTCAGAATCTCCTAGTTTCTACTTTTCCTTTGCATTTCATGTTTATCCCTTTAAGGCCTCATTTTATACCTTTCAAAGATTGGAATAAAAGGTTACCAGAACCTCACAACATCAGGCTTTTACTAGAAAAACGAAGCAAAAGTTAATATCAATATGAACCAATAACAAAAAAAACAGCATGCGAGGTTCATCTACTGGAATGAAAAGTAGTCAACAGAAAGTAATCAGAACAGCAACAATTATAATCAAGAAAATAGTGATCAGCAACAATTACATCACACGCAACTTGCATTAATTATACCAGCAATGCGAAGAAGGAGGCAAATGAGAAATTGGATACTCACAAAATGCCGGAAAATCGGCGCCTTGTCTCGAGAATTCCTGATGAAAAACCAACTGGACCTTTCATCATGATTTAGCAGTCACGACACATAACACCATCCAACCTACTGATCAAAAACAACAGCATCTCCATGTGAGATTATGGTCAAGGGAGTAACAAACAGCAAGATTCACCCTAACAAACAACAATAACTAAATGGCCATACAAAACGACATATAGATAGCTATAGTGTACATCCACGGGCTTGAAGGCTTCCATTCAACAAAAAATAACTATCGCTGCAACCTAGTACCTACATATCCGCGATCACGACGGCAAGGTCGTGAGCGAAGTGGTATCAAGCTGCGATACTGCGATGCAGAGGTGGATCAGAAGGTTGCGGGGTTGCTGGCGGCGGCGGCGATTCACAAGTCGGGCGGGACTCGCGATCGAGATAGAACGACGTCGGCAATGGCGGCGACCGCGCGCGGTGGGTGGGACTAGTAGAGAGAGAGAGAGAGGGGGGGGTAAGGAGGCAACCGCAGCGTCGAAGGCAAGTTGGAAATCTGGACTGAAGGAAGGAAGTAGGGTCGGTGTCGGTGGAGAGGAGTGAGCAGAAGGCGAACTCGGTGACCAGAGCATGGGGATGGGTAGGCTTGAAATTTTCCCCTCTCCATTATTAGACGACTCCAAGTCAATGGACCGATCTTGTCTTGGAATTGATTCAACCGATTCAACTAAAACCCAATTTAATTGGGCTCGAATTTTTTTTTCCAGAAAAAGGTCATCAGAGGGTGTGACTGACCCAACACCGGTTTCCTTCTCAAACCATACGGTTCGATACGGTTAAATAAATGGCTATTAATGGCATAAGATTTGATTTTATGATCAAGAACAGTGGAGCCCAACAAGATCTAGCAATATAAATAAAAAAATTTCAAATAGAACGTGTGATTTTCATAAATAAATTAGGGTTATTTACACTCATAATCCTGAGTAGTTTTGTAATTATCTTAGGAGCCCTCGATAATTCGTAATTACAACCAAGACCCTAAATAGTGCTTAACTCTTACATGGACATAACCATGTGTTATGTTCCGTTTCGGATGGTTGTTATGCTTGACGGTTTCCATTAAAAAAAGAAAAGAAAAATACCCCTGATGCTAAATCGTATTTGCAAATCGTACCATCACCTCCCGGTTGAAGCTCCCACGTTCCCCCACCTGTAAGCCCCCATCGAAGAGCCCCCTCCCCTTACTTGTTGGCCTCCTCCTCATTCCCTTCATCCTCCAACAACCCCTCTCCCCTGCCGACCACCTCCATCCTCCCCCTGCTGGCCTCCTCCTCCTTCCATTCATCCTTAAGCGCCCACCTCCTCCTTCCCCTCCTCCTCCCAAACCTCACGTGCTTTCATCTCTCGAGAAGGTCGGTGAGTTCGAAACGGCTATCTAGAAAGAATCGTCGAAGGAGATCGTCCTCGGGTGTTGGAGGACGAAAGGGGGAGGGGTTGCTTGAGGACAAAGGGGGAGGGGTTGTTGTAGGACGAAGGGGGAGGGTGGTGGGATTTTTTAAAAATTGTTTAATTTACTTTTTGGCTTACTTCAGCTCTTAGTTCGTGCCCTAGTTAGATTAACTCATCCATCTGATTGAGATAATAAACAAAACAATTTGAGGGTTATGGTGTAAAACGGAGCACTTATTTCGAGGTTCTCAGTGTAATTCGTGATTATTGAGGGTTCTTGGGTAATTATGCAAGTACTCAGGATTATGTATGTAAATATCATAATAAATTAGGAGTTTGAAAAGGAAAATGGAGCTATATAGCAAGGAATCTTAAGATTTGTTTGGTAACTGGGTTGGGTTGGACTAACCTCTTGTAAATAGTAGTTGTTTGGATGTTTAGGACTGTTGAGAGGGTTGGAATGAATAATGTGATGTCACATTGATTGTGTGTTATATTAACTTTTTAATGATTATATTATGTATCTTATGTTAACTTTTTTTTATCTGAATGTGGTTAAAAAATATTATAACAAACAAATTGTGGGGTCCATACAACCAACCCCAATGCAAGAATGCATGGTAACCTGGCAACCAAACATGCCCTTATGTTCTTCATAACCTAGAATTTATAAACAGATCTTTCAATGAACATCTAATGCAAAATATGATGGGATATTGTGATGTTCAAGAGAAGTGTGATTACTTGAGTTTCTTCAAAAAAAATTCAAGTAAAACTCGGCTCAAGGCTAATTTTTCATCCAAATAAAATCTTGTAACAAGATTTCATATCCAATCAAATATTGTTCTAAAAAACATTGATATAATCTCATAAAGATGACCATCATGTCAAATTTGAAGGGATGCAACTTTAATTATAAAAACTTTATAAGAGAAAGAAATCTTCAAAAAGATTCCAAACCATATAGACCACGGTAAGACACTAGGTATAACCTTTTATCATTCTAACTATATTTAACCAAATGTGGATGAAATCCAAATTCACTACAAAATAAATTTAATAAAATATATGGGCAGTTCATCAGTAATGAAAAAGGTTCAAAATCAAACTTAAGGACAGGTACATTTTAAATAATTTAAAATAGTGATTACATGTAGGAGAAATCTTGAATTTGATACATAAAAAATAATTACACTAAAATCTTTCAATTCTTTAAACAATTGAAAACAAAATTTATAATATATTAGAAATAGTATTCGATTAGTCATGGCCTAGGAAAAAAATATTTGACTTGAAATGAAAGTCGAATTGGCGTATTGATAGTATCTGAGATATAATAGAAGTCAAACAGGTAGTTATAGCTCATGGTAAAATGAGTGATGACAGCTTACAACGGAGGAGAATGCACGATGGGAGCATGGCAACGACCACATTGGAGTTAGTAGATGACAGTGATGATCTATAATAGGTGTTGTGATCACCGATATATATGGTGATACCTATGTTTGGAGGGAGGGGGTGATGAATCTCAAATTTATCATGTTATTTAGGTTTAAAATAGTAAAATCACAGTAGTATGCATGTAATTAGCTTTACACTAGTAAAAGCACAGTAGTATGCATGTGTTTACACCCATAAGAGCCCTACAGCATATGTACCCTAATACACGACATTGAGTTAACGTAAAAAGATCAAAATCATTTACATAATAGATAATACTTATCTCTGTCACATTGTATAAACATAGGAATATTTCATTGTAATCAAGGCTCATTTGTTTCTTCATGAGTATCGTGTACAATCCACTTGATCGAAATTGTAAAATCAAAATCATCCTCTTGTTTTATGCATATTCATTTCAAAATTTTGAAAAAATCATGTACCAATCAGAAATTTTTTGAATTCATGATGAAATTGTTTGTGGTAGTTTTGTGGTGTCTTCGATTTTGCCCCCCTTTTTTGCATATTTTCATTTTCTTGATTCAATTCTAGTTCATCTCCATTTTTCTCTTTTTAATATTATACAACCTGAAAGAACATTACATGTGTAAAGTAATATATTCATTTTCAAGTCTTACATTTATTTATGTAAAAAGCAAATTCATAATTTGTAACTGAATATACCACATCGTGTAAATTTTATGTACATAATTGTAATTTCGTAAAATAGAAGTTGTAACAGTAAAGTATAGCAATGTAATTTTGTAAATTATTGTGTATAGTAAACTTATAAGTAGTAATTGAATACAATGCATAAGTTAAAAGTTGTAGAAGTTATACATAGAGTTATAATTTTACATAGTTATTGTATAAATAAATAGAGTTGTAATTTTGTACTGACGTTAAGGAGATGCTAAAATAGGGGGAAAATGTATTCCACAAATAGAATCGTGTGATCTCTCTTGAGAATTTTACTATTACCACTATAATTGATTATTTCTTTACTGAGTCGATTTGAAAGAGGAAGGAATGCATTTATTACGAAGTTGTAATGTTACATTGTTTTTAATGAATTATATTTTAAAAAATAGATGGAGCTGGGCCTAGATGATCGGTCACTTTTACGGCGACAACAGAAGCGTCGTTCGTCAATTATTTGGGAGGACGATGTACTTAATACTTTTTTCAATATTTGCAATCCCATTACGGAAAATGTATTTACATTATATCTTTTCGGTTATTTCAAGTGACAAGATGCCTGCATTATAGAAGGCGGAAAAGCACATTGAGACATGTTTCCCTAGAAGAACGCATTGTTCCTAACATTTGCCTGGCGAGATTTTCTAGAGTAATGCAAATGGATTTCACGTCTTTGAACTGGCATCTAGTTACTGTTCTTGTGGAGAGATGTCACCCAGAGACACATACATTCCACACGTATCATGGTGAGATGATTGGTACATTGAGATTATGGGCTTACTATAAGTCTAATGGACCATGTGCTCATTGGAAATGCCCTCTATATATAGAGGAATTTTCCAGTGAGCACTGGGACCATTAGCAAACTAATAAGCATTAAGCCGCAAATATCTAATTTACATCCAATGATCTCAATTAGAATTGATTTTGATGTCACAAGTAGGTTTAGAATTCACCAATAAATTTTCTCCTTTCTTACACAATTAAATCACAACCAAAGCTTTCTATTCTGTCTCTATTTTCTATAAAAAAAATTAAAGGGAGTAATAGCCGTCATCACCTCCCAATAAAAAAACAAGCAATGTCCAAGTGACAAAGAGACCAAGGTGGACAGTAATGTGGCCAAGTTGTAGTGGGACAACAGTGTCGGCTTGCCACCATGAGGATGGAGGAGGATTAGTACCATTTGGATGGATTTTGATACAATGGGTGTGGGGTCCAATTAGGGATGATTATCGGGTCGGGCGAGACATTAGCCCGAACTTGGGCCCGTTTATTTATGTAGGTTTCGGGTCGGGTCATAGCCCGAAAAAAATTGGGGGGGACCAGCCGAACCTGAACCTGATCCGAAGTTAAACGGGTCGGGTTCGGGCCGGGTCAGCCCAATAACTCTCTGCTCTTTTTAATTTTTTTTTGAAATGCTCACCTAAGGACAGGGTTGATATAGAAATGTCTTGTTTTTTAAAAAAAACTTTTTTTAAAAACTTTGAAATGTTTGATTTTTTTCTCTTCAAAAATTTTTGATTTTATCATAAAATTTATACGCACTCATGTACTTAGTTTTATTTCACACATGCATTCTACTATGTATGTTCGTATTGTATTTCTACCAAAAAGATTGCGAGGTTTCTTTTATATTATCATGAAGATTCACTGCTTTCTAACATGTAACTGGAAAAGGAATACGTCTGCAGATCAAAGGTGATCAAGCGATCAAAATTTACACCTCGGAAACATCATACATGATTACAACTCATATAAAGCATTTAATTTTTTTTACTCAATTTAACCTTTGAAACTAAATGAACATCAACCTACAATATAAAAATGAACAGCACATGCAATATAAAATACAGAAAATCAAAAAAAATAGATTTTGTTAAATCCAAGCTCATTTCAATGAATGAACATAAAACCTACAAATACGATATAAACATGAATCTACACATGCAAAGGTGCAAGATAAATCATGAACAACCCTAAATCAAATAACTTCAAAAAAAACAAAATGTTCAGACAATGAGGGTGGTCGGTCGGGTTAGGGGGGTAGTGAGGGTGGTGGGGTGGGGTTGGGTATTTGGGGTGGTGGATCGGGTTGTGGTGGCGGGTGGGGCCAAGGCTGGTCGCAGGTCGAGTTTTACAGGGTCGGGTTACGGGCCAGGTTGTTGAGTCGGGCCTCAGGCCGGGCTCTACTCAACCCGAACCTGTCCCATTTTAGACTCGGGTTTTATTTTTGGGCCCAAGCCTGCCCCAAAATTAAATGGGTTCGGGTTCGAGCTGGGCATATAGGGTCGGGTTGCGAGCCGGTCGGGCTAGCCCGACCCAATGCTCAACCATGGATCCAGTGCATGGTAGTTGTTTGCACCATGGTGCAAGCTCCTCAAACCATTTACATACACACAAACATAAATACGTATAAATAAAAATATTCTATAGAACTCAAAGCTCATTAGGATTTTAATGAGCATTATTTTTTTACAATCGTTTACAATCAATTTTTGAGCAAAATATGTTTCGTTTTACACACAAAGGTTGTATCATCTTCTTACTATTAATGATTGTTTAAACAAACCTTAAATGTATACAAAATGATGATTTTGTAAAATAGAAAATGCTTTTGTTTGAATAAAGATATACTCATTTCACATTTATTCAAGATTTTGTTTATGTGAAATGACCACTAATAACAGAATATGATCAGACGTTTGCAAAATTAGATATATCCTGCTCAAAATGATTGTAAAACACTTAGAAAAATGAATGTGCACATTATAGTACTAACGAGCGTTGAGTTCATTGCTACCCTTGTGAGCACATGACTCAATTACCGAATTAATAAGCTTGTATATTCAGCCATCAATGTTTTCATATAATGATCTCAATTAAAATCGATTTTAATGCATAGATGGTTTTAAAATCCACCATTCTATGATTTTTTTTGTTTTTTTAAATATGTTAAATCTCAATCAAAAAAATCATTCTCTAAATTAAAATATGAAAAGTCGAATCATCCAACACGTATATAACCGATTAAATAAATAGAGAAGAATGACATCGCCATTATGGTAGAACACATGGAGAACAACGCCAACGTCACCATGGAGGTGAATGTCGCCATTCATGCATCCTCCCCATAGCATTGCTCCCCTCACGCTACCTTGTCCTCCCCATCACGCACTCTCCCTAATGCTCGACGATGGAGATGAATGTCATCACTCACACATCTCCCCACCACGCCATTCCCTTCATGCTACATCACCAAATGCCACCATGTTCTCCCCACCACGTCGCTCTCCCTAATGCTTGATGATTGAGAAGAACGTCATTGTCGTGGAGGAGAACACCACTGCGTGGGAGTAGAAGGTCATGGTGAAGACCTCCCCCATGCCATAAATGATCAAAAAACAATAACATAGTTGTAAAAGTCCCTAAGAAGTTGTAGACAATAATTCTTATTTGTAATAAATGATGAAAAAACCCAACTAGTGTTGTAAAAAAATAAAAAATGGAGTTGTAAAAAATGAAGTGATCTGAGCTAATTATTATGAACAATAAACACAAATTTGTAAAAAATGAACATGATATGAGCTAATAGTAGCAAACAACAAACACAAAGTTATAAAAATGAATAAAAGACTATAAAAATTAAACACTATGTTGTAAAAAAGGTTTAAAAGTTAACACGAAGTTGTAAAATGTGACTTTATAGTTGTAAAACTGTGCCACACAAATAAATATGAGTTAGTAAAATGTAATAAAAGATATGTAGTAAATAAACACAAAGTTGTAAAATGTATATTCGAGATCTTCCAAAAAGGTCATGATTTATGTTACTTATTTTGCAAATGTGTAAATATGAGAACTATTGAAATTGTTATTTTGATAAAGTCACTGAGTGGGTTTCATGTAATACATGTTTATGAAGGATAAAAATGAAAGGACAAAATCACATACTTATAATTTTGCTAATGAGCTCTGTACTCATTGGAATCTTTCTCTCTCTCTCTCGTTCTATCTCCTTATTCCTAGTATTTTGTTCTGTTTTTTAGAAATTATTATAATTTACGGTATAAAGTTTAAGCTTGAGTTTAATCATTCTAAGTTTTCTATAAGAAGATATGGCCCCGAAAAGTTCATATATAAAGATATATTTGTATTTACATGATTCCATTTTTGGGATAATTTTATAATTTTATGTTTGTAATACAAGATTGAAAAAATCTTAAAAATAGTTTAAATAGAAATGTGAGAATTGTTTAAAGTGATATGCATGTGTTTTGTATGTTATTATATAAAAGTCATTTTTTGATATTTTCTTATCCTTCTTTACTTTATTGTTGACCAAATCAATCTAACTTGATCTTTAGCTTAGGTCATAAATAGACTCTACAACTCTAATTATCCATCTTTTCTCTATTAGTTTGTGTGTGTTTACACACACCCAGGCACACATAAACACACACAAACATACATAGTTTCTTTTCTTCTTTCTTTTTTCTTCTTTTTTTTTGTATTTTTAGTGCTAATATGATACTCTTATTTAGAAGGATGTAATTACCAGAATGTGTATTAACGTATTTTTATTTAGGATCTTAGGACAAAATGAAAGAAGAAGTTAGATTAAACATGAATTCATCAAGGAAGATAGCTTTTATAGTCTAAATGATGCAGATGCATGTTATTTATCACAACAACCATTTATCTATAGTCTTGCCACAACTCCATTGCTCTATGTATGTAACTACATGTATAGGTATTTATGTATATCTTACCGTCTATACTTGGGAAATTACTTTGAGTGAGAAAATCTCCGTCTACGGACACGACTGATTGAGTTGTAGTCGAGCATTCGTACTTACACGTGGACTTTGTTTTGTACTGTGAATGTTCATGTCAGTGGTTCAATCTAAGTATAGCTCTTCTTCTTTGCCCAGTGATACGAGATAACTGAATTATGTAATGTGCAACCTAATGATAAAAGTAAATTGATTACTTTCATAACTAGACTAGGATATGTCAGATAACAATACATAGCTCTAGGCACGCAACATACTTACTGTAGTGCTTTTAATAAAAGATTGTGTAATTGCAATTAGTTACTAGCTTTTCATTCTCTCTCTCTACAACTTTTATATTTTCTTGTAGTTAATATGTCTTACTAGGACAGTTGGCTCACTCGTTACTCTTCTTGGAAATCTAACAATGTTATTTGAGCAAGAAACCGATGCCAAGATAATCGATCCCTTCGCAAGAGAGGAGCACCATTGATGTTGTAGCTTAGTTGACTCATACAAGCTTGTTTTCTTAAGATTTTCGTATCTTGTACTCTAGTTTTCTAGATAGTAAGATCTCTCTATACCCATGATTTTTCCCACTATATTAGTGGGGGTTTTCTGTGTATATCATTATGTTCACCATGTGGTTGTTTGTGTGTTTGGATCATTCAAAAACACTGATCCTTCTGAAGTGATTAGTACAGGGTCAGTATTTTTTTTAGCAAAGGGTGGTACCATATGGCACTGTCGCGCCTCAAATGGATTCATTGTGCCAAAGATAACAATGTTTTCTCTCTCATTACCAAACTATTTTACCATTCACAAGCAAGGATTCTTATCCATTCTTTTTTTTTCTCTTTGCTCATGGAACCATCCCTTTGAAATATCTTTCAAATCAAAATTTCGCAGTCATGTTCTGCACACATGCTGTTGTTTACAAGGGATGGAAATGTGGTAACACTTTATATAACACGGAAGGAATCTGCTATTCTCTTCAGACTGGTGTTATGCCTCTTCCACTGAAGACCTGCAAAAAAGTAGGAGGCTTGGTTATTACTTATTCGATGGTATCGACTAGTTTAGCATGATCTAGTTCACATGATCCTACCACTTGCTGTCACGCTGAATAAGTAGAGCCGGTTTCCAGCAGCTGTGGCAGTGATCAATGCATGTGGAGGCTCCAGCTCAAACTGATAATATGTCCTCCCAGAATGTTCCACCACTTCTGTGCTTTGGACTTTCCCCTCCACATTTTCTCCAATGATCTCTGGACCAAAGGCATTGATCACTTTTTCAGGTGGCCCTATTGCCTCGATCGTCGCATCTCCTCCAAGATCTGCACTCATAAAGATATTAGACAGATGTATTCATAGAGCTGTTACTTTACTTTCTCTCAGGAAATTCATTTCAAAGTAAAATTTGAAGCAGAGCTAGTTTTGAAATCACGTAAATTTAGAGATGGTCTTCCCTGCTCTCATGAAAAGCTCTACAGCCATCTTCAATTGTTTAATGGTTGAGTAGTGTGCATTCCACCCAAGACCAGGGTTCAAGCCCAAAAATTATCAATTTCCTCAACAAAGATGCACGGCCTACTACTGATATAGGTCCAATCTGGACTGGACATTCTGATTTCAGAAGATAAAAGGCTAACTATACTTATTCAGAACATAAAATATGATCCATTCAAGAAGTAATTTATTTTACTTTGAATAAAATGAAACTGGGCCTTTTTATTTTAATGAATGTTTTGTAGGCTGTGAAGAATGAAAACTCTTGTTCCATTCGAGTAGATTGAGTAAAACTTTTTAGCTTGCTATCAGGATAAAAAAACTATTTCTTTAAGTCATCTTTGAGAGGCTTGTTTGTTGTTCTTTGCCCATTTTATGTTTTTCACATCCAACCATTTCCATCCTCCTGTATTAGGAAGGGCTGAAATGGATTACCATCTATAGTCTATATAGATCAAATAGAATTTTAAGGTGCAATTTACCTGCGAATCGTAGAACTGGTGCTACTACAACGTACAAGCGACCTTCCCTGGGGTTTGCAAATCTCAAATCAATCTCCGTACCGCCAAGATCTGCAATTGAAACGGGGACCTGCGAAAGAGAGGTCAGTAACCAATCATGAGGAACTCTTTGTAATCAGTTCAACTTCACTGCATTAGTTCCCTAAAGTATCAAGGGCTGGTGATCCTTACCTCTTCCCATTCTGGAGGCACTGCAAATGAGTATGGGATGATAGGGCTCCATCCTACTCCATGCCCCCCCGACTTATCATCTGGTCTGCGGTATGTTCTCCAACCTGTCTGAGCAAGCACCGCTTTTTCATGAACACCAGCCAGATTCAAGTTTTTATCGACAATAATCTTAAATTATCGCAACAAAGTGGCAATGGCAGACACAAAACTACAGTTAACACTTGCTGCAGTCAAGTTGCCTTAATCCAGTGTTTCTATGACATTGTTCTATCTCATAATATATGTCTTGTCTGCTGTGCATCATCAAGTTCTTTCCTTTTTGTTGTCTCCATGTCCACTCCAATTCCACTACACTTATTTTCTGTTTATCTGTTTAAAAATTAACCTTCAGCATATGAATGTTAACATATTGTAAATGGGGGTATATTCCTTTTGTCCAGAATTAGTTTCAGTAGAAATTATTTCCTATCTTATACCTGTTGGTCATTTCTTTGTTTTAAACATGTTAGCATTGTTAGACTTGTGAGCCCTGGGCGAACCATTCTTACAATAAATGCTATTGTAATACTTAAGTTTATCAATAAAAGTTATTGATGTTTCACTCCCTTTCTGAAATTATATGAATGAATGCACTATAAGGTCCCTCTGTACAATTAGGGTTATGTACCATGGCCAGCTTGATGATCATATAGCTGTTGATTCATTAAATGAATCATAGAGGCTGGTGTTTGGATGAATATCTAAGGAGTTAGATGGAGGACTCATCAAACACCGTCAAATGATTGTCAAGTGGAGATCTCCAGCCTGAGTAGGAGATGGCAATCCTTTCTCACATAGGCTGATATCTGACCGACCTCTTGATGCAGGTCCTCTACATGGGAATAGTGATTCGGAGGTGTCAGATTAGTTAGGTCAATGGGTTGACCTAACGATATCGAGATAACTTAAGTCCTATGTTGAATGCTGTCACAGCATAGGCACGCATCCTCTGACTGGAGACAGATATATTGCTATATATCTGAGTATGTACATTTGGCAGACCAATAGGTTGATGACCTAACCAAGGTCTATACACCGGCGAGCTGGTGTGCATATAAGGGTATATGAGCAATATGATCTCTCAAAGGGATCATACAGGTTCACTTGTGAACCGGAAGACATGAGCTCACTCATGAGGTATTAGGACCGATCAAATTCCATGCATGGTCGTCGTGCTTTGGAAGCATGACATGAATTTGAAGGTATGATATATGCTTTGGGAAAGCATATGATCGATACCAAATCCCAATGACCAAGATTGAGAAACTTAATGATTAAACCCTGAAGAAGACAGTATAAAAATGATCTTGATCTTCGGGTTGATCATGGGTCTTCCAGTATGCAGGATGTACAGGTATTGGGAATACCTGAAGGGTGATGTGATCATAAACGATTGTATATCCATGACGCTTCCATTCCGAGGGAGTGATGAAACAAGTCTGGATTTTAGTGACTCCTTTCAGTAGAGAAGCAATCCGATCTTAGTCCAAGTATTGGACATTGATCTGAATAGGATTCAGATTCAATGAGAAGATTGGATGTGCGGCCTTGATTTAATCAAGCATCTGTGAGAGGTCCGTAAGATCTGGATTTGAGATGAGATCTCAACATCCAAGACACTATACGTGGAATAATACAATCGCCCTGTCCTTATCTCCAAGTATCTGCGGAGAAAGCACATTATTCTTGAAAGGGTTCAAGAATAATTCTTTTGATGAAATATCCAAGCAAGGACTTGATGATTAAATGTGATTTAATTATCAAGCTTAAATATGAATATGATTCATATTGTGAAAATGATTATCTAAGATAATTAAATGAGATTTAATTATCAAGGATTAAGAGAATATGGATAACACTATCCATGATATATGCATGTTATAAATATGATTTATAATATACATATATAAGAGAGAGAATTTATGTAAATAGCATTTGTTAATTGATAATGTGAATTGGATTCACATTTGTTAATTAATTGGAAATGCAATTTACTAACTAGTTTGGGTTGTGAATATGATTCACACATTATTCAATGGCAAGATTGAAATATTCACAAAATTAATTTGGAATTAATTTGGTGAATATTTATTGGGATTAATTAATGAATAATATGATAAATAAAATAGAGAATAACCACCTCCATGGGTGGCGTCACCCATGAATTGTTCATGGGTGACGCCCCCCCCCCTTTTAGGAGGGTGGTGGACTCCATCTCATTTATCATGTTATCTCTTGATTAATTAATTTTAAATTGTTGTTATTGAACAACAAATCCTAGTCATTGATTTATCATGGACCAAGCATATCCCTTGGATCCTTGTATCCCATGGATTGAGATCCATTGGATCCTAAACTAGTATATAAGGAGGGCTAGGGTAGCCTCTCCATGGTACATTATCTAGAGTTGTAAAAGACTACTACTCTCTCTCTCTCTCTAATTCTCGTGTGGTCTCTCTCTCAATTTCCAAGTGGCCGTCCACTTTGAATATTGAAGAGGAGAGGATCTTGCTTCGCCTTCGACGCTTGGATCTTCGTCAAGGATTGCGGGAAGGACGCGACTCATCATCGTGCCCGCAAGCGCATTCTCCGTGGGTCGGACTTAAGATAGGAGGATCTCTACTTTGGGATCTCGCGATCACAACCACGCTTCAAGAGGTATTTCTTATACTTTGTGGTTTGATGAAACGATCCGAGAAGTGTTCTCGTGATCATGTGGTTTCATCGTTATGTTAAAAAATTTTAATTTCCACTGCATCTAGCATCTAGTACGACTAGTTGCTCCGATCGTATACGATACGATCAACACGCTTCCGTGATGCACTTAAGGATTATCAATATCCTTCAAGCATCCCATACATCAGTTGTCCCAAAATCTAAACTTTATAAGCCATAATCAGTGCGGAGATAATCTTGATAAGTAATTCAAATCATACAAGTAATTATCCTAATGCAAGAAAACTGAAATAACACTCCAAGAACATGAAGCCTGGGAACCATGGAGGGAATCTCACCATTTTCATCTGGATCAGACAAGCCGGGTATCCTCCCTGCAAGCAATCCCTGCTTCACTGCCATAGCCTCGGCGTCGTCGGCAAGACCCGTTACCACCCCACAGGCCATGCTCAACCCGGCCGAGATCGCGGCTCTCCTGTTCAGAAATCCAACTGATGGGTTTTCAGGATCTGCTGACCCAACGCCGCCACCCTTCTCCATGGAGGAGGAGCTCTTAGCTTGCAGGTAAGGCTTCCTGGCTCGCCTTATGCATGCGAAGCTGCAGCTGGGGATCATGGTACTTGCCATTGGAACCTCTGCTATCCAATGCTGCGAAGGCAGGAAAGTTCTAAGTTGGCGGTTTCTTGTTAATCCAAGTCTGGCATCCGACTTTTGAGATGGTTTTGATTATTTCAGTGGCAGACGCTTTGTTCTTGTGATTGGTTCTTGATGTTCTGGATCTCCCAGCGAGATTTTGATCTTGGACTCTGCCTCTCCTTTTCTGTGGTGGAGACTGCTCGGTGTTTATCCTTTGCGCAGTTGCTTTTCTTAAGAGTAAATAATAGGGTAAATTGTAGAAAAGGCCTAAAGTTTAGAGTAAATTAAGAAAAAGGATCCTGATAAAAATGTCACATTTTGGGAACATCACAACGCTTTCTCAAGATATAATATTTTTTTATGAAAGTAATAAAATTAACATATGGATACGATCTACTAATTCAAGATTTTCATATACTTATTCTGATTAGATCTGTCCTTGTTCTCAATGTTATAGGAATTCGATAGTATTAATATTATTCTAAAAAAACGACATTGTCAATCTTATGAATATCTTGAACTATGTAGATCGTATCCATAAGGTCATTTTGACAATTTTAAAAAATAGAATACACGTGGAAAAGTGCTATAAAGATGAAATCGAGGTCAAAATGTTTATCAGAATCTTTTTGATATTTAACGCGAACTTAGGATTCTTTTTTGAATTTACCCATAATAATTTGAAAAGTCCTTAATATCGGGATTTTTTGAAAAGGATGAAAGAAAAACAAACTTTTTTTTACTACCTGACATATAAGAGAGGTGTAATGCTTAGGAGTTATTATCCCGCGAACCTCAAAAACTTGTTATATTATCTCTACGGACTTTTGGACGATGTAATTACTACATCAACCCTGTAAATTATCCCAAAGACCTCCACGAGTTTCAATAGATTAACCTCAAGGTTCAAGAAGTAAGAGTTAAAAAGTTTACAGAGTCAAGTGAGGAATTACATTGTTTCAAAGATCAAGAAGATAATTTACAAAGGTTATATGGTTCGTGTGGTAAAAATCCCTTATGTTAATATAAGTATTGTGCCATCTTATTTTGCTATATGCAATCTCATCCATTGTAACATCCGGAATCCCCCAAACCCGAACTCGACCCGATTAATGTCTGATTAACCCAATAAAGTTATCTGATAACATTAGATAACCTAAAACGATCAATTGGTCGTGAATCAAAAGTCTTTCGGGTGAAATCGACCAAAAATCGACCGCATCGTAATGCGTGCCGTGAAAAAGCCGCGACACAAATTTGGAAATCGTAAAACAAATCGAGATAGCCATTAGATCTGTTTCGACGAAACAAGACCAACGGAATCGACCGTTCGTCAATCGGAGGTCGTTTGATATTTTTTAAATCACAAAATTTAACCCCAAACCGAAACCGTATCTCGAAAATTTCGGGAATTCAAAACCCGATCAAAAGTATATCAATATTATACTCATATTGATCGTCGTTCAGAGACGATCAAATCAAGATATTACGCATTGAAATCTGAAACTCGAAGTGCGCATACAACCAAAATTAACGCTCTAAATAAATAAGAATATATATACACATATTCACTAGCAAAAGAGCTGCTGCCCACTTCTCCCTTCCCCATTTCTTCTCTATTAATTATCTACCCTAAGATCCACCAACGAAGGAGCAGCTCCAGCTTTGATATCCTTCTCCAGCAACCTCCCTTTTCTCCTTTAAACTACAAGAGCAGCTCCTGCTGTGCAACCACTGGTTGGGTTCTCTGCCACATCCTGCTGCCCCAATTTCCAAACCTCCAAGGATCCATTGCATGCATGATTCAAGAGCCTATTTCCTCTCTTAAAGCTGTTGCATGCTTAAAGAGTTCATCTCCAAGTTTCAAATCAACAAAGAGGTACACTCCCTTTCCCCTCCCACTTGCTGCCAATGCATGCACATTTTACTTATATGTACAATCCTTGGCCCATCTTGCTACCATACATGTAATTTCTTCATTCTCTCTTCTCCTTTCAATGTTTGGGTCAAATATATCAGAAATTATTGTTGGAATAGAAAGTTGATCTGTTGCAACTTCTCTCTTTTGTGGCCTACAATGCTAAGAGTACCTTGATATACAATATAAGGAAGAGTGTATTGAGTGGAAAAGGATTAGAAGGAATAGATTGGATCGTAGGGTTAAATACTTCCACCAACCTGTAGTTTTAAAGCCAACATTTCCATGATATTTTAATTTTCAATAAATGTGACTCTTATGTCTATGATCTGAAACCCTATAGTGGAAGTATGGATAATATTTTGAGGTTGCTATGTTAATTTCAGTGCATCTAATTTGTTATACAGATCCTTTATTATACAAACACAATTGATAATGTACGAAATCAACTATAGGTAAGGGGGGATGTTGAGTCATAAGTTAACATAATGTAAGAATGTTATACGTTAGATGATTCACTGAAAATAAGGAACCTGACAATTAAGCTTCGGTTGTTTGAAAGATGTAAATCAGTGTAGATTTCAAGATCTTTATTGATAAATAATGAATAGAACTGTTGATTGAAAATTATCTTCAACTAATTATGTTGAGTTTAACACTAACCATTGCCCATGCCTAGTTTGACGCGGACCACTATTCAAAATAAAAATCTAGAGAGCTCACTAATACCGAGTGTACTATAAGATAGAGGGTTTGTTTCTCTCATTATAGCCAGTTTAGCATTAAGGGAAGTGGAAGATTGTGATTTAAAAGGGCATATCTTTGAAATAGGAGTTATTTAGTTTGTTCTGGATTGGTTGAATGTGGAACAAAGATGTTTGTATCCATTTGATCATCTCTTCCCCCATGGCGGTTGCTGTTGATCTAATATAGAGGAGCGGGTTATGCTCAAGATTTGAAAGGATTGCCATGTTTGGAACTTTATAAGGATCTTTGGTGGTAGTATTACAAATTTTACGTAAGATTGAAACACTTTTCTCAGTGATTATTGGACTTGAATATCTTGTAGATTTTCTCAGGATAACCCCGTTATTAAACTTAAAAAAAATCTAAAAGGGCAAAACATGATTACACCTGCTCGGTTGAGTTAATGTTTGGATATATTTTATTGGAGATTTATGAATCATTTGAAATAATGATAAGTTCTACACTGGATAATCATGGAAGAACTGAGGATATTGGGGTTAATTACATACAATAGATCTATAAAATTAAGTCAATCAATAGGCCAAATCTTAGAGACCGAGAACCTCGGTGCTTTAACAGATCAAGGAACTTAAGTATTATGCACTACAGTAGAATCTATGAGGTACTTGAAAGTTATGAATTGGTAATATCTGACATTTTTATTGCTGGTCATGGTGACTTCTACGCCTGACTGTGCGAGGGTGCGGTGACCCTCAATTGGGCGGAGGAAAGGAAGCCCAGTTAGGGCAGCGGCCGCTTAATGCGCGGGTCTAGGATTCCAGTCCTCTTTCGGTTATTACGCGAGCTCGCAGTGTTTTTACGCCTCGTTGGGATCCCGACTTTAGATCGGTTCTGCTGACCCTCTGTTTTAGGATACCCAGGCGGGGGATCCTAGCTTTTCAGTTTTACGTACGAGCTCGGTTGCCCGTACTAGTCGGGCTGTTTTCTAGAGCGACTTTTCTGGGAAGTCTCTCTCACCTGTCTCAGTGGCGTAGTTTGGGAGTAGACATATCCCTCTATTGGACCGCGCTTCCAATTGGAGGGCGAGACGGAAGAGCCCTTTTGTTGGCTTCTTCACCGCTTGAGTTTATTTTCGTCAACAGACTTGGCGATGCTACATCCAGATCATCCATATCCATATCTACATCATCAAGGGTTACATCTGAGACAGTTGCACTTAAAGGTTTGAAGGGATTATAATCAAGGTGAGTAAATGGAAATAACTATAAGCTTATTCGAAATCTAATTAATCTAGTGGACGTTTTGGGAACTTAGTTAGGATGCATTATACTACACCGCATGCCTACGGAGGCACCCCAACCCTAAGACATTCACAAGTCTTAGAGTCATAGTGTGAGGTTTCACACGAACCAAGACCACAGACTATCCACTAGACTTAAGAATATAATAAATTAATATATCTTGTCATCTCATCTTTTCCATCATCACTCATAAATATGATCTCTGAGTACTACGAGAATAAAATGTACAATCAGTTACGATAGAAATATGCTTATGTGAGGAAAGTTGGGATAATAACTAATCATAAGAGGTGCTTACTAGAATTTGGAAACCTTTTTCATTTGCAAAGTAGAAATAAATTTTAATTGAGTTGTTCTTGCCTCTCTACTTGCTTGCTTTTGGTCACAATAAATGCATGTTATTTTTATATAAGTTTTGGGAGGTACCAGCAACCGCTGACGCCTCTTCTTTCCTAACATGTTTGGCAGGCAAACAGCCTGCAGTTTAGCAGCAGCTCAGTAGCTATACATGCTTCCTGGAGACAGAGTATACACTAGACGGTATGAATTACTGTCTCAGTTTTTGTTCAGATATGCTCTCTTTTGTATCACACTTTGGGATATATGTTGTAAAATGGAAGATCCTTGTATATGTTGTAAATTGATATGAATATTAATGAAAAGAAATTTTGATGCCATATTGTCTCTTTTACTTGTGGTTAGGTGTTGGAAATGAATGTCATAGTTGCGCGAAAAATTTTCTCTGTTTTTTGTGCGACTTGTGCGATTAAATGTGAATGAAATATTGCGAAATACGCGTAAACGGGTACCCGGATCCTCGGGGGTTCAAATCCATGCCTCTCCTCTTGGCCTTTTTGATATTTAACATTCAATACAATCAATGGATATCAAATCCAACTAATGACTATTTGCTAAAGGGCTTTTATCACTTTGTGCCCCTCTTAGCTTATGCAATATTAGTTATACCTCTCTTTTTTTTGGAATATCAGTTGTACCCTTGCCTTCCTGAAGTTGCGACGGTAGGGCTGGAGGAGGAGGGTAAACAATTATGCCTCTCCTATCCATTCTATGATTTGAATTAATCATGCTTTAATTCAACTCATTGACGGTCAAATTAATAGAAGGGTACAAATGATAACGAAACGGACACAAGTGATAAAAACCTTTCGCTAAGTAATATGCAAGTTTATGGATCCTCGCATGCGGTAATGTTAGTGTGATATAGAGGTAGACATGTAATAACATAAGGGCAAATTTGTAAGAATACAGTGGCAGAAAGTGATTGCAAATTGCCACCGGGGATGATTTTAATAAACAATAATTTATATATTCTTAAATATCGCCAACAAATAACAAGGCAATGTTATCATGAAATAGGTAAGAGCATAAGTGTTATTGGCAGTGTTCATAGGGGCACAAGTGCAAAAATACCTACTATATATGAACGTACCTAACAACTCCAAAGACAAGCTAGACCTTATAAACAGAGCAGTAGTATCAGCATTTCTTTCGTCTCGCAGTTGCTTGCAAATTTTGATGCACCGTACAATATTTGTACTCTTAGAAGTAGTGAAAAAATAGACAGAGCAACAAATGGTCTAAGCAATGCCTGCAAAGCCTAATGAGTTTCCTGCAACTCAGCAACAAACAGAAATATGATTTTTGGAAGGAAGAGATGTTTGAATTGAGGTAAAAAAAATTATGTAGCCGACCATACTTAATTGTGGGGAAAAAATTTTCTGCTGCTGTTGTTGTAGTGATGTCTGGCAGTAGATCTTACAGAAAAAAACTAAAAAGGACAATAAACGTCATGTATACAGTGAGACTGAACATGTCGATTCACGCAAAAATTTACGTGGAGAAATTACGGACAACCGAGCACTTATGCCAATCGTGGCAACAGAACAGGCGTTCTCCAACTGTGAAATTCAACCAAGTCCCTGTCTACAAATGACCCATTATGTAGCCAAAATGTCTCAGAAGACTGATGAAATCGTCTCAGCTTTCTCTGCAATTCCCACATGATACCCAGCATCGCAGAGCATGGTTTGGACTCCGCAGCGTAAACCCATAGACATCTCACCTGCTTCCCTTGTGCGATCATCTTCTCAATAGCTTCATCTATTTCCAGAAGCAGTTCTTAGTCGTAGTAACAATGTAAAGGTGTGTCAAAAGCAAAAGATCGTAACGTGACTCACCAGGTATGGACTCTAAATATTCCAATAGCCCGACATCGATGCGGGAAGATGGCCATTTTATGGATATTTGCGTGTAGTCGACTATATTCTGGAAAGGAAGCTCTACTTGGTCTGATAATATAACTGGAACACATTCCTGCATGCACCACTAAACTTCAGAAAGCTAGAAAATGTTGTGATATCAAGTTTGTGGTTCCACGAAAAAGGAGCACATTACATCAATGGATGGAAATTTAAAAAGTTGCTTCTGGGAGTATGTTTGTCGTCGAAAATGTTGACTAGTTCAATTATGATATGTATTTGAAGAGATGAAATTCCTTCGTTTTTCAGGAGTGATGGTGAGGAGATCATCTTGTGTACAGAGACTGGTAGAAGATGATGGGAAGTGATCCTATGAGAGCAAAAAAATGTGAGAGCATGAGAGGACCACATGATTCTGTTTTCTCTCTCCTACTCTTCTCTCTCCTGGTTGGATCATGTGGTCCAAAATGCATGCTCTCATGCTCTCACAGATTTTGGCTTTCATAGGATCACTCCTCGAAGATGATTGCAAAATTAGAAGTGAATCATAGATATCCAAAGATTTATATATTAAGAATAATTTGTTTGTTTACATTGCAATGAAATCTACACAATGGGAAATTTACAAGTTATGACATCCGGATTATAATTGCAAGAAGCAAGTTATGCATGGAGGGTATGTTCCTGCACTTTATTCGGCATCTGATAAGCAAGTGCATGCATATACACGTGATATCATATGTGCATGAACAACATACATTGTGTGTGTGGGTGAGAGAGAGAGAGACCACAAAGTAAGATTCGTAGAAGCGTAGTGTCCAAGATGATTCGCCACGAGGAGCTAGGCAGAATTTGGCATTTCGTAGGTGAAGAAAGTAATCAGCCCTCCCCAGCTTGTCGGGACCACTAAACTTCAACTCTGGAGATTCTAACTGTTCCAAGTATTAATAGTGGTAAAAAAAGAACTACAAAGAAGCAAGAGCAGCATAAAAAGTTGATATTATTGCAGCTTTTAACATGCTTGAATTAGGAAAGAAAAAATGCAACTCCATGATGCAAGTGCAAGAGCAAATTTTCTGATCACCTATAGACAGATGCTCATAACTTCTAACCAAAATATGATGGAAGTTTGTAACCTTGGGAATATCTGTTAACTGCGGGAATTTCAAATTGATGTCAAGTAACAGCATTAAGTGGTATTTCAATAGTCATGTAAGATATTTACATTAACTTAGTGAAATGATACTCCAGTAGGCCTCATGAGAGTCAAAATACAATACCAACCAATATTTCCAGATCTGCATAAATTTTATGCTCCAATTTCATGCACGGTTACAAAAGCTGAAAAGGCAGTTCAGGATGCAATTAATGGACCCTAGGAACTAGCATATTATCTCTAATGCCACCATAGTATAAGTTTACATATAAAAATGTGTATTACTTCAATAAGTAAGGATCCAAAAAATACCTTATCAGGATATTGCTTAGCAAGCTCCAGCAATTTAAGTCGGCCAATTTTTCCTTGAGCACGTCCCAGATAATTAGCGAGATACTTTCTTTTTGACAATGGAAGGGGTTCGAAAATTGTGGACTCAGAGGTCATTCCATCATCAACATTTCCAGGAATTATTATATCCTTCCACGTATTGAAGGCACTTGTGTCACGTTTATCAGTCCTGTCCCCCTGAGCCAGAATATAAAGAATATATTAGCCAGATCTAGCTTCTGATCTTCAGTGATCTCATAGGCATAAAATGTTAGAGAAAATTGAACGAGTTGTTTATTCATGTGAACCCTAGGCTCTCTTATATAGGGGAGAGACCTATGGTAAATTACATGAGACAGACATAAGAAAAGATAAATAGAGAAACAATACATAAGACATGAAAATATCTCTATACTCCCCATCAAGATGGAGCATAGATGTTGATCATGCTCAGCTTGGATGAACACTGCTGAAAGATCCTCTGAGCAAAAAACCTTGGTAAAGATATATGTTGTTTGATCTCCTGAACTGACATGAATGGTAGAGATAAAACCTTTCTGGATCATGTCCCGTGGTGGCAGCCCACTTCAATATGTTTGGTTCTCTCATGAAATGCAGAGTTGTAGGCAATGAATAGTGCAACCTGGTTATCACACTGTAACTGCATAGGAAGAGGAACATCTATATGTAAATCTGCAAGTACAACTCTAACCCATCATCTATGTGCTTGCTTGAGCCATATCCCTATATTCAGATTCAACACTTGAACTGGAAATCATGGTTTGCTTCTTACTCTTCCAAGATACAAGAGAACCACCAACAAATATAACAAAACCTGAAATGGACTTTCTGTCCTAGGGCGCCCTGCATAGTCTGCATCTGCACAAGCTGAAATGATAAGTTCTGCCCCTTTTTGAATATCAATCCTACATCTGGAGATGATTTTAGGTATCTCAGTATCATATATACAACATCCATATGTACCTGCCGGGGTTGCTGCATGAACTGACTCACCCGACTAATTGCAAAGGAGATATCATGCCTAGTAATAGTGACATAAAGAACTTTTCCCATCAATTCTCTATATCTTCTCGTCTACTTCATATGTATCATCCTCATATAGCCTCATAATGGGATCCATAGGAGTAGTAACAGGTCTACACCTTAAAATTCCTATCTCAACAAGCGTATCTATATCGTATTTCCTCTGGGTCATTACAGACCCTGCTGATTCCCGGCAAGCTCTAATCTCAAGAAATACCTTAGAATGCCAAGATCCTTGGTGACAAATTGACATCATAAAACTCATTTGCTCTTCTTATCCCATATACATCATCTCCTGTGACAAATATATCATCAACATAGACCATAATAATGATCGTACATGTAGATGTTCTCTGAACAAATAGAGAATGGTCTGCATTTGACCTTCTAAATCCCTAATTCTCAAATTAATCCGAGAGCTTCTGAAACCATGCCCTCGGGCTCTACTTCAGGCCGTATATAGCCTTGTGAAGTCTACAAACTTGTTGACAATCCAACTCAGCAGCGAACCCCAGAAGCTGTTGCATATAGACTGTTGGGAAAAGAGAAAAACTTGTTTATTCCGTGAGCCCAAGGCTTTCTTATATAGGGAGAGACCTATGGGCAAATTATATAAAGAGACAGAAGAAAAAGAAAATATATAAATGATACATAAATAAGAAATATATCTCTACACTCCCCTCAAGATGGAGCATAGATATTTACCATGCTCAGCTAGGATGAACACTTCTGTAAGGGCCCTCTAACTAGGGCCTTGGTGAAAATGTCTGTCATCTGGTCCCCTGAGCTGACACGGGATGTAGAAATGAAGCCCTTCTGGATCATGTCACGTATATAATGACAATCAACCTCAATGTGGTTTATCCTCTCGTGGAATGCAGGATTATTAGCAATGAATAAGGCAACCTGATTGTTGCATTCCAACGACATGGGAAGAGGAACATCTATATGTAGATCTATTAGGACTGCTTGAACCCACATCATTTCTGAACATGCTTGTGCCATAGACCTATACTCAGATTCAACACTAGATCTAGCAACAACAGTTTGCTTCTTACTTTTCCACGAGACGAGTGAATCTCCAACAAATATAGCTGTAGAGATATAACTGTTTACGTTATTTATTTCCGTGTTTCATACTGTTTCTTAATTTCATGTACTTATGATTATCTTATGTAATTTACCCATAGGATACTCTCCTATATAAGAGAGCCTAAGGTTCACGGAATAAACATCTCGTTCTATTTTTCCCAACATGGTATCAGAGCGGCAGTCCTAGACCGAAGCTCTCGTGCCCTAACCCTAATCCCACCACCAAGCCTCTGTGTTGCCACCTCCCAGTCGTACGTGCGCCCAACCCCCGCACGCACACGCGAGCAGCCAAGCGCCGCCATCACCTAGTCACACGCACACACGGCCACGCGTGCTTCCAGCCTCACGCGCGCGGCCTCTCGGTTCCTCGCATACCCATACGCGCAGCGTGTCCCTGGCGCCGTGCGTGACCGCGCACGGTCCTTAGATCCTCTCCTGCGTGCTCGCTTGCTCCATTACGCACCTGCGTGCACTGTTGCGTGCCCATTGCCGCCTAGGCCCTCGCCATCTAGGCCTCGTCGTTGCCTAGGCCACTCTAGCCGAGTCCTCTCTTTGATGGGTTTGGTTGCTTGAGTCTACACTTGCAACCGAATCCGTGAATGTCAGTGTAGGCAAAATTCTATCCAGTCTACAACCCTAGTCATCTACTATCATCATGTCAGAAAACAAGGCCGATATTCCCTCCACATGCGCCTTCATAGGTCCTGTTCCTATTGTGAAAATGGATGAGTCAAACTATGAAATGTAGTTTATGCAGTTCATGAGTATGATGAAGTCTACTGGTAAGAAAAACATTCTTACCGAGGAAGAGCCTGCTGAGAAGACTGAGGTTAATGCTTCATGGAAGGAGGACGATGCATACGCCAAGGTTTGGCTATCAGGTACATTAACAATTGAGATTGCTAATGATATTCTCCATCAACCCACTGCAAAAGCAATGTGGGATATTCTTACTGCTACCTATTCACAGGCCAAGAATGAGACGAAGATTCTACAACTCCAGCATGACATCTTCACAATCAAGCAGAAAGGACGGCCTCTCCACTCGCTATATACATCCTTGCGTGGGATGCTCGAGAAGCTCTACAGCTTCATGCCCCTGACATCCACCCCTGTGTAGCAGAAGACCTATCAGAATGCTACCATGGTTGGTGTGTTTTTGGCAGCCCTAGATCCAGAGTATGAGGCTGCTCGATCTCAGATTCTAACATATTCTACCATTCCTCCAATGGAGGAAGCCTTTCGTAGGCTCAGTCGGATCACTGTTCCATCCTCCACTGCCAGTCAGACCTCTTCAGCGATGGTTGCCGCTCGAGGTCGAGGAGGTCCTTCTCAGTTTTGTGGTCGTGGACCAAGGGGGAGAGGAGGTCGAATTCGTCGACCATGTACCTTCTGCCATCGTCCGGGACATACAGAGGATACATGATACTCCAAGCATGGATTCCCTGCCTCTGCTCGAGTAGCTAAACAGATTGAGCCCCCAACTGCTTCCTCTCTAGATCAACGTTTGGAGGATCTTGTGGCACATTTGAGAGGTATTATACCTCCTTTTGGCCCTATGATATCTTCATCAGCTCTTGAGAGTCATTCAAATGTAGCTGCCTCAACCTCCTCCAGTACCTCAGGTAACACTTATGCATTCACTAGTAGTAGTAGTTGTAGTAGACATGATACTATGGAATGGATTATTGACTCCGGTGCCACACATCACTTGTGTGGCGATAGAGGACAACTCACGGCCTACAGACAGGTTTCTCCGGGAAGGACTGTGGTTATTGTAGATGGAACACACTCCCCGATTACTGGACGGGGGGAGATTAGCTTGACACCATCTATGCATCTACAGAATGTGCTGCATGCACCAGATTTCTCTAAGAATTTGTTGTCTATTAGTCAGATTACGAGGACTTACATTGCAGAGCCATTTTAACCCATCTTCTCTTATTTTTCAGGACATACTTAGGGCAAGATGATTGGTTGTATCCGTGAGCAGGGCGGTCTATATCGTCACGTTCGTACTCCCTATGCCGGACTCTCTTCTATATCTGTTGGATCTGTCTCACCATTTACTTGGCACCTACACTTTGGTCATCTCCAGCTACAGAAATTGTGTTGTGTTCTGCCTCAAATTTCTCCTCACGAGTCCTTTTAGTGTGAGGCATGTCAGTTAGGAAAGCATCATCACTCTACCTTTCCCAGTCGTCAGTGTCGGAGCAGTAGCTCCATTTTTTAGTTATTTCATATAGATATTTGGGGTCCTAGACGTGTTCCTGATCATCAGGGGCACAGGTTTTATCTAGTTGCAGTAGACGAATTCTCACGTTTGTCTTGGGTCTTCTTATTAAAAAATAAATCTGAAGTTGGAGATGTTATTAAAAAAATTTTGACCGAAGTCCAGAATGTCTTCTCTGCCTTGGTGAAGATTGTGCGCACTGATAATGCCTTGGAATTTTGTACTAATAATTTTCCTACATATTTTTCAACCAAGGAAATTATTCATCAAACAACATGTGCATAACTTCACAACAAAATGGGATAGCGGAAAGGAAGCATCATCATTTGGTTGATGTTACTAGGACATTTCTCATTCAGAGTCGTGCTCCTCATTCTTTTTGGGGCGATGTTATTCTAACGGCATACTATCTTATTAATCTCATGCCCTCTTCTGTCTTAGGTGAGAAAATTTCTTTCTCACTTGCTTTTCCAGAAAAAGAGTTGTTCTCTCTCACTCCTCGCGCGTGTTTGGGTCTGTCGCATTCGTCCACCAGCTCTCTCCAAGGGTTGACAAGCTCTCTCCTAAAGCTGTCAAATGTGTATTTGTTGGGTACTCCAGGACACAAAAAGGGTACCGGTGTTATGATCCAATACGCAGGAAGTATTACGTAAGTGCCGACATTACCTTTTTCGAGGTCGTGATGTAATTTACTCCTACAAGAGATTGATTGATATCCTCAAATAATGATGATAACATATATATGTCACCACCGCCATTACCTCCCACACCCCCACTACTATCACCACTTCCCACACCACCACCACCACCTATACCTGTGCCAGTTCCACAATTACCACACCACTATACCCATCGGCCCTCGTCTGCTCATGGTCACCGCTCATCATATGGCAAGCATGAAGTATGTTCTGATAATATAGTTTCTAATGATAGGTCTAATGGTCTACCTGAGCAGGGTTCTTCACAGGAAACAGAGGTCGATGCTGCAGATTTAGATCTACCTATTGCACTTCGGAAGCAGAAGCATAGTTGTGCGTCATATCCTATTGCTTCCGTGGTCTCCTTTGATCGCTTGACTGGTGATTTCAGGAATTTTGTAGTTGCATTATCAACAGTGGCAATTCCAAAGAATTATCAAGACGCTCTGAAGGATGGCCGATGGCGGTTGGCTATGAAAGAAGAGATGGCCACTCTTCAATCTAGAGGCACTTGGAGCCTTGTTTTTACTCCTTCTGGAGTATCTACTATGAGATGTAAATGGGTGTTTACGATTAAGCAGAATGTAGATGGTAGCGTCGACAGATACAAAGCACGCCTGGTTGCACGTGGGTTTACTCAGACATATGGGGTTGATTATCTTGACACCTTTTCTCCAGTTGCTCGTCATTCCACCTTACGGATTCTTCGTTTTATTGTTGTCATTCGAGACTGGTCGTTAGTTTAGCCAGATGTCAAGAATGCATTTTTATATGGTGATCTTCAAGAGGAAGTCTACATGTAACAGCCACCTGGATTTGCTGTTGAGGGGGAGTGTTCACAGGTGTGTAGACTTCATAAGGCAATTTATGGCCTTAAACAGAGTCCTAGAGCTTGGTTCCAGAAGATCTCAGACTTATTCAAGAAACATGGGTACAAACGTTCGAATACAGATCATTCCCTTTTTGTACAGAAAACATCCACAGGTATGGTTGCTATCATGGTATATGTGGATGACATTCTCATTACAGGAGATGACATGCGAGGAATTGAGAAGGCCAAAGAACTTTTGGGTCGAGAATTTTTCACGAAGGATCTCAGCACTCTTAGGTATTTTCTGGGAATGGAATTTGCCAAAAATCAATGAGGGCTTGTGATGACCCAAAGAAAATATGGCACTAACTTGCTAAGTGACACAGGTATGCTTGGGTGTCGACCTGCCACCACACCCATGGATCCAAGCATGAAACTATATGATGACCCGGATGAGGTTGATAAGAGGAGATACAGAGAGCTGGTAGGAAAACTTCTTTATGTAACCATTACCAGACCTGATATTTCCTTTGATGTTAGTCGGGTGAGCCAGTTCATGGAGCAACCACGTCAGATCCATATGGATGATATACGTATGATACTCATATATCTTAAATCATCTCCAGGCGTAGGTCTACCGTTTAAAAAGGGCAAGGAGGTCACCATCTCAGCATGTGCAGACGCAGATTATGCAGGGTGCCTAAAGGATAGGAAATCCGCAACTGGATTTGCTGTGTATATTGGAGAATCCCTTGTCTCATGGAGGAGCAAGAAGCAAATGGTTGTAGCTAGATCTAGAGTCTGAATATAGAGCCATGGCCTGGGCTAGTACATAAATGATGTGGGTTGGAGTCGTTCTTATAGATCTATATATAGAGGTTCCCCTTCCTATGGCACTGGAATGTGACAATCAGGTTGTTATATTTATTATAAACAATTCAACATTCCATGAGCGCACCAAGCATATCGAGGTTGATTGTCACTATTTACGGGATATGATTCAGAAGGGTTTTATTTCCACATATCATGTTAGCTCAGAAAATCAAACTGTCGATATCTTCACCAAGGCCTTACTTAGAGGACCTTTTCAGAAGTGCTCGTCCAAGCTGAGCATGATCGACATCTATGCTCCATCTTGAGGGGAAGTGTAGAGATATAATTGTTTACGTTATTTTTCCATGTTTCGTATTGTTTCTTAATTTCCTGTATTTATGATTATCTTATGTAATTTACCCATAGGCTACTCTCCTATATAAGAGAGCCTAGGGTTCACGGAATAAACATCTCGTTCTATTTTTCCCAACAATAATTCCTTGGATATGGTCCCAAAGATGTTAATTTCCTAAATAGTGTACTAAAATCGCATTTACAAAATACACTATATATGTGGCATATATAAAATGTGACACTTGTACAATAATAAACTGAAGTTGGGGTTTCTTGGCATTTCCTTCTAATAACACATTCATAGATTGTGACATCAAAACTCTCGATTTTGATGTTGCATCCAAGTAATGTGATATAAGCTTTTGCCAAGTGTTTCACATCTTACAATGTATGGATGTCGCATGTCTAATATGCGATATACATAACACATTTTAGACATGCGACATCACTACATTACTCAGGGAATTAACATCTTTGGGACCATATCCAAGGAATTTTGTTTTTCGAGAACACTACTAAATAATTTACCTCATAATATCTTTCAAGAAGTTCACCTCCGATTTATAACATCGATATTTCTGATAGTTGACAAGCATATATAAAGACCTTCATTCTCTTTGTAACCAAGAACAAGTTTATCTTTTTTTGAAGATAGAAAGGGGGGAACACGTAGTGGTGTCCACCCCAATATATTATTAAACTATTTTAAAAAATAGAATACAAAAGCTAGGACCCAATCAGGCGCTTATAATTGAAGCATACATTCTCACAATAGAAACAAAGACCCGAAAAGAGAACATCATTAAGGGCCAACAAAATGGCACACAACACCTCCATCGTGGAAAGAACCTCCTTTTGTGTCGATTACGCACCCCAAAAAAGGAAGGCCAGAAGGAATCGAAAGAATGGGTGCAAATCCATTGCAAACCCACCTCAGTCCACACAGGCAAGGAAACAGGGCATCGAAAGAAAAGATGCTCCAGATTCTCAATGTCATTGCCATGCAGAGGACATCTATCAGATACCACTGCAAATAGTTTAGCACAACGATCCCTAGTCATAATATTCTTACGTTTGAAAAGCAACAAAAGAATCCAATCCTTTCTGGAAGCCCAAGTGACCAAATTAGCTTGCAATCCCGAATAAAACTGATAGAAAGAGGAGGGTGCGGCCTACAGATGATGCCATAGGCTTTCCTAACCGAGAATGGTGCGTCCTTCCACACCCAATGATCTTGTCCAGAGGATGTCCTACCCACCTGCCCAAGCGAATCCAGAAGACGAAGGAATTCTTCGAGGTGTTGATTAGAAAAGGAGGATCTGAAGGACAGCATCCAATTACCATTATCCCAACAACCCACGACATGCGCATCGGTATAGCAGACAAGGCAAACATATGAGGAAATGGCTGCCAATGAGGCCACCCCCCATCCAATCATCCTTCCAAAATCCAAATGTGGTGCCATTCCCTACAACTAGCCAGAAAAGCTCATGGAAGCGAGGCATCACCTTCAGAATCCCCTTCCAGAATGCAGATTGGTTCGGACCCTGCCATAATAAGCCTGGGTCAGCCAAAGAAACATCATAAAGGCATCGGATTAGGTTACAACACAAGCCCTCATCCTCACCTCAAATCCAGCTCACCCACTTGAGCAAGAGGGCCTCGTTGAGGGTCTACAAGCTCTTGATCCCCAGCCTGCCACTCTTCTTAGGCAAAGTAATGGTCTCCCAGTCGACTAGGTAAACACCCTGCCCCTCCTGGCTAGACCTGCTCCATAGGAACTTGTGCATCAACCGCTCCAAGTGCCTCCTGATACCCACCAGTAGGAGTCGAGAGGAAAAGAACACTGGAATCGCAGACAGAACCGCCTTAATCAGCACCAGACATCCCCCTCGTGACAAAAGAGAAGCCTTCCATCCAGTCAGTTTCCTTTCCATTTTCTCCACCACGGGTAACCAGTCCGAAAGCTTAATTCTGCCAACCGTGAGAGGAAGCCCAAGGTAACGGATAGGAAGGGAGCCACAAGTCGTTCCCATCTCCATGCTGCAAGAAAGCGCCTCCTCCTCAGACATACCAAACCAAACCACAGTGGACTTATCATAATTTAATCCTAACCTGAACATTTCCCCAAAGATCTCAAGAGTGAGCCATACCGCCAGCCTCTTCTTCGCCCTCTCAATAAACAGGATCATTTTTTTGAAGATCAAAAGAGGGGTAGCACGCTATGGTGCCCTCCCCGATAAATTAATTAAGGAAGATAAAAAAAGGGAGCAGAAGAAGTACAAGTGAAAAAAGATCAGAGAAGTGCCTAGGCTTCCACAAAAACCTTGAACTGAATCACAACATTCTCAATATAGAATCTATGACCCGAGAACACCAGGGCATTTCTAGACAACCAAATACTCCAAAGTAAAGAAAGCGGTCCCAAAATCTCAGTTCGCGATCGAAGACGGACGCAACGAAAAGAGTCCCAGAACGCGTCGAAGGACGACGTGCTGACCCAGCCAAGGCCCAGATCACCCCAAGAACCGGCAGCGCAAGAACAAGTGAAGAACAGATGATCCACCGATTCAGTGCCCACCCCGCACAAGTAGCAGATTTCAGACGAAGAACCAAAGAACCGCGCGTACCGGTCCCGAGTCATTAAGCGCTTACGCCTGAGGAGCCACAGGAAGAAACCAATCCGCTCAGGGAGGCGGAGTTCCCAGATCAAACAGCAGTCCTTAACGAGAACCTCAGAGGGAGAGGGCGGTGACCTGTGGATCACTGCGTAGGCCTTCCTGACCGAAAAATATGTGCCCCTCCAGACCCAGTGGTCCCTCCCCCCACTGGGGCCCTCGCAGTTAGCTAACGAATCACACAGACGAAGGAAGTCCTCAAGCCTTTGGTCCGAAAAATTTGCGTAGAAACGAGGCATCCAGTTCCTGTCACACCACACATCAACAAACTTTGCGTCCCGGTCCACCGCCAAGGCATATAGCAGTGGGAAACGGATGGCGTGAGCCCCATCGTCGGTCCAGTTGTCGGTCCAAAAAGCAAAAGAGAGGTCGTTGCCCAAGATGGGCCAGAAGAGCTCGTGAAAACGAGGGAGTACCGATAGAATCCCCCTCCAGAACGGGGACGGGCGCACCCCCGTAGGGCGCACAGTAGCCACAGGGCAAAAATAACCGTATATACGACGGAGCAAGTTATAGCAAAGGTCGTCATCACTCCCCCAAATTTTCGAGACCCACTTCAAAATTAGTGCTTCGTTCATAGCATCCATCCTCCGAACCCCCATCCGCCTTCGGTAAGGTAACAGTATCCCAATCCACGAGGTGCATGCCCCTGGCATTCTACCCGCACCCGCGCCATAGGAATCTCCTCATCACCCTTTTGATACGTATGCGAATTCCCTTTGGTCGAATCCGAGAGGACATGTAGAATATCGGAATTGCCGCCATAACTGCTTTTAGGAGGATCAACCTCCCCCCTTTAGAAAGGATGGAGGACCGCCAACCCGCCAATCTGCCCTCCAGCTTCTCAACCACCGGAAGCCAGTCCGCCAGTCTCGCCCGCCCGATAGTCAACGGCATGCCAAGATAACGAATCGGCAACTTCCCACAGCCCACCCCAAAATCGACAGAGCAACCTTGCGGTTCCTCCTCGGAGAAAGCAAAGGGGATCAATAAACAGGATCATGTCATCCGCATATTGTAGCAGGGGAATATGCATCTCCCCGCATATGTGATTATATCATATTGGAAACGAAAATGAGAAGCAATCGCACCTCCCAACTCTCTGGCACCTTCAACTTTGTTGTCATTAACAATCATAAGATCCGATAGAGTTGGCCCTACATCTTCCACTGGCCACCCTATGGAAGAAAGCTATGTTCGCATCTCCCTCCTTTAGCCAAGCAAGCTACGATCTCTGTTTCCACTCCGTGACATGTTTACTGTCTTCTTCCACAATCAATCTTTGAGTGGATGCCCTTTGCCCCAGTCCCTCGGTATCTAGCTGCCTGTCATCCTCCAATTTGTCAAGTCTCTGAACTTCCAACTCCGCAGTTTGCCTCCGAGCTCTCCTAGCCTATCGGATTTCCTTCTTATACGCACATAGTCTCTAACGTAAACCCTTCAACTTTTATGCAAAATCTGAATGCCGTCGAACCCAACACCGACATAGATGACCAGTGAGAGCTCACTAGATCTCTAAAAGAATCCTCCAAAAGCCAAGCACGCCCAAACCAGAAAAAACCCCTCGTCGAAGAAAGGTCGCCGGAGTCCCAGATAAGTAGTGTACGATCTGACCTAACGCGAGGTCTTCTTAAAATGAAAGAAAAAAGGAACGCTTCCATAAAATCCGACGAGGCGAGGAAGTGGTCAATGCGGGAGCGGGACCTCAAGCTATGCCATGTGTATTTTGTATATGCAGCATCAAATACCTCAAGCTCCAAGCCATTAGTCATATCAGCAAAGTCAGATGAACCCGGATCCTAGCCAGCCCGAAAGCTAAGGGCGGTCCAAAAACAGTACTGAGACTTTAAAGTCTCTCCCAACAAGCCATGCACAATCCGGAAATGCATTCCTCGCTGCATGGATATCTGCTCACAATTCATGTCGCAACGTCGACTAACAAGGGCCATACACAGATGAGAAAGCAACGAGAGCCGAAGTACTGGAGCACTTCAATATAATCGAAAGGACGTGAGAGCCCTTCACCTCCGACCGGAACTGAAAAGAGGAATCTTTCCATGCCACAATCTGACCTCTTGAACTCCCCGAATCATCAATTGCCCGATAACTGCAAAGAGTACCCGCTCCAAAACAGTACCACACACTCACATCGCAGGAGTCAAGCTTGGTTTCTTGAAGAAGGACGAAGTCACAACCCCATTCCACAAATCTCCCACCTAAGGCCCTTCTTTTTTCGGAATCACCTAGACCTCTAACATTCCAAGAGAGGGCCTTCATTTAGATATAGCTTGCACACCCACTATGCTCACTGCGCCTGCTAGCACTGCCACCTGAGCCTTGTACTCGGAGATTTTCTGCACCTCCCCACTTGGTAATTTTTTCTTCCGCCTTCACACGTATCTTTTCCCAGTCTCCTTACCGCTACCCGAGCACGAAACGCTTCCTTCTTCTGCCACAGAATCTTCATCCTTTGTACCTTCTTCGATAGCAAACGCAACATACTGCACAGCCGAAGCTTCCACAACTGCATGACCCTCACCGTGCGGAGCCAGGAGTGACGAGAAGCTTCCCTCAGTTGAGCTTTCCAGCAGAAGTGGATCTGGGGATCGCCTCGAAAATATTGGAAGGCTAGCAACACTTAAATGGTTCAGGTCCAGCAACAAAGCCCCAACGCTAGGGCCCATTCCAGGACAGATCCTCAAAGACCCCTTTAAAAGCGAAAGCGGATCAAGGAAAGGATGCGGTTCCAAACAAAGGGGATTTAAATACTCAAAATCGGGTCCGGATCATGGGGTCCACTCCGCCCAAGGCCCTAAATGTTGGTTTCGGTCACCATTTCGGTATCGATCAAAACAGAATTTCGGTGGAATTTCGACCAAAATTTCGGTTATTTTTTGTACTAGGACCCCCATATTTCGGTCATTTAGGTCGAATTTTGATTTCGACTGGATATCGATATTCGACAGAAATTCGATCGAATTTCGCTGAAATTTGAGGCCATGATTCCGCCAACCCGATTAACAAATAACCAAGACATGTCGGGCCGTTGGGAAAAGTCTCCAAAAACCCCCACTCCAGAAACTTCCACCACCGCTTCAGCATCCCCGAAGCGTGGACCAGAAAAGGAAACGTCTTCAGGAAATGAAGGGACCGTCGATTCTGTCGTGTGCGCCTCTCCCCGAGAAGCCACCTTGACTTCCGAAATTTTCGAAAACTCCTCTTGCTAACGCATCCCTGAAGCGGCTGAGCTGGATGCCGTGGACTCCTCCATCGGAATCCTCTGCGGTAAGAACTGAACTGAGATATGGAAGGCGACACGACCAACTTTCAACACAACCTCCAGCGGAGGCACCGATACATCTTCACGACAGTCAGCACGAGGGTGACACCGAGGTCCAAACCAGGTAAGCAACCGTCCGCCAACACCTTCATAACGACCCCGATCGGTATGAGAGTCGGGCCAAGAGCCTCGACATTTCGAGATGGGAAGGGTACCCCTCTTAGCTGGGCCACCCGCCTGGTGAACGGAACCTCTCCCCCGTCCGCAAAATACGGGTAACGCCACATGGCATCGCTCTTGCCCATCGGGATCAATAGCATGACCGCCTGGGCACTCGTCAGCCCCTACATGCAGCATTTGTTGGCTCTCAGTACCATCACATCTCCTACGAAGTCCTTTCCAAAGAGTAGCATGGCTCCTGCCCATATCGAGTTAACAGACAGAGAGTCCTTCACCTACGTGCCTATCAGCAATTGAATCTTCGGCTTTGTATCAACTTTACTCACCACGGCATCCGCGGCAAACCCAACCTAACCACACCTCTATTATCTAGGACCAACCTTCCACCATCTAGACCAACTACTTTGCTCGACCCGACTCCACAACTGCAGAAGGACATGATGCCCGACAATGGCCAATCTTCCGATAGCTAAAGCAACACGGTGGCTACGAACAATCTGATGCAACGTGGCCCGACCCACCACAGTAAAAGCATTTATGACTGGATTTGCGATGAGAGATCGAAATTCATCCTTCTCCCTCCTTGCTGGCGGCTGGACACGTGCCATCATGATGACGCCAAGCGTGAGTCCTTGTCGTGATCCTCCAGTGCGTCGACTCCCTCTGATGCCTCACCCTCTCTCTCTCTCGCTTTCCCATCTTCTAATAAGGTGTATCATTAAGAAGTTTAATAAGAAGATTATACCCTATTCGGTTCCCTTTCTCATGGCATAAGGTGATTATCCTGATCGTTTCTCTGGAGTTCATATTCTTGATGTTTTTTTAATCTAAAATGGGTGATCCCCCTTTGTGGGGGGGTCACTGCCCAAAAATTTTCATTAAAAAGTGTTTAGAGTGCATTACCGTGAGATCCAGAAATTATAAAGCGTATTACAGTGAGAAACTACATTCTCGACATAAAACCTCTGGTTGTTGAAGATCAAATCGTTTCGTCCGGCCCAAATGGCCCAAAAAACAACAAATGGTTTTGAGCAATCATCATTAGAGTTGGCGTCGATCGTCCGGATTGATGTCCAGAAATCTGTTGTCCCAACGCTCCCTACCCGACCTCTCTCCAGACCCGTTCAGACACCGTGCACTTGAAAAACAAATGATCTGAATCCTCCTCCGCATCCTCGCATATGTCGCACTATGTGTCTGCCAGACCTAACACTCTCCCCCTTCGTGCTTTATCACATAAGCAGCCCCTTCTCAAGCTCCATAAAAAAATTTACTCTGGTCGGGATCTTCGCCGCCCAAACAACTCTCATGTCCAGGCACATCTCTCTGTCATGTTCCTCCTCCCTCGTCCTCAACTCTTTGTAAGCTTTCTTCACTGAAAATTTCTTGTCCGTCCACTGGAAATGATCTTTGTCCCGCGAGAAGCCCCCAGATGGTGGAAGTTCAATCTGCATCTTAAGGTAATCCTCCATGCGTTGGTCTGAAAGATCCGCCAAAAACGGCGGTGACCACGTTCCTACATCCGCCACTACGAGAGCGTGGACTCTTTCAAATCTGCCAAAGGAAAAAGGTGCTGAAATCTGCCTTACAACGTACCCTCCACAGTCCAATCATCACGTCATAATCTATATAGGTGACCATCTCCCACCTTCGGCCTGAGTCTGGGCGCCAACAACGGCAATACCTCACGGATACCGGCCCATAGCGGAGACTCATAGCGTACTCTTCTAGTCACAAGTTCGCTTCTAACCCCGTAGACCTTCCTTAGATTCTAGCAGCCAGCGATGTAGACGAACCCCAAATGTGGATCACTCATTTGGCGATGAGTGCCATGTTCATACACTCCACATCACGAACACCAAGTCCACCTTCATTGCACCCCCCCGTAATCTCATCCAAGCTTACAAGGTGCGTCCCAAGGCCATGTTGCTTTCCGTCGGACCAGAAGAATCTCCTCATCAATGACTCAAATTTTTTTCTAACCTCTTTCGGCTTTAATCTAGTAGAGTAGAAGAAGATAGGTATAGACGAGAGGGCGTGCTTCAGAAGAACCAACCTTCCCCCTCTAGACAAAGTGACCGCTTTCCACCCTGCCAACCTCTGCTCCATCCTCTGCACCACCTCATCCCAATCTGCGCTCTTGAGCTTCCCAACTACTAATGGAAGCCACAAATGAGGGATGGGAAGATCCCCAAATGAGCAGTCAATTATCTTCGCAATGCTTAAACGCTCCGCTTCATTCATCCCAAAGGTAATAACCGTCGAATTACTCTTGTTAATCTCCAGGCTCGAAAGTTTGCCAAAAATGTCCACCGATTGCGCTACATTAACATTCTAACCCTTTGTGTCACCCGGAAAGAGGATTGTCTTGTCTGCATACTGTAATAGAGGGATGGAGATGTCATCCATACAGAACCCCTCACACCAGTCCGCCTCAATAGCATGTCTGAAGAGGACCCCCAAAGCATCTGCCACCAGAACGAACATAGGGGCCAGCGGGCACCCCTGCCTCACACCACATTGCGGTTGGAAGAAACCTCCCTCAGGTTTGTCGTTCACCAGTACAGAGTAGGATGAGGTAGTGACGCATCTCTTCATCCAATCCACCCACATATCTGGGAAACCTCTCCTCCATAAAGACAGCCACAGGAACCTCCAGTCGACACAATCATAAGCCTTCGCGTAGTCAATCTTCCATAGGGCCCCCGTAATCTTTGTCTGTGTCCACTAAAGGCAGATTTCCGAAACCATCACTAAGCCATCAGCCATATGTCTCCCTGGGATGAATGTTGACTAACCCTGAAACACCATCGAATCCATGAACCCTTCAACCTATTCGCCAGAATCTGTGCAACTATGAGGTAAATTACGTTGGAGAGTGCAATAGGCCTAAAATCCATCACCTGCACGGGGATTTCCTTCTTGGGCAGCAGGAACAATAGCGCCATGTTGATCTTCTAGAGTCCCATATTCCCTTCCCTAAATTCATTCAGCACGTCCAAAACCTCCTCCTTCAATAGATCCCAGAACTCACGGTAGAACAGCACCGCGAGGCCATCCGGACCAGAAGCTCCATCCGCGTTCACGTCCCTAACCGCTCTCTTCGCCTCTTCTTCTGAGAAAGGCACCAGTAGTCCCTCTGCCTGCGCAACTGATAAGAATTCCACCCCTGTCCCCAACAATCCCCATCCACTCTTTTTATTCTTCGTGTGGCCTCCACAAAGTGCCCCCTCAAGGCACTCCCACCAATCGCCGCCTCCCCTGAAGCTCGAACTCCCCCGACGTCAATGTTGTGGATGTAGTTTCTTCTCCGCCGCCCTGAGGCCATGGAATGGAAAAATCTCATGTTGGCATCCCCCTCCTTAAGCCACTTTTGCTTGGATCTTTGCCGCCAATCCACCTCTTCTTTTCTAGCTTATAGCAAAATCTCTTTGAGAAGGCCCCGCATCTCCTTGATTTTCGTTTCGAGTAGCCCTCTCTCATCATCCAAACCTTCCAATCTAGCAACTTTGGCCTGGGCATCTGCCCTCTTCGCTCTCTGCCTCGTCTACACCTCCTACCTGGAGGATATAAGAAAAGACCTCAATGACATCAGCTTAGCAGCCAACTTCGAAACCGTCGAGCCCTCAGTTGTACCCCCTCTCCACTGCTCTGCCATCTCCTCTCTGAATCCCTCCTCCAGAAACCAACTTCGTTCAAAACGATAAAAGAATATGTTTCGCCCTTCCTCTCCAGACAACCAAAGAGCCGGTATATAGTCCGAATGTGCGTGTGGAAGAGACCACGCTCTCGAAAGGGGAAACATCTCCACTCCCTTCAGAGATAGCAGAAATATGTCCAATCTGGAATGTGATCGTACATTACACTAGGTCAAAGCGCAGCCAGCAGCATCAATAATTGACAGGCTCAAACTGTATACCATCCCATGGAACTCCTTGAGTCGGGGTCCCTGCCACCACCTCTCTGTGGCCGGTCGTCTGGGAGAAAAGTAATGTTGAGATCACCCCCAATGATCCAAATCCCGGCCACACTCAAATTACTCAACTGTTCAAGTTCCGCTGCCAGAGTACTCCTTTCGTCGCTGTTCGAGCCATAAACATTCGTGACGAGTGTGTCCAGTCCATCAGCCCTTTGTCGAAGCAAAACCAATAAGCAGATTAAAGACTTCGACTCCTCTAGAAGGTCGAAGGTATCCCTCCTCCACACGGACATCAGTCCGCCTGAAGTGCCTTGCGCCTCCCGCTCTACCAACTCAAATCGACCGCCTCCATCCAGCTCTCTTCTCGCGGCATCTACTCCAGAAGATGGTTTTTTTTCTTGAAGTAGAAAGATATCAGCTCCAGCATCATATATAAGGTTCCTTACTCCCAATCTTTTTTCAGGCTGACCCAACCCCCTTATGTTCTATGAAAGGATCTTCATTGGAACATTACCTGCTTCGACTTCTTAGGTGGAACCAAGTCCAGGTGCGCAACTACTAACCTATCCAAAACGCGGAATTGATTCTGAATATCTTGACAAACTGTGAAGGCAGGTGTCGACATATGTTCGCCCTCCCCCCGTTTCGACTCCGCGGGCATCGCCACTCTCCTCAGCTTCCTCTCCTAGGTAGCCTTCCTGACATAGCACGTCCCGAACCTGAGGGCTCCCTCCTTCAGGCCTTGGAGCCCTTTATCGCCACCAGATCCTTCTGTACCCCTGCGACCCTCAACATTGGCCCCTACCTACGGCGAGCCCCATTCAGATGGTGAACCCGAGCGGTCCTCATCCTCCACATGCTTCCCCTCCCTCCTCAAACCCTCGTCCTTCGATGATCCGCCCTCGCCTTACCCCTCCCCTCCTCCAAGCACCACCCCACCTAACGAGTGGTTGCCTCCTCCGATCTCCCAGGAGACCCTCCCTTGTAAACTCCGATTGATTGCTTCAGTCGGGTTCCTACCTAACCCTTCAGCGAGACCCGTTGAAGAAGAACTAGGAGGTATAATCGGTTTCCAACTTGAAGTGTCTCCCCTGACCCGGTCAGTGCTGCCAGGGCATCTCTCCCGAACCCTTGATTCACCTACCAGGTCGGGATTACCCGCCTGGTCCGAATATCCAACCATGGTAGGGTCCGTACAGGCTTGCGAAGCTTGCCTTCCAGACAGTTCAAACGCATCCGGTGACTCATCAACGGATGAATCTCCTCCAGCCGCAAAGGTAGGGATTTGAGTAATGCCACGTGCCCCTAAATTTGGGAATTTGAAGGGCCCATCCACATTGAAGGCTCCAAATTGGATCACATGCGAAAAATGAGGGGGCACCCCTGTTGATTGCGTCGATCCGTCTCTTGAGGGCTGGTCGGACCATCGCGGAGGATCTCCGACCGAGATCAGCATCACATCTCTCGGCGACACCCCCTTTGCTTACTTCACCCTTCGACCTTCCCGAACCCAACCTTGAGTTTCCTGATCCACCATGGTGAGCTCTATGTGAGTACTTCTAGCGACGCAGAGCCTCCTTCAACCCAGCAACCCCGGAGCAAGGCCCTTCACCCTAAGGATAGGGTCCGACAACTCCCCCGGGCGGCATCCCGAGGATTCGACATCGACAACCTCCACCTCACCCCCAGCAGTTCTCGAAGGTTCGATAGACCTCACATGACCAACGTCCCCCCTTTCACGCGAGCATGATCCAGAGGTTTTGGCTGAAGTAAACCGTCCACGACCCTCAGTCTGCGCCAACGCATCATCGTCCAACCCTCCCTAGACTACCCTGAACAGTGCGGCCGAGACTAGACCCACATCTGATGATCCCCGAAAAAGCACCTCCCCCGGCCCGCCGCCTTCCCCCACCAGTATGCCTGAGTCCCACCGGCTAGCGCCTTGGGAAGTCTTCCTATTCAACGGGCAATAATTGATCCTGTGCGAGAAGCGGTAGCATCGGAAGCAGCGGATAAGCTCCCAGCACTGACGAGCCCAGTGCGTCAAGGACCCACAACGGAAGCATCCTCTCCCGAACGGGTTGGAGAAAGACCGTGTCTCTAGCGCCTCACCCCTACGACGAGCTTCCCTTCTTCTATGGACCACCACCCAACCACCCTCCTCGACCTTCCCATCGCTCCCCGACCTTCCCATCGAGGACCCACCACAATTCTCCGTATGCGCATATCTTACAATGCCATATGACCAAAAACCAGCCACAACCTATAGCTGAAAATGTACACGTCGCCAATAAGAGATAAGCGTCTATTTATTTCACTATATTTTTAAAAAATAGCTATCTTATTTGGTTCACGGTACGGTGTTAATTACTTCTTGTTTTTTCAGGCCTCGGTATCAAAGATGAATAAAGAGTTTGGAAACTATAATCGATTCTTAGACGTTTGATTGAAATTGTAAGGTAAATCTCATTCCATAAGCATATAAAATTATAACAGAGTACCAGATTAAGATGATTTCGGCACCTCAGGAGTAAGAATAATAGATCTATTGATGAAAGTAGCCCATGACCGAAATAAATGAGCACCTGCACCACTGTATGTAAAAATACTGTCAGATTTAAAAACCTGAGAGTGGGATATTCTTTAATGCGGAGACATTATGTTGAAACAAATAATCATTAATAGATTCTCAAATATCTCCAACAAATAACTTGACAATGCCCCTACATGTATGAACTATTGATCCTTGACATTCTCAGAAGTTCTTCCTTGTAATTCCCACTGATTCTAGGTATTCCAGTTTCCACATTTACCTTCTTGAAGTTCTGCTGGTGGGAGAAGAGCAATAATCTATTAGATTGGTCTTTTATTAATTTGGCATGACCACTTAAAAAGTGCAATAAAATACCAATATTGACAAACTTATTAGGAAGAGATAGTGTATCTCATCTTAACATCATCCAGTTGTTGCTTTAAAAAACGTCATAAAGTTTAATTTTGTAATTTTTTAAAGTCACTGGATGAAGATTAGAGGTTAATGGTCATCCACAAAATCTCAATTCATCACGATGATGGGCACAACACAGCTTTACAACTCTCCTTCCCACAAACACTAATAGTAAGACCGTCTGAAAAAATATCCTTGACACAATGTTTAGTTCATCTAAACATCATGTGTCTTCTCTCCAACCTAAACATCTGCTACATCAGAAGGTCTAGACCATACCCTTCACATCAAGACCGAGCCAGTCACACGTCTTTCCTTCCATAAAATTGTGCCAAATGGAATCCAAAGAGGTCATTAAGCTAAGTAGCTTCAACATCCATCTTGAAGAATGAATATTCCGAAAAAGATCTATAAAAGTACTCTGATTCTGTGGAGAATCTATAACCTATTCTGCTGTAATTTAGGCAGCTACAAGATTAACAAATATTGATCTACACGGTTCCAAAAAATTAGAATGATTGCTTTACTCCACAGAAGAAAAGACGTAATAGATGTGTTTATGTCTTTGTTATCGCCATGACCTATAGTATAAGGCCCCAAATATAAGTCCCACGTTTATACTGTTGTAATTATGGGCTCTCTAGAATGCTAGGAATGAGCTCATTTTTCGAAGGGTGCCCTTCTACGTTGACAGTGTATTGGAACATAGTAGAGCTTTGCATGGATCTTGGTGCTTATACTCGTACTATGTATTCTTTATTTGGTTTTTTATTAATATATGCTTTGAGGTGGGCCAACCTATCAACTTCTTCTCCAATTTCTCAATAAATGATAACCAATCAACCTGCATGAGTCTCCTACACATCAATGGCAAGCCCAAATAACTGATAGGCAAGCTCTTTTGTGCCATACCTAGAGTCTCCGTGCAAGCAGTTGTCTCTCTAGTTGTCTCTCTGAAACAAAGGTTGAAAGGGACAAAAACAGATTTTGCCTCATTGACCTTCAAACCCAATAGCTCACCAAAAGTATCAAGTACCACCCTGGTTGCATTACACTCCACCATGCCCCATTCAATTAAAAAGATGGTGTCATATACGTACTGCAAGAGCGGGACTGAGAGATCCTCCTTTGAACAGCCCCTGAAGAAACCACCACTTTCTGCAAGGTCCGTGATAACCGCCAATGCATCTGCCGCGTGAACAAACAACCGGGCTAAACGGGCTGACGTTCTAAAAAGTCTTGTCCAAGGCCCAGGTCAGCCCGGCTCATGGGCCCGAGCCGGGCTATTATGGCCCATGGGTTGCCTTTTTAAATGTGACATATTCCTTTATAAAAAACTTATTAATGGTGAAAAGTATTTGGCGCTTGTAATGAATAATATTAATTTGTCTTGATTCTCAATTCCTAACTAAGGTAATAAACCTATGGTGGCAGAAATCACAACGAATCGGGGGTGTAATCTGTGTTTCCGAGATTTTGGTGGACATGACAGAAATGGCAACATCAAAATGAAAATAGAAATCTAGAAAATTTCAAATTTTGGGAACAATTTAAATAAGACTCTCGACAATGAATGACAAAATTGGGGATTGGGAAAACATGGAATGTGAGAGGAAGTGAATTGGGGGAAATATGGAATGTGAAAGGACGTGGAGTGGTGTTGTTTAAACATCTATTAGAGGGATTTTTTAGATTTTTTGAAGTGGCAAGCTTATGCAATAAACGTAGGTAGGTTTATCTTTAACAGGATCCATTTACCACATCCAGTTCTTTAGTCCTACATCTACCAGTTGTGAGATGTGGAGACTCGGTGAGGGCTATGAAAGATGCTCATTGCCTTCCGTATCCAGTGAGAAAAGCAACAGAAGCATCAGCCCTTTGAGGTGTTTTCCCATGATTTCATCCCGCTCCTTAAGTAGTAGGGTTCCACGTAAAATCCCGGAGCTCCAAGTTTATATTTCTAATTCATGCTCTGTTTATCATTTTCACTTCTGCATTCCTATTTTCTAACAGTATCACAGGCTCATGGGCCTTCCCATCATCCAGCACGCCTTAAGATAAGTTTTGAGCACTTTGTTTCTATCAATGACTGGAGATTTGTCTATACAACATTCTATGTTACGATTACAGGATGATCAGGTGTCTCCTCAAAAACAACTTTACATGTCGCAGATGGTATATAGCAAGGATTTAAATCTCGATTCGATTTCATTTCAGGGTGGCGAAAAAACGAAACATTTTCAAAATTTCTTCGAAATTTCGCCAATTTCGGCCAAAATCAGCTTAGATTTGTGAACGGAGAGTCCATATCAAGATTTCGATTTTGATGGAGTGCCAAAATCGAAATTTAGCGAAATTTGAAACACTTGTATACAGGACCTTGATATGCCCATTACTCTCTGTAAGCGGAGGCGTACATGTATTATGTATCTCCTTACTACCCATGCTTCTTTAGGATGCCTTTCAATCGATTTTAGAAGGTTTATCGTGGATCTCTCACTGGAGAGATCCCACGAACATGCCAGGAGGTTATGCGAGACAATCAGTGGTGTTTTGCTATGGAGGAGGAGATGGTCACGTTACAGTCTTATGGCACATGGAGTTTGGGTTTTTACAGTAAAACACCATGCAAATGGCAGCGTTGATCGCTACAAGGCTAGGGCTTGTGGCTCATGGGTTCACTTAGACTTATGGGGAAGGCTATTAGGATACGTTCTCTTCTATGGCATGCCATTCTCCCCTTCAGATCCTTCTCTCAATTACAGACTACAGTGACATGGGATTGGTCATTGTCCCAACTATATATGAAGAATGAATTTTTATACGGTAATTAGCCGGAGGAAGTCTGCATGCAGCAACCACTTGAATTCATTGCTGAGAGGGAGTGTCAGAATATTTGCAAACTTCATAAAGCTATCTATGGCCCTAAGCATAGTCCCGGAACATGGTTCCAGAAGATCTCGGATATGATAGAGCAATAGGGCTTCATGAGATAGACCGCATAACATTCAATGCTTATTCAGAGGACTTAGAGAGGTGGCGTTGTTATATTGGCCTATATTGATGATATCATTTTTTTATGAAGAAGAGGGTGAGCTCCCATTGTGGGAGTCACCGCGTAACTGCTTTCATTAATAGTAAATTAGATTACATTATGGTGAGAGCCAAAGTTGTACAAAGATTTATACTGACAAACAACATTTTCATAATGAAACGGCTGGTTGTCGAAGATCACGTCATTTCTTGCCTTCAAATGCACCATAGAGCCGCAAACGGTTTGGCACAATCGTCTGTGGAGCCACTCCCCACCCGCCTAACGGACCGCCAAAAAGCCGCCTCGCCGCTCGAGTCAACCCAGTCGCAATCGACCTCCCCACACACATGTGCCGAAGAAGGGCACCCGAAGAACAAATGGTCAGAGTCCTCTACATTAGAGTCACATTTGTCGCATAACACGTCCGCGGTGTGGAACAATCTGCCCCTCGCCTTGTCGAGCAACCAGCCGCGTCTGAGGCACCACAGGAATACCTTCACTCTACACGGTATGCTGGCTAACCAAACAATTTTCAGATCTTGGCACATAGTCGCGTCCTGCTCATCGGCCACATCAGCCACCGCCCTCAGTTCCTCATACAACATCTTCACCGAGGAGCGATGACCGTCCCAGCTAAAGTGGTCACGATCGGTCGAGAAGGCCTCTGGTGGCGGGATCTCCCCCACCAAGCTGATGAAGTCTTCCAAACGCCGGTCAAATGACATGCAGGGTATTAGTGTATGTAAGGAGTTCCTTGGACAACAGTTTGCCACCAAGGACCTTGGCGATTTACGATACTTCCTAACTTGAGTTCGCCAGGAACCATCGGGGTCTTTTGATGACCCAAAGGAAGTATGTTACTAATCTTCTCTCAGAGGCAAGCATGGCAGATTGCAAACATGTCATTACTCCTCTATATAATGATGGTACAAAAGAGGTGGACAAGAGGGGATACAGGGCTTGTTGGGAAGCTCCTCTATGCAACCATTACCAGGCCATACATCTCCTTTGTTGTGAGCAAAGTTAGCTGATTTATGAAGCAGTCAAAATATGCACCTATGAATGTGGTTGACATTATTCCGAGGCATCTGAAGTCCTCTCTATGTAGTGGATTATTCTTTAGCACAGAGACATACATTGGCATCACAATATGTGCAGACGCAAACTATACATGACACCCCAAGGACGGGAAATCCACCTCAGCTTTGTAATGTTCATTGGGATCTCTTTGGTGTTACGGAAGAGTAAGAAGTAGATTGTGGTTGCTAAATCTAGTGTTGAGTCAGAGTACAAAGCCATGGTGCATGGGAAATTGAGATGATGTGAGTCAGATCAATTGTAACTGACCTAGCTATTGACGCGCCTCTTCCTATGCATCTACAATTTGATAATCAGGCTACTCTTTTTCCTTGGCAACAATGATGCCTTCTATGAGAAGACCAAGCACATTGAGGTAGACTGTCATTATACATTGTTGGGGAAAATGAAAAGTGTTTATTCCTTGAGCCCTAGGCTCTCTTATATAGGGAGAGACCAATGGGCAAATTACATAGAGTAGATAGAAGATCAGAAAAATATATATAAGGTACAGAAATATAGAATATATCTTGACACTCCCCCTTAAGATGGAGCATAGATATGTATCATGCTCAGTTTGAATGAACACTTCTGGAAGGGGCCTCTAAGTAGAGCTTTGGTGAAGATGTATGTCGTCTCGTCCCCTGAGTTGACATGAGATGTAGAGATGAAGCCCTTCTGAATCATGTCGTGTATATAATGGTAATCAACCTCAATGTGCTTTGTCCTCTCATGAAATGCGGGACTATTAGCAAAGAATATGGCAGCCTAATTGTCGCATTCCAACGATATTGGAAGAGGAACATCTATATGTAAATTTGTTAGGACTGCTCGAACCCACATCACTTAAGTACATGCTTGTGCCATAGCTCGATACTCATATTCAACACTAGATCTAGCAACAACAGTTTGCTTCTTACTTTTCCAAGAGAAGAGAGAATCTCCGACAAATATAGCAAACGTTAATGTGGATTTCTTGTCCTTGGAGCACCCTACATAGTTTGCATCTGCGCACGCTGATATGGTTATAGAATCACCACTTTTAAATAGTAGTCATGCACCTAGAGATGATTTGAGATACCTTAGTATCATTTGTATAGCATCCATATGAACTTGACGAGGTTGTTCCATAAATTGGCTCACCCAACAGACTGCAAACGAAATATCGGGTCTAGTAATGGTAACATAAAGAAGCTTTCCGACCAGCTCTCTGTATCTTCTCATGTCTACCTCATCAGTATCATCATCATAGAGCTTCATGGTTGGATCCATGGGTCTTGTCGCAGGTCGACATCCAAGTATACCCGTGTCACTCAACAAGTCAGCGACATACTTTCTCTGAGTCATCACGAGCCCCTTCTTTATTTCTGGCAAACTCCAATCCCAGAAAGTATCTTTGGGCTCCTAGATCCTTGGTAACAAATTCACGACCCAAAAATTCCTTTGCCCTCTTTATTCCATGCATATCAGTTCTTGTAATTAGTATATCATCAACATACACCATAATAGCAGTCATACCTCTGGAGGTTCTCTGTGTAAAAAGAGAGTGATCTGCATTCGACCGTTTGAACCCATGTTTCGCAAACAAGTCTGAGAGATTCTGGAAGCAATCTCTAGGACTCTGCTTAAGGCCATAGATTGTCTTATGAAGTATGCACACCTGTGAACACTAGCCCTCAATAGCAAACCCCGACGGTTGTTGCATGTAGACTTCCACCTGAAGATCAACATACAGAAAAGCATTCTTGACATCCAACTGAAACAGAGCCCAATCTCGTACCACGATAACAGATAAGAGGATGTGTAAGGTAGAATATCGAGCAACAGGGGAGAACGTGTCAAGATAATCCACCCCGTATGTCTGTGTAAATCCACGGGCAACCAGTCGATATTTGTACCTATAAATGGTACCATCTGCATTCTGCTTCACCGTGAAAACCCATTTAAAACTCATTATAGATGCCCTAGCAGGGGCAAGGCTAAGGCTCCATGTACCTCTCGATTGAAGAGCGGCCATCTCTTCTTCCATAACTAATCGCCACCGATCGTGCTGCATGGCCTCCTAATAAATCCGTAGAATGGCCACGACAGATAATGCAAATGAAAACTTCTGGAAATCGACAGTCAAGCAATCAAAAGAGATCATGGATATAATAGGGTATGTAGCGCAGTAGCGCTTCTACTTCCGAAGAGCAATAGGTAAGTCCAACCATTAACCTCCACACCTGTCTCATGTACAGGGCCCTGCTCAGGTAGATCATCAGACCCATCGTTAGAAAATATGTATTCAGAACATACCTCGGATGTGCTAGATGATGAGCGGTGACCATGAGCAGAAGTAGGCTGGTGGGTATAGTGATGTGGCAAGGGTGGAACCGGGACCATAGTAGGTGGTGGAGGTGGTGGGGGGTGGTGGTGACGGTGTTGATGGAGATAATGGTGGTGGTGGCATATATATATCGTCATCAGAGTCCGAGGAGGCCAGCCTGACGAAGGCCGTATCCCAATATATCGCCGATATATCGATATCGACATGGGACCGATATCGAAATCGATATATCGATATATCCGATTTCATGCGTTTTCTTCAGAAAGATTCCTAGATATAGCGATATATCGGCGATATATCGCCGATATATCGATATCGACACGATATCGAAACGATATCGATATCAATATGTCTTCCATGGCCGGCCGATCACTTGTAAGAGAAAAGTACATCACCAACTCAAAAAATGTGACATCAGCACTAACATAATACTTCATGCACAATGGATCATAACACATGTAACCTTTTTGTGTCCTGGAGTACCCTACAAAGAACACTTGATAGCCCTAGGAGAAAGCTTGTCAATACCTGGAGACAACTAGTGGACAAATGCGATCGAGTCAAACACAAAAGGAGTAAGTGAGAATAATACCTTTTCAGGAAAAGCAAGAGAGAAAGGAATTTTCTCACCTAAAACTGACGAGGACATGCGATTAATAAGATAACATGTCGTAAGGACAACATCACTCCAAAATGAATGTGGAGCACGACTATGAATGAGAAGTATCTTTGTAACATCAAGCAAATGATGATGCTTCCTTTCTGCAACCCCATTTTGTTGGGAAGTATAGGCACACGATGTATGATGAATAATACCTTGGGTTGAGAAATAATTGGAAAGAGAATGAGTACAGAATTCCAAGGCATTATCAGTTCTCACAAATTTCATAGAAGATGAAAACACAATTTGTACTTCAGTGAGAAAAGTTTTGATAACATCTCCAGCTTCAGATTTATTTCGTAATAAAAAGACCCAAGACAGACGAGAGAAATCATCTACTATAACAAGATAAAACATGTGTCCCTGATGATCCGGAACACGACTGGGACCACAAATATCTATATGAAACAACTAAAAAATGGAGCTACTGCTGCGACTCTAATGACCGGAAATGTCGACCAATGATGCTTTTCCAATAGACAAGCCTCACATTGAAAGGACAAGTGAGGAGAAATCTGAGGCAGACACGACATATTTTTTGGAGCGGGAGATGACCAAAGTACAGGTGCCACATGAAGGATGAGATAGGTCCAGCAGAAAGAGAAGAAATGTCAGCATATGGAGTCCGGGTTAAGTGATAGAGACCACCTTACTCACGGTCACAACCTATCACCTTGCCTGTAAGGATGTCCTGAAAAACAAGTGAAGATGAGTCAAACATAGCTCGACAATGTAAATCCTTTGTAATATGACTAATAGATAATAAGTTCATAGAAAAGTCAGGTGCATGCAACACATTCTGTAAATGCATATAGGGTGTCAAACTAATCTCCCACTGTCCTGTAATTGGGGAATGGGTCCCATCTGCAATAACCACCGTGTGTCCTAGAGGAACATATTTGTATGTTGTAAGTTGATCCTTGTCTCCACACAAGTGATGTGTGGCACCGGAATCCATAATCCATTCAACTACATCGGATCCACAATTGTTAGTGAGCGCATAAGTACTACATGAAGTATTGGAGGAGGCTGAAGCAGCCACATCAGAGTGACTCCCAGAGTTAAGGAAGACATGGCAGGACTGGCTAGAGGTATAATGCCCCTCAATCGTGCTACAAGATCAACAAACCGTTGATCCATAGAAGAGGCGGTTGGAGGCTCAATCTGCTCAACCACATGAGCAGAGGCAGGAAATCCATGCTTAGAGTAGCATGTGTCTTTGGTATGTCCAGAACGATGGCAAAAAGTGCATGGTTGACGAACAAGACCTCCTCTGCCACTAGGTCCTCGTCCACGAAATAGAGAAGAACCTCCTCCATCTCGAGAGGCAGCCATCGCTGAAGAAGTATGGCTGGCAGTGGAAGATGGAGCAGTGATCTGATTGAGCCTACGGAAGGCTTCCTACATCGGAGGAATAGTAGATCTGCCAAAATCTAAGAACAGACCACCTCATACTCAGGATCAAGGGCTATCAGGAACACAACAACCGTAGTAGCATTCTGATAAGTCTTCTGCTGCTCAGGGGTAGATGTCAGAGGCATGAAGCTATAGAGCTTCTCAAATATCCCACGCAAGGATGTATATAGCGAGTGGAAAGGTCATCCATTCTGCTTGATAGTAAAGATATCATGTTGGAGCCGTAGAATCTGTCTCATTTTGCCTGTGAATAAGTGGCAGCAAGAATATCCCGCATCGCCTTGGATGTGGGTTGATGGAGTATATCATTGCGATCTCTAATGCCAATGTCCCTGAAAGCCAAACCTTGGCATATGCATTATCCGCCTCCCATGAGACGTTAACCCCAGTCTTCTCGACCAGTTCTTCCTCGATAAGAGTGTGTTTCTTACCTGTAGACTTCATCATGCTCATGAACTGCATAGCCCACAGTTCATAGTTTGACCCATCCATCTTTACTATATGTTGGAAGAAAATATAAGAGTGTTTATTCTTGGGAACCCTAGGCTCTCTTATATAGAGAGATCTATGGGTAAATTACATAAAGTAGACATAAAGAAATAAGATAAAAGAAAGGGTACATAATAATATAGAAATATCTCTACATTCCCCCTCAAGATGGAGCATAGATATCAATCATGATCAGCTTGGATGAACACTTCTGAAATGGTGCCTTGAGTAATGCCTTGGCAAAGATGTCTGATGTGTGCTCTCCTGAGCTGACATAAGAGGTAGAAATCAAACCCATTTGGATCATATCTCTAGTATAATGACAATCCACCTCAATATGCTTTGTTCTTTCATGGAATGCAGGATTATTTACAATGAATAGAGCATCATGATTATCACACTGTAGTTGCATGGAAAGAGGAACGTCAATGTGCAAATCTACTAACAATGCTCTAACCCACGTCATTTATGTGCTTGCTTGAGCCATGGTCATGTATTCATACTCAGCACTTGATCTAGCCACTACCGTCTACTTCTTGCTTTTCCAAGAGACGAGAGAATCGCCAACGAACACAGCAAAGCCTGGAGTAGACTTTCTATCCTTGGGACATCCTGCATAGTCTGCATCAACACATGCAGACACAGAAAGAGTTGCACCTTTCCTAAATAATAATCCTGCACCTGGAGAAGATTTCAAATATCTCAAGATCATATATATAGCATCCATGTGAACCTGTCAGGGTTGCTCCATGAACTGACTCACCCGACTCACTGCAAAAGAAATATCAGGTCAAGTAATAGTGATATAGAGGAGCTTTCCCACCATCTCTCTATATCTTCTATTGTCAATTTCATCTGTATCATCATCAAATAACTTCATACTAGGATCCATTGGGGTACTAGATGGTCAGCACCCAATCCTACATGTCTCAACCAGCATGTCTGTAACATATTTCCTTTAGGCATGGTTTCAGATTTCGCGAAATTTCGGTGAAATTTCGACGAAATTTCGATTTCAACAAGGAACCAAAATCTCAAGCGAAATGGCGATATGAGGGCAGTTTTCGGTCATTACTTCACAAATGGTGGTCGATATGGGCGAAATTTCGTCGAAATTTCGATGAAATATCGTATCGATACAATATCCGAAACCGATATTTAAACCCTTGCCCTTAGGTCATCACAAGACCCTGCACATTCCTAGCAAATTCTAGCCCTAAGAAGTATCTTAGGGTACCAAGGTCTTTGGTAACAAAATGACACCCCAGAAAATCCTTTGCCATCTTGACCCCTTGCACATCATCCCCTGTAACAAGTATGTCATCCACATAGACCATAATGACAACAGTACCTCTAGATGGTTTCTACACAAAGAGTGAATGCTTTGCATTTGACCTCTTCAACCCTTGTCTCTCAATCAGATCCGAGAGCTTCTGGAACCACATCCTTAGACTTTGCTTAAGGCCATATATTGCCTTATGGAGTCTACACACCTGGTGACACTCCCCCTCAGCAGCAAACCAAGGAGGTTGTTGCATGTAAACTTACTCCTGTAGATCTCAATATGTAAAGGCATTTTTAATATCCATCTGAAATAAAGACCAATTACGTACCACAATAATTGTAAGAAGGACACAGAGAGTAGAGTGATGTGCCACTGGAGAAAATGTATCCAGGTAATCCACACTATAGGTCTGAGTAGCGCTACCAATCTGGCCTTGTATCGGTCGAGACTGCTATTTGCATGATATTTAATAGTAAACACCCACTTGCAACCTACAATGGACGCCCCAGTCGATGGGGGTACCAAACTCCAGGTACCACGTGATTGTAGCGCGGCCATTTCTTCCTCCATAGCCAAGCACCAACGACTATCCTTCAATGCCTCATGATAATTCTATGGAATGTCTACGATAGATAGAGCCAAAGCAAATCTCCGATAGTCCCCAGTTAGACGATGAAAAGAGACGTAAGAAGCAAGAGGGTAGGAAGCGCAAGACCGCTTCTGCTTCCGAACTGTAATGGGTACAACCAGATCATTGGGAACATCCTCCATATGTGGGCCATCCTCCTGCAATGATTCCTGCACAGAGATATCTTCAGACCCATTGCTAGAAGGCAAGTTATCAGAACAAACCTGGGGCATCGTGAAGGATGGGCCATGACCATGAGCAAAAGCAGTCCGACGTGTATAGGATTTAGGAAACAATGGGATAATAGGGACATGTGACTGGGTAGTAGGAGGTGGCGGAAGAGGTGGTAGAGGAGGTGGTGGATGTTGACTCATGGGAGGGGGTGGCACGTAAACCCCATCATCTGAGTCTGACGAAATCAACTTGTCACCTGTAGGAGAGAAATACATTACAGACTCAAAAAATGTGGTATCCACACTGATATAGTACTTTCTACGCAAAGGATCATAACATCGGTGGCCCTTCTGGGTCCTCGAGTAACCAACAAATACACATTTGACAGCTCTAGGAGAGAGCTTGTCAAGACCTGGACTCAACTGGTGGACAAACGCAACAGAGCCAAATACTCGAGGAGTGAGGGAGAACAATTCCTTCTCGGGGAAAGCTATAGAGTAAGGAATTTTCTCACCCAAGATAGACGACGGCATGCGATTTACCAAATAGCATGCTATAAGAACGGCATCACCCCAGAATGAATGTGGGGCACTACTGTGGATGAGAAGAGTCCGAGTGACATCAAGTAAATGATGATGCTTTCTCTCTACAACACCATTCTGTTGAGAAGTGTAAGGACAAGATGTTTGATGAATAATCCCGCGAGACGAAAGAAAATGGGATAAAGTCCGAGTACATAATTCCAAAGCATTATCAGCACGTACAAATTTAACAGAGATAGAGAAAACATTTTGCACTTCATTGATAAAAGTTTTGATGACATCCCCAACTTCATATTTATTCTTCAACAGAAAAACCCAGGATAAACGAGAAAAAACGGCCACGGCAACAAGATAGAAACGATGTCCCTGATGAACAGGTACTCGACTCAGACTCCAAATGTCAACATGAAATAATTCAAAAAGGGAGCTACTGCTCCGACTCGCACGACTGGGAAAAGAAGAGCGATAATGCTTTCCCAACTGACAAGCTTCGCATTGGAAAGAAGACCCTGGAGAAATCTGAGGCAACATATGACGCATCTTCTGAAGAGGGAGGTGACCAAACCGGAGGTGCCAGGTATAGGGAGAAACAGGGTCTGTTGCCTGAGAGGATATGCCAACATATGGAGTTCGAACAAGACGATATAGACCACCATGCTCACGATCAAACCCAATCACTTTGATCATAAGGATGTCCTGAAAAACAAGAGACTATGGGTCAAAAATAGCTTGACAGTGCAAATCCTTTGTAATCTGACTAATGGATAATAAATTCATAGAGAAATCAGAGGCATATAACACATTCTGTAAACGCATTGAAGGTGTCAAACGAATCTCCCCCTGTCCAGTAATTGGGGAATGGGTCCCGTCTGCAATAACAACAGTTCTTCCCGATGGAACCTGTCTATAGGTCGTAAGCTTATCTCTGTCTCCACATAAATGGTGTGTAGCACCAGAATCCATAATCAAGTCAGTAATCTCGGAGCCATGACAGGATGTAAGAGCAAAAGCACTACCTAAGGTACTAGTTGTGGAAGACGTACTAGCCGCTGCGGAGGCGGCAACATCTGAGTGACCTCTAGAAGATGAAAAAGAGGCAGGTGGTCTAGCCACAAAGTCATCAAATCGTTGATTAGAAGTAGGAGCAGTTGGAGACTCAGCCTGCTCCGCAACCCGTGCTGAAGCCGGAAAGCCATGCTTGGAGTAGCATGTGTCCTCAGTATATCCTGGACGATGACAGTATCTGCATGGCTGACGAATGCGACCTCCTCTACCACGAGGTCCGCGTCCACGAGAGAATTAAGAGCCTCCTCGACCTCGAGAGGTTGCCATGGCAGAAGAGGACTAGCTAGTAGTTATAGATGGAACTGTAATCCTGCCAAGCTTGCGATACACTTCCTTCATTGGAGGAATGGTGGCATCCGCTAGAATATGGGCGAGCAGCATCATACTCTGAGTGAAGTGCTACTAAGAATACACCAACCATGGGAGCATTCCTGTATGTCTTCTACTACTTTGGAGTTGCCGTTAGAGGCATGAAACTATGGAGCTTCTCAAACATCCCTCGTAAGGATGTATATAATGAGTGCAGAGGACGACCGTTCTGCATGATAGTGAATATGTCATGTTGTAGTTGAAGGATCTTCGTTTCGTTCCTCACTTGAGAATATGTTACTGTGAGGATATCCCACATCGCCTTAGCAGTAGGCTAATGCAGCGCATCATTGGCGATCTCAATCGTCAATGTACCAGAGAGCCAAACTTTGGCATAAGCGTCATTTGCCTCGCATGAGGCATTTACTCCAGTCTTCTCCAACGGCTCATCCTCGATAAGAATATGTTTCTTACCACTTGACTTCATTAGCTCATAAACTGCATAGCCCAGAGCTCGTAATTTGTTCCGTCCATTTTGGCTATAGGCGTCGGACCTCTTAATGCGCCTGTAGAGGGAACATTGACCTTCCTATCCGACATGATATCGATGGAGAACGACTAGGGATGGTAGACTTGCGAAGATTATTGTCTACACTGACATGTGGGGATTTGGTTGCACGTGTAGACTCAAAGTGCAACCAACCCCATCAACGAGGAGAGACCCGCGCGAGGAAGAGCTGTAGAAGCACGCGGGAACGTGTGACCTGCGCACTCAGGGGAGTGTTGGAGCACGCAACAGATCGCACGCACGTGCACGCGATACGCGAGAAGGGCGCAGGTCACGCACGATAAAGGCCTAGCGACCGGGGAGGGCCTCGCGAGGGCTCGTGGGTCGCACCGCGCGAGGTCCTGGTAGCTGGTGAGGAGCCACGTGAGTTCCTGTGGACAGCGGGGAGGGTTGGGTGGCACATGCGACGCGGGCGACGCGAGCGGGATTTGCGGACGACGCGGGCGGCAGTCGCGGGCGGCGCGAGGGCTTGGAGGTGGGGCTAGGGTTAGGGCACGAGAGCTCCGGTCGAGGACCGCCGCTCTGATACCATGTTGGAGAAAATATAAGAGTGTTTATTCCTGGGAACCCTAGGCTCTCTTATATAGAGGAGAAACCTATGGGTAAATTACATAGAGTAGACATAAAGAAATAAGATAACAGAAAGGGTACATAAGAATATAGAAATATCTCTACACTATAGGCGTAGGACCTCTGAAGGCTCCTATAGAGGGAACCTCGACCTTGCTTTCTAACATGACGACTCGAGAAGACTAGAGAAGAAGACTAGACATGGGCTTGTCTACACTGACATAGAGAGATATGATTGCATGTGTAGACTCATGCAACCAATCTACAACAACAACAACAACAAAGCCTTTTCCCACAATTAAGTAGGGTCGGCTACATGGATTCTTCGCCTCCATTCAGATCTATCTTGGGATCAATCCCGGACTTATATTCACAAACCTAAGATCCCTTCGTGTAGTCTCTTTCCAACACTTCTTGGGTCGTCCTCGCCCTCTCTTAACCGGCTCAACACCCAACACTCGCATCTTCTAACTGGCGCATCAATTGATTTTCTTTGCAAATGACCAAATCATCTTAAACGGTTTTCTTGCATCTTATCCTCGATCGGAGCTACACCTACTTTCTTTTTGATTGCATCATTCTGAATCCGATCTTTACATGTGTGTGTGTGTGTCCACACATCCGCCTTAGCATTTTCAGTTCTTCTACAACCATTCTCTGGACATGTATATGGTTCATAGGCCAACATTCAGATCCATAGAGCATAGGTCTTATGGGTGCTTTGTAAAACTTTCCTTTAATTTTTTAAGGAATTTTCTTATTACAAAGAACAGCAAAAGCTCCTCTCCACTTTAGCCAGCCTGCATTTATTCTATTAGTAACATCTCCATCAATTTCCCCATCATGTTGCAAAATAGATCCCAGATATCTAAAAGAATCTTTCTTTCGAATGTTATCGTCACCAATCTTCACATCGATTCTTTCACCATTGCTTCCATCAAAAGTGCACTCCATATATTCCACCTTAGCCCTACTTATACAAAATCCTTTAGTCTACAACTCGTGTCTCCAGACCTCAAGCTTCTCATTTACTCCATCTTTAGTTTAGTCAATCAACACAATATCATCAGCAAATAACATACACCAAGGTAACTCATCTTCAATGAGACTTGTCAACTCGTCCAAAATCAAAGTAAAAAGAAATGGACTCAAAGATGAACCTTGATGTGAACCAATGTTGATGTCAAAATAGCTAGTCTTCCCAGACGGGGTCCTTACACAAGATAAAGCCCTATCATGCATGTCCTTTATGAGGTTAATGTATAGGACAGGTACTTGTCTCTTCTCCAAAACTCTCCGCAATATCTCTCGTGGGACATAATCATAAGCCTTTTCCAAATCAATAAAGATCATATGGAGGTTCTTCCTTTTAACTTTATAAATCTCCATTGTTCTCCTCAACAAATGGATGGCTTCAATAGTTGAGCGACCTGGCATGAATCCGAATTGGTTTTCTTTTACGTTGGAAACTTGCATCAACCTTCTTTCGATCGCGCGTTCCCAAATTTTCATACTGTGACTCATCAGCATGATACCTCTGTAATTTGAACAATTTTGAATGTCTCATTTATTCTTATAAAGAGACGCCACGATACTCCTCTAATCTTCAGGCATTTTCTTGCTTTGCCAAATAACATTGAATAGATTCGTAAGCCAAGTCAAACCATGCTCACCTAAAACTCTCCATACTTCTACAGGGATGTCATCCGATCCTACACCTTTCTCAGGCCTTATAACCTTCAAAGCATCCTCTACTTCCTTTCTTTGTATCCGTCCATAGCTTGCACGATTCAAGTAACTTTCACTACTAGCTAGATCACCCAAAGTGATTTCTATATTTCCTTCCCCAATAAAAAGTTTATGGAAGTACTGCTTCGATCTAGTCTCTATATCCTTCAGAGTAACAAGCACGTGACCTTCCTTGTCTTTAATGCATATCACTTGAAAAAGGTCTTTGGTCTTTTTTTCTCTTGCTTTGGCCAACCAGAATATATCCTTCTGGCCCTCCTTAGAGTCGAGATTTTTATACAAAACTTCATAAGCTTTTGACTTAGCTTCGCTTACAGCCTTCTTTGCTTCCTTCTTCGCTATTTTGTAGTTTGTGACAGTTTCCTCTGTTCTATCCTTAGACATAGCTTTAAAGCATGCTCTTTTGATTTTTAGCTTCTCTTGCACCTCTTCACTCTACCACCAAGACTCTTTTTATCCTGGAGCTCCTCCCTTTGACTCTGTTGGGAAAAATGGAAGTGTTTATTCCATCAGCCCTAGGCTCTCTTATATAGGAGAGTAGCTTATGGGTAAATTACATAAAGCATACGGCAGAAAAGAAAAATAACAGAGAAATACAAAGTAAACTAATATATGTTTACACTCCCCCTCAAGATGGAGCATAGATGTCAATCATGCTCAGCTTGGACGCACACTTCTGAAATGGACCTCGTAGTAATGCCTTGGTGAATATATCTGCAGTTTGATTCTCTGAACTAACATAGGATGTAGCAATGAATCCCTTCTGAATCATGTCACGTATGAAGTGACAGTCAACCTCAATGTGCTTGGTTCGCTCATGGAATGACGGATTGTTTGCAATGAACAAGGCTGCCTGATTGTCACATTCTAAGGTCATAGGAAGTGGGACTTCTATACATAGATCTGTAAGCACAGCCTTTACCCACATCATTTCTGTGCTAACCTGAGCCATAGCCCTATATTCAGATTCAGCACTAGACCTGGCTACCACCGTTTGTTTCTTGCTCCTCCATGAGATTAGAGAATCTCCAATGTAAACCGCAAACCCAGAGGTGGACTTCCTGTCCTTGGGACACCCTGCATAATCTGCATCTGCACAGGCTGAGATGGAGATCACTTTGCCTTTCTTAAACAGTAGACCCGCGCTTGGTGATGACTTGAGGTACCTGATATCATCTGTATTGCATCCATGTGAACCTGACGTGGTTGTTCCATGAACTGGCTCACTCGATTCACAGCAAAGGCTATGTCGGGCCTAGTAATAGTGACGTATAGGAGTTTGCCCACCAGTTCTTTGTATCTCCTCCTATCCACCTCCTCTGAATCACCATCATATAGCTTCATACTGGGATCCATCGGTGTAGTAGCAGGTCGGCATCCAAGCATTCCTGTCTTACTCAACAGGTCAATGACATATTTTCTCTGAGACATTATCAACCCATGCGGATTTCTGGCAAACTCCAGTCCCAGAAAGTATTTAAGAACTCCAAGGTCCTTAGTGACAAATTCGCTCCCCAGCATTTCTTTCGCCTTCTTTATCCCTCGTACATCATCACCTGTAATCAAGATGTCATCTACATATACCATGATTGCAATAATACCTCTTGAAGTCTTCTGTACAAACAAGGAATGATCTGCATTGGAGCATTTGTATCTGTTGGGAAAAATGAATAACTTGTTTATTCCATGAACCCTAGGCTCTCTTATATAGGAGAGTAGCCTATGGGTAAATTACATAAAACATACTAAGAGGAAAACAAAATAACGAAAAGTACAGAACTACTCTTATAGTATACGTTAACACTCCCCCTCAAGATGGAGCATAGATATCAATCATGCTCAGCTTGGAAGCACACTTCTGAAATGGACCTCGTAGCAATGCCTTGGTGAATATGTCTGCAGTCTGATTCTCTGAAGTAACATGAGATGTAGCAATGAATCCTTTCTGAATCATATCACGTATGAAGTGACAATCCACCTCAATATGCTTGGTCCGCTCATGGAATGCAGGATTGTTTGCAATAAACAAAGCAGCCTGATTATCACATTCCAAGTTCATAGGAAGTGGTACATCTAAACATAGATCTGTCAGCACCGCTTTCACCCACATCATCTCTGTAGTAGCCTGGGCCATAGCCCTATATTCGGATTCAGCACTAGATCTACTGTTTCTTGCTCCTCCATGAGACTAGGGCATCTCCAACATAGACAGCATACCCTGAGGTGGACTTCCTATCCTTGGGACATCCTGCATAGTCTGCATCTGCGCATGCTGAGATAGAAATCCCCTTTCCTTTCTTGAATAGCAGACCTGCACCTGGAGAAGATTTGAGATATCTAAGTATCATATGTATTGCATCCATATGCACCTGGCGTGGTTCCTCCATGAACTGGCTCACACGGCTCACTGCAAACAATATATCTGGCCTAGTGATCGTGACATATAACAGTTTGCCTACCAGTTCTCTATATCTTCTCCTGTCCACCTCCTCTGTGTTATCTTCATAAAGCTTCATGCTGGGGTCCATTGGTGTCGTAGCAGGTCGACACTCGAGCATACCTGTTTCACTCAACAGGTCAGTAACATATTTCCTTTGTGACATGACTAGCCCATAGGAATTTCTGGCAAATTCAAGCCCCAGAAAGTATCTAAGGACCCCAAGATCCTTAGTGACAAACTCACTACCCAGCATTTCTTTCGCCTGCCTTATGCCCTGCTCATCATCTCCTGTAATCAAGATGTCATCAACATAAACCATAATGACAATGATACCTCTCACTGTTTTCTGTACAAACAAGGAATGATCAGCATTGGAGCGTTTGTATCCTTGTTTCTCGAAGAGATCCGAGAGCTTCTGAAACCATGCTCTGGGACTCTGCTTAAGGCCATATATAGCCTTATGCAACCTGCATACCTTGGAGCACTCCCCCTCAACAGCAAAACTAGGTGGTTGTTGCATATATACTTCCTCCTGCAAATCTCCATATAGAAATGCATTCTTCACGTCCAACTGATGGAGCGGCCAGTCTCGAGCAACTGCAACTGACAACAAGATCCTTAGGGTGGAATGACGTGCCACTGGCGAGAAGGTGTCAAGATAATCCACCCCATATGTTTGTGTGAAGCCACGTGCCACCAGACGTGCCTTGTACCTGTCAATGGATCCATCTGCATTCTGCTTCACTGTGAACATCCACTTGCAGCTCACTGGATTCGCATCTGGAGGTATAGAAACCATGGCCTCAAATTTCAGCGAAATTCGGTCGAATTTCTGTCGAATATCGATATCTGGTCGAAATCGAAATTCGACCGAAACGACCGAAATGACCGAAATATGGGGGTCCTGGTACAAAAAACGACCGAAATGACCGAAATTTCGGTCGAAATTCCACCGAAATTCCATCGAAATTCTGTTTCGGTCGGTACCGAAATGGTGACCGAAACCGACATTTAGGGCCTTGATAGAAACCAAAGTCCAAGTTCCTCTGGACTGAAGTGCGGCCATTTCTTCTTCCATTGCAAGCCGCAATCTACTATCATGCAGAGCCTCATGATGATTCCGTGGAATATCTATGGCTGAAAGTGCCATAGCAAACGATCTGAAATCTCCAGATAGCCGCTCAAAAGACACAGAGGCTGATAACGGATATTTGACGCAACTCCTCGTCGACTTCCTTAAAGCAATGGGTACATCCAAATCAGTTGTCGGCTCATCTGGCTCCTGCACCACATCCTGCTCAGAAATGTCGTCAGATCCATCAACATTAATATTCTCATTACATACCATAGGCGAGCTAGTAGATGAGTCATGACCATGAGCTGGTGGAGGAGGCCTGCGGGTATAATGGAACGGGAATGGTGAGATGGGTTGTTGTGGTAGTGGTGGTGGTGGTGGTGGTGGAGGTTCTGATGATGGCATCTGAGGTGGTAGTGGTGTCATGTATATGGCATCATGTGGTGTAGGTGGAAGCTGATTGTCTCCAGATGATGAAAAATACATACTAGATTCAAAAAATGTAACATCTGCACTAATCATATACCGCCGACGCAAAGGATCAAAGCACTTGTACCCCTTTTGAGTTCTGGAGTACCCGACAAAGACACACTTGACAGCCCTAGGAGAGAGCTTGTCAGTACCTGGTGACAACTGATGGACAAATGCAACCGACCCAAACACACGAGGAGTGAGAGTAAACAGATCCTTGTCAGGATAAATGAGTGAGAACGGAATCTGTTCATTCAAGACAGACGAAGGCATCCGATTGATTAGGTAACATGCAGTAAGAACTGCATCACCCCAGTAGGAATATGGAACATGACTTTGTATAAGTAGAGATCTAATGACATCAAGGAGGTGACGGTGTTTTCTTTCAGCAATCCCATTCTGTTGAGATGTATGGGCACAAGATGTTTGGTGAACAATTCCTTTTGATGAGTAGTAATTAGCAAGAAAATTAGTGCACAACTCTAAAGCATTGTCACTTCTTACACTTTTCACAGACGTAGAAAAAACATTTTGGATTTCATTCAGAAAATGAATAATTATATTTCCGGCTTCAGATTTATTTTTCATCAGAAACACCCACGACACTCTAGAAAAATCATCCACAAATACAATATAATATCTGTGTCCCTGATGATCAGGTACACGACTCGGACCCCAGACATCAACATGAAATAACTCAAACTTGGAGGTACTACTCCGACCAGGACGACTGGGAAAGGACGACCTGTGATGCTTTCCCAACTGACATGCCTCACACTGAACAGATATGTGAGGAAGGCTATAAGGCACTACTCGACGTAACTTCTGAAGCGGTAAATGACCTAAACGCAGATGCCACAGTAAAGGGGATACTTGGCCAGAAGAAGAGGATGTGGTTCCAGCAAATGGGGTCTGATTCAGGCGGTAAAGGCCTCCTTGCTCATAGCCACGACCAATCACGTTGCCCGTATGGATGTCCTGAAAAATCAAAGACGGTGAATCAAAAATTGCCCGACAATGAAGATCCTTCGTAATCTGACTAATTGACAATAGGTTCATTGAAAAATCAGGTGCATGCAGCACATTCTTGAGCTGCATAGACGGTGTCAATCTAATCTCCCCCTGACCAGTGATGGGGGAATGTGTGCCATTTGCAATGACAATTGTCCGTCCCGGAGGAATCTGGGTATAACATGTAAGTAGACTCTGATCGCCACATAGGTGATGTGTAGCGCCTGAGTCCATAATCCATGGCAATGTATCAGGACTACTACTATGAAGTGCAAGTATACTACCTGAAGCACTGGTAGAAGTGGAGGCAGAAGCAGCTGCATCGGAATGGCTCTCTATAATCGGTGCTGGACCCGATGGTGGGATAATGCCCCTCAGGCGGGCAACTAGATCTTCAAATCGCTGATCTAAGGTAGCAGCAGATGGGGGCTCTATCTGTTCAGCGGCTCGTGCAGATGCAGGAAATCCATGCTTTGAATAGCATGTATCTTCATTATGTCCAACTCAGTGGCAATAGGTGCATGTTGGCCTAGTGCGGCCACTCCTCCCACGGGGTCCACGTCCACGGCCCTGGTAATGAGAGCCACGACCTCTGGTTGCTGCCATGGCTGAAGAATTCTGACTTGCAGCGGTTGAGGGAACTGTAATCCGACTCAGTCTATGGAAGGCTTCCTCCATTGGAGGAATTGTAGAGTCGGCCAAAATCTGTGATCGTGCTGCCTCGTACTCTGGATCAAGTGCAGCTAGGAACACTCCCACCATAGTGGCGTTCCTATATGTCTTCTGCTGTTCTGGCGTGGCTGTCAAGGGCATGAAGCTATATAGCTTCTCAAACATCCCTCTCAGTGACGTATAGAGAGAATGAAGGGGGCGACCATTCTGCTTGATGGTGAAGATATCATGCTGGAGTTGCAGAATCTTTGTCTCGTTCTTTGCCTGGGAATATGTAGCCGCCAGAATGTCCCACATATCCTTCGCTGTGGGTTGATGGAGGATGTCATTGGCAATCTCAATTGCCAACGTGCCAGATAGCCAAACTTTGGCGTATGCGTCATCAACCTCCCAGGAGGCATAGGTTCCAGTCTTCTCAGCAGGCTCTGGTTCGGTAAGAATGTGCTTCTTACCCGTAGACTTCATCATACTCATGAACTGCATTGCCCACAGTTCATAGTTGGTACCGTCCATCTTGACAATCGGCGCTGGACCACGGAATGCGCCACTAGATGGGATATCTGCCTTGCTTTCGGACATACTTGATACTGAAGACTGGAACGATTGATAGAGAATATGACTTGTCTACAAAGACATAGACGGGTTTAGTTGCTCGTGTAGACCTCAAGCAACTAAACCCATGTAGACTATGGTGTGCGCTCTAGGGCTGATGCGTGCCCCCCGTACGACCTACTGGTGCGCTGCATGAATATGCGCAATACACGCACTGTTTGGCGTGTTGGGATGCACGCTAGGGTACCACGGATGCCCCTGGAATATGCGCTAGTGCGCTATGTGCGCACGAGAGAAGAGGCAGGAGCGCAAGGTGCACAGGTGCACAGTGTGCGCTGGTGATGGCGATGCACCACACGCAGGCGATGCACAGCACCGCACTCTCGTGTGCTTGCTACCGCACGCACGCACGAAGATGGCGCAGTGCGTGCAGCCCGAGAAGAAGAGAGAGGCGGCGTCGATCGAAGAGGAGAGGCGGCGCCGATCGGAGAGGAGAGGCGGCGCCGATCGACGAGGAAGAGGCTGGCGGGTGGGGCTGGGATTAGGGTTAGGGTTTCAAGAACTCCGGTCTAGGACCGTCGCTCTGATACCATGTTGGGAAAAATGAATAACTTGTTTATTCCATGAACCCTAGGCTCTCTTATATAGGAGAGTAGCCTATGGGTAAATTACATAAAACATACTAAGAGGAAAACAAAATAACGAAAAGTACAGAGCTACTCTTATTGTATACGTTAACAATATCCCTGTTTTTCAAAGAGGTCTGAGAGCTTCTGAAACCATGCTCTGGGGCTCTGCTTAAGGCCATAGATAGCCTTATGAAGTCTGCACACCTTGGAACACTCCCCCTCAACAGCAAAATCAGGTGGCTGTTGCATGTAGACTTCCTCCTGTAATTCACCATATAGGAACGCATTCTTCACATCCAACTGATATAGCGGCCACTCACGAGTAACCGCAACTGACAGCAAGATCCGTAGGGTAGAATGACGGGCTACTGGCGAGAATGTATCAAGATAGTCCACCTCGTATGTCTGTGTAAAGCCACGAGCAACAAGGCGAGCCTTGTATCTGTCAATACTGCCATCTGCATTCTGCTTGACTGTAAATACCCACTTGCAGCTCACTGGGAACACATCTGCAGGTATAGGAACTAGACTCCAAGTTCCTCTAAATTGAAGAGCTGCCAATTCTTCCTCCATTGCTAGACGCCATCTACTATCCTTCAAAGCGTCTTGGTAATTCCGTGGAATATCTATAGCTGTCAAGGCCACCACAAAGTTCCTGAAGTCCCTAGATAGTCGGTCAAATGACACAGAGGCTGCTAAAGGATATGTGGCACAGCTCCTCTTCAATTTGCGTATAGCAATAGGAACATCTAAATCAGTCGTGTCCTCATTTGTCCTCTGCAACACATCCTGCTCAGAAACATCATTAGATCCATCAAGAGTAATATCTTCAGAACATACCTTAGGCGAGCTAGGTGATGAGTCTTGACCATGAGCTGGAGTAGGCCTGCGGGTATAATGAAATGGTAGTGGTGAAACAGGGATAGTAATAGGAGGTGCAGATGATGGTAAAGGAGCTGGTGGTGATGGTGGTGGTGGTACTGGTGGTGGTGTCACATAAATGGCTTCGGTAGTAACTGGAGGTAGTTGTTGATCACCTGAGGATGAAAAATACATTACGGATTCAAAAAATGTAACATCTGCATTAACAAGATACCGCCTGCGCAATGGATCATAGCAATTTTACCCCTTTTGAGTTCTGGAGTACCCAACAAACACACACTTGACAGCCCTAGGGGAGAGCTTGTCAGTACCGGGAGACAACTGGTGGACAAAGGCAACCGAACCAAACGCACGAGGAGTCAGGGAAAATAGATCTTTACCAGGAAAGATAAGAGTGAAAGGAATCTTGTCACCTATGACGGATGACGGCATACGATTGATTAGGTAACACGCTGTAAGAACCGCATCACCCCAGTAAGAATAGGGAGCATTGCTCTGTATAAGAAGTGACCTGGTGACATCTAGTAAGTGGCGATGTTTTCTTTTAGCGATCCCATTCTGTTAAGAGGTATAGGCACAGGATGTCTGGTGGATAATCCCATGGGATGAGAAATAACTGGCTAGGACATGAGTACATAATTCCAGGGCATTGTCACTTCTCACAATTTTAACAGAAGTGGAGAAAACATTACGAATCTCATTAAGAAAATTGATAATAATATTCCCTGCTTCAGATTTATTCTTTAACAAAATACCCACGACACACGAGAAAAGTCATCCACAATAACTATATAAAACTTGTGTCCCTGATGATCAGGAAAACGACTCGGACCCCAGATATCAATGTGAAATAACTCAAACTTGGAGGTACTACTCCGACACTGACGACTGGGAAAGGTAGACCGATGATGCTTTCCCAACTGACAAGCCTCACATTGGATAGATGTGTGAGGCAGACCCTGGGGTAACACACGACGCAGCTTCTGAAGCGGTAGATGTCCAAAGCGCAGATGCCATAGCAGAGGTGATACAGATCCAATAGGTAAGGATGAGGTTCCAGCAAAAAGAAAAATAACAGATAACCAGTCTTCTAAGCAGACTTTGACGTATGCATCATCTGCCTCCCATGAGACATTGGCTCCAGTCTTCTCAGCAGGCTCTTCTTCGGTAAGAATGTGCTTCTTACCAGTTGACTTCATCATACTCATGAACTGCATCGCCCACAGTTCATAGTTCGTACCATCCATCTTTACGATAGGCGCTGGACCACGAAAAGTGCTTATAGATGGAATATCCGCCTTGCTTTCTGACATACTGGAAACAGAAGATTAGAGCGATAGACTGAAGATAAGATTGTCTACACTGACATAGACGGGTTTAGTTGCATGTGTAGACTTCAAGCAACCAAACCCATTTAGTTGACGATGTGCGCTCTAGAGACGTGTAGGGCTGAATCAGGGGCACATGCACAGGAGCACACGCACAGGGCACTAACGTACGCGTTGAGGGGCACGTAGGTGCGCGCTGAAGGGCGCACAGGAGCGCACTGGAGGGCGCTCAGAGGTGCACGGGGGCGCGCTGGGGTGCGTTGGAGCGCGATGGATGGCGCAAAGGGGCGCACAAGGTTGCGCTGGGGCGCGCTGGAACGCGCTAGATGACGCGCTAGGGCGCGCTGGGGCGCGCTGGATGGCACGGAGGCGCAGGCGCGCAGACGCGAGGGCGCACTGGCGCAGGCGCAGGGTCGCGCACCGCACGCACAGAGGCGCAGGTGCGCGAGTAGGCGCCAGCGGCGGAGAGAGAGAGGCTCGCGGGTGGGGGGTAGGGATAGGGTTAGGGTTTCAAGAACTCCGGTCTAGGACTGTCGTTCTGATACCATGTTGGAAAAAATGGAAGAAGTGTTTATTCCGTCAGCCCTAGGCTCTCTTATATAGGAGAGTAGCTATGAGTAAATTACATAAAGCATACAGGAGAAAAGAAAACTAACAGAGAAATACAAAGTAAACTAATATATGTTTACAGACTCGCCTAGCATCTCTTTGGCTACCGTTCCGATACAAGATGCTACTGCCTCTCACATCTCGTTTGTACTTCCGCTACAATCCCAAAATAGATCTTCTAAAACCTTCTCCTTGAAGCTCGATTGCTTCAGTGGAAGATTCCACCATCTAGTTCTAGTGATCTAAGGAACCCTCCTTTGCTTTACCAGCTCTTTTATTGACTAACAAGCGATGTTAGGTTGTCAAACTCTCTCCTGTGATTACTTTGCAGTCTTTACAACACAACCGATCTCTTCTCCTCAATGCAAAGTAGTCTATCTGTGTTCTAGTTGGCTCACTCTTATAAGTAATTAAATGCTCCTCCCTCTTCTTGAAAAGAGTGTTTGCTACGAAAAGATCATATGTCGTTACAAAATCCAGAATGACTTTTCCCTATTCATTTCTATCCCCAAAACCATGTCCTCCATGAACACTAACATATCCTGAAGCATATTTTCCTACATGTCCATTAAGATCTCCACCTATGCAAATGATCTCTCTTTGTGGAATTCCTTGTAAAATCTTATACAGATCCTCCCAAAAAGCTTGTTTAGTCCTTTCATTTAAACCAATTTGCGGTGCATAAATTGAGATGATATCCAGAATTTCTTCTTCAAGCACCAATTTTAGCAAAATAATATGATCCCCGAATCTTTGCATCTCAACCACACAATCCTTTAAAACCTTATGAACAACCACTCCAACACCATTTCTACCCTTATCTTTACCTGAATACCAAAGTTTAAAGCATGTCTTCTCGATCTCCATTGCTTTCTCTCCAACTCATTTAGTCTCTTGAAGACATAGTATATGAATCTTCCTTTTTTCGATCATATCAACTATGTCCATCAATTTTCCAGTTAAAGTGTCAATATTCCAACTACCAATTCGCAACTTCCGTTGCAATCTCTTTCGAACTAACTTCTTTACTCGCATGCGTCCATTATGCGAGAACCCTTGCAAATTTTGGACTGCATCCGGGCGGTGATGCAATGGAACTAGCTTAATTACCCGCATGCATTCCTCATACGAGAATCCTTGCAAATTTCGAACTACATCCAGGTTGCGATGTAGCAGTCCTTGCCAATTTTTCATGCAACCAATCTCAGCAAACAAAAAATAAACTTGGTGGTGGTGCCCTTAGAGGAAAATGATGGTGCCCGTGGAAAAAGGCGAGGCCGGGCGGTGGTGCAGCCCGAGTGAAAGAGGGGGCGGCGGTACAGCCTGCGCGAAACGGAGGGGGCTACAGGACCCTGGGCGGCGACGCAGCCCGCGTGGAAGAGGGCCGCGAGGGTCGAGGCGGTAGGGACAGCGGCACCCTACGTGGGCAGGTGCAGGCGGCAACGCCCTGCGTGGGCAGGGGCAGGCGGCGCCCTGCGCGGAGAGAAGAGGAGAGGAGAGGGGGGCATAGGGTTAGGGTTTCGAAGCTCCGGTCTAGGACCGCCGCTCTAATACCATGTTGGGAAAAACGAAAAGATGTCTATTCCTTGAGCCCTAGGCTCTCTTATATAGGGAGAGACCTATGGGGAAATTGCATAGAGTAGACAGAAGAACAGAAAAATATATATAAGATACATAAATATAGAATATATCCCGACATACACGTGACATGATTCAGAAGGGTTTCATCTCTACTTCTCACGTCAGTTCAAGGAAACAGACAGCAGATGTTTTAACCACAGCATTAGCTAGAGGGTCATTCCAGAGATGATCAAAACTGAGCATGATTGGCATCTCTCCATCTTGAGGGGAGTATTGAGAGATATATTTATCTTTCTTTGTTTTATGTATCTTGTATTTTTATGTCTCTAGTATGTAATTTGCCCATCGGGGTTTCTCCTCTCTATATAAGAGAACCCTAGGTCTCGTGAATAAACAATTCATTATTCTCTTTTCCGATCTTCAAAACACTTCTCGTGAAAATGATTTGCCGTGGCACATGTCATCATATCGAGGCTCTCGATTGTCTAGAAACCAAATAAACTTTGAATAAGCTTGAATAAAATAATTAAAACAAACAAGAACCACGAAATGACTTGCTCTGATATGATATATCATGTTAAGAAATATAATCGAAAATAACTGAAGCAGGACATTAATTCACAGTCTACGGGAAAAGCAAATTTAAAAACCTTGTTTTTTCAATGATTGGTTTACTAAAACGGGTAGTACAAGGCCCTCCATAAGCCCCCACTCAGACGCAAACTCTCTCATAATAGACGATGTTGTATTAAACATTTGATCATATATTACACACAATCTGATTACCTAATTGACTCAACTCTTCACTATTCTTGATATATATATATATATGAACATGCCAACTTTTTTAATAAGCCAAACATGACAGCTTATATGATGAAAAATTGAAAATGATTTTTCTTCTAGAGAGCCAAAGAACAAGTCCAAGGATCATCCAAATTTCATTCAGTAGAAATTTGGGTAAAACAAACAATGAAAGCCATTTTTTCCAAAGAGCCCCTGCGAAGATTAAGCTTGCAACACTCTCAGTTTATTGATTACTCATGCATAAGACAATGTCATCCCTTTAAATCCACAAGTCTAAAATCAATGCAAGGGTTGGGCATGATTTACCCTTCGAAAGATCAAGTCAAACTATCTCTCCTCTCATGCCCAAAGATGACAAAATACACCCATAGATGAGGTGTCCGAGATAATAATATCTCAAACTTGTCTTAAGAAAGGACAACATAAAAAAAGGTGACCCATGTCTTCTTGGCAAACCAAAGAAAAACGACATCTATCAATATTATGGGTCTAATGTTGCCAATATGCTCTAACGGCCACACTCCCTCCCCTGACAATCCAAAATAGCGCTTTGAACTTAATTGGTGCTTTAACTTCCATACAAATCAACAATCTTACATCAAAGTATGATTAAGTTGTGGTTGTTCTAGGAGTAACATTTTACACGTGACAGCATAAAAACCCCCTCTGTGCACACACATCATTAACGAGCCAACTAAAATGGAGTCGCCCATTGATTTTTTTTGAAATCCATAAACGAGGGGGAAACACTCGTTGGTGCTCGCCCCACGGTTTTATTCAAAAGATAAATATAAACAGAAGGGGGGAGATACAAACACATGCCGACACTGCAGATCTATTCCAACACCCAATCCTCCACCACGCGCTTGGCAAAAATCCCCACGTTCTCCTTATAGAATCTTTGGCCCGAGAACAGCAAATCATTCCTACCCCGCCAAACCGCCGACAGAAGTCGCCCATTGATCAGTGATAGAAGGCTAAGGAAATCATCACCGAAGGTCGGAAAGCAGGGAACGGAAACTAGGTACACACATGCTATGATCAATCTAGGATCTGGACCAAAAATCAGCTACAGTCGCCCCAAATTAGGAAGCCATGTACATCATCTAGAAAAGATCTATTCTACCAGCACCTAACCAATCAACCAAGCAGAATAAGGAATGAGAACCATCCCTATGTTTCATGCTTATAAAAGGAGAAAACAAGCACACCTCATAACAAGGGGCAACAAGCACACCTACAGCCTAACCCCTTCTGTAAGATCCAACACCCTTCCATAACATAAGAAAATCACCATGTTTAAGAAACCATCGTTATTCACCAATCGTCTCATGCTTTCACAGGTGGGTTGGGCCATACTCAGTGGGACTTTCGGCTTTAAGACTTCATGACTATTTGGAAGAGCAAGGTCCCCCCAAGTGTCAAGGTCTTCTAGTGGCTAGCGAAGCATGGGCGGGTCATGATGGGTGAGTATAGAAGAACTTTATATGCAGGTGACGGGAAGCGTGCAAGATAACTGGTTGAAAATGAGGATTTAGAGCATCTATTTTTTTGGTATCCCTCGCTCGAGGGAGGTGTGAGAGGTTGTCCTGATACATTGGCTTCATTTTGATGACTATCTCTTTTTGGAACTCGATACCTGATGCTTCTGGGAACTTGCAGATGGACCGCAGTGAACCTTGAATCACGTTATGGGTGATATGGCTAGCCCGGAACAAGCTTCTCTTTTCAGGGACAAAGGTTTTATGTTGAAAATGTGCTTGAGCATGTCAACACCTTAGAGGAGGCTTGGATGATGTAATCATTGTACCATGTTTTTGTAGTGGAATGAATTTTGGGGAGACCTCGGGATACTATCCCCTCTTTTTATTCAAAAAAATCTCAAAGATACAAGTTATCAAAATTAAATTCTTCAATATATTAATGTTTTTTTTATACTTGACAGTGGGTCTCAATTTTTGAGACTCGACCTGTTTACTTCTCAAGAAAAAAATATATTAATGCTCTTCAAACTGCATTTAGTCAGGATTTTGCTTTCTACCACCAATCCCAAGCATGGGCAAAGGAGGAAGCTTGCATTCGGAAAACAACATCTATACTCTATACTAAAGCTGGGTTCTCCCCAGCTTTAGTCCTTAAAATGACACGTGGATATCTCTGTTGGTGTCCATGCTTTCCCATTTTCCGTGTTTCATCTCACCGCGCCTACCTTTGTCCCGCCCCTATACTCTCTCTCTCTCTCTTTCTCTATGTCCATCCACTAACACGATCTCTCCCATCCCTTCCCCATCCCTTTTCTATAAACAAACTCTCCATCACTCTTTTCGAATCCTCTCTTTTCTAAAAATAGACTCCCCATCTCCCTCCCTATTTCGTATGCTGATTGTGAAGATTTTGCAAGAAGACCCTTACTAATCATTGATATTACACAAGTTCGCTTAGAGTTTATGCTTATTTACAACAATATTCATTGTATAAATAAATAACTATAAATTTTATATTAAATAAAATATGTTAATAAAAATTTAAAAAATACCTACAAATACATATTACTCACCATATACTATATTGAAATAGTTATGAAAATTAAGCTCATTTTCTTTTTCAGTAAATAAAAAAATGAAAATTAGAAATTAACATGTAAAATCCATAAAAAATTCAAATAAATACATAAAATTTATATATAAATAATGTATCTTTATTCAATAATTTATATATATATATAATGTCGGTGGTTGCATATTACGGTATAGGTAAATTGCTTAATGATAGAATCGTCAATTAATAGTTGTTTTATTTAAAGTTGCTACTTTTAAGTTTTGATTAATTTATTCCAAAGATATTTTATTCACTTATCAGTTTTATTTAAAAGTTTTCGTTTATTTATTTTAATCTTTTGATAATTTATTATTTACGAAAAAGTATTATTAAGGTTTTTTAAAAATACCAATTTTATATTATTCATTCGATATTTTAATTCTTATTTTACTCACTAATTAATTATTTAGAATTTTTTAAAGTTTGTTTAGTGATTTTGTAATGATGTACTAATACTTGCAAATTATATATTAGACTTTTCTTTCTACAACTGCTATCTTTGGAAGCAAAAAGTATAAATATTCAAAAACAACTCTTCCCACCCTTTATCTATAATGCAAATTAATGTATTTTTGATAAGTACTTCGTAAATTCCATATAAATAACAAATCTTTATTTAGTAATTCGTATGTGTGTGTATTGTCTTCTTAATTTATTGGTGATTGCATGCTACGATATATGTAAATTGCTTAGTGATAAAATCACCAATTAATAGTTGTTTTATGTAAAGTTGTTAATTTTGGATCTTGATTACTTTATTCTAAAGATGTTTTATTCACCTATCATTTTTGTTTAAAAGTCTTAGTTTATTATTTTAATCTTTTAGTGATTTATTATTTACCAAAAAGTATTGTCATAGTTTTTTAAAAAAATATCAAATTTATGTTATTCATTTGATATTTTAACTCATGTTTTACTCATTAATTAATTATTTAGAATTTTTAAATGTTTAGTTATTTTGTATTAAATTTTTTTAGTGATTTCGTACTGATGTACCAATATTTGAAAAATGTATATTAGATTTTTCTTTTTAAAACTACTATCTTTGGAAACATAAAATGTAAATATTCTAAAACAAATCTTCCCACCATTCATCTATAATATAAATTAATGTGTTTTTTTATAAGTATTTTCTAGATATGTTAACAACAACAATAATAGTCAATTCATAAGGTTAAATAATATATTATGCAAAATAATATTTAATATTTAATAAATCCATATTTTTTGACATTTGAATTATACATGTTATAATGTTTCATAAAAATTGAACTCAAAACACAATCACTATAGAGATGTATGTATGCATGTATGTATCTTCATGTTTATGTTCACAATATTACAACTAAAGCTGAGTCTTCTTTTCCCCTATTAGTCCGAAAGCGCCATGAAGAGCAACAAAAGTCCACAGACCCCCCAATTGACACCAACGAGTAAAATCTCCCTGTGCTTCGGGACCCCATAGTAGCAACAAAGAATGTGCTAAACTATTCGCAGGAGTAGAAACCGCAGCAGTTAAGAAATTGCAGCCTTCCAAATAAGAACTAGCCAATCCATGAGTATACCATGAAGTTACAAAAGTTGTACCCGTGAACCAACCTCCTAAAGCAAAATAAGCGCAAGGAAAGAGCAATAGGCCGGACCAACCCACAAAAACGAAACGGTCCCTACGTAACCAGTCATCCATAATATCGAATAAATCATTTTCTTCTTTGGTAAATCTACCAAGGGCTATAGTCATAGTTATCCTAATTTCATAGAAGTTTTTTTGATGGTTTATGAATGAACCATACTATTTATTTATATTTATTTATTCCATTTTAGTGGAATTTTTGATATTTAGAATTTCTATTATTTTATTTAGAATTTCTATTATTTACATTATTATTTATATTATATATCTAATTTTGGATATAGAATTTTTGTATTTTATATATTCTATATATAATTCTTGTATAGGATTCCTTCAGTTCAGAAAATTATCGGTCCGAATTTTTATTTCTCAAATCAAATAAAAAAATCATTTTCCTCTAACCCTAAACTTCACTTTTAGATAAATCAAATTCATTATTTATGAATGAGTTCCTATGAATATATATATGTACATATAATACATACATGGATACAGTAGACTCAATAAGGGAAAATGGCTAATTCATGAATTGAATAAAAAAAAGCAAGAGCCCTTTTAACTCAGTGGTAGAGTAACGCCATGGTAAGGCGTAAGTCATCGGTTCAAATCCAATAAGGGGCTTTTTCCACAAAACTTAAGTCTTAATTTATTTGTAAAAAAGAAAGGGTGTAATCATTATTATAATCAGTTATAATTAGTATGATTTAGAAAGTGGAAGATTTATTCATCATTATGATAATGAATAATCGCACTTATTAGGAAGAGTTTACCCTATATTGGTATAGTGGTTATCTTCATGTTTCATTATTCATATTTTTCTCCTTGAACATAGATGATATCCGATTATATTAATTGCGAAACCAAGGTATTCCTACTTCTCTACTCTTCCATCTTTCAATTAAATCCTAAAAATATTAAATTAATAAAAAGTAAGTGGACCTGACCCATTGGCAGGATTGGCCCTCCTCTGACGATGATCTGATGGAAAGGTCAGCCTCAGTGCTTATTATAGATAGTAGATGTGATGAGGGTCCGTGAAGTGTTTATGTTTAGTTAGGTATGACCAGGCCTTTGATGGAGTGCTTTTTCCCGCTCGTCACAGGGCGTGAGACAAGTCGAGTCCAACTATATATCTCCATATCTAAGGCATCATTCACGTCAGGTGAGGTGATTGACTGAGGCTAGGGACTCGGCGGCCATCATTCGTCGAGAACGGGAAAGTCTCGACATCCCTGAGGGCTTGGTGTCAGAGAGGGCCCCATAGTGACGTTGTGGTCTCTATCCACGAGTTCCCCTTTTCCACTGCACGCGACATCAATGCCAAGGGGAAAGAATGCAAGTGAGGAAGTGAGATCAGGACCCTTCGTGAGGAGCTCCCGATGACCACCTACCATTTAGGGAGAGTAATTATTTATAAATTCCACCATCTTCTGATCACTAATCACTAATAACGTGCAATGTTCATGCGAATTCTAATAAATATGAATTCACATGAATTTGAATGGATCAAGTTTTGACTTAATCACATCCTATTCAATTTAGTAGATTTTTTGTTTTTAATTAAATATATTAAACATTTGCATTGATGTCCCTTAAAATAACATGTTTTCATGTTCACAATACTTGACATTCAGATTATATTTTGATTATTGGGTTAGATTCGAAGAAACAAATCACTTAAAATGGATGTTGTGTTTTTTATATTGTAGCCCTAAATTCATCATTCTTTTCCTTCCCAATTAATATGTTGTTGCATATTAAAACAATAATAAAAACAACATGAATAGAGTGATCGTGGATGAAATATGTACAATGGAATAAAAAAAGGTATTATTAATTGTAGTATTTCATCTCCTTCACATTTTTAAAAATGTATATGTGGTATCACATATGAATATATTAAACGACATATGACATTTAAAAGAAATCATTTATATACGCAATGTATGGATGCCCATATATACTTTTGAAAGTGGTTCGTTCCAATCCATTATTTTACATATTTACATTTTTCTAATCCGATATAATTTTTTAGAATGATAAATCAAATCATTCTAATATTTCATGTTAAAATCCTATACAAGATTTCTATTAATCAATGACCATTAAGAAATCGTATCTTCGTTTCTTTTGGCGTAGGACTTTTAAAAAAATTATTTATTAGATAACTTCTAATTAAATAAATGGCAGAAAGTTTGATTTATTTTTTAAAAATATGTATAATTTAACGTATATTAACACCTTTGGGATGGTTCCTCTCTATTACATTTGCAAATTTCAGCGATTATTTTTACATTTTGTTTCATTTATCCAAAACCTATTGATTTAAGATTTTGTATTCAAGGTCAAGATTTAGGAACACTTATATGTATTTGAATATTTATTTTTTAGTTGTATTTTGCACCATTGGACGCACATATGTCAATGTGTGACATATAATATTGAAGGGTGCACATAGAAGATACATTTTGAAAAAACACTACATATTTCATTTAACTCATAATAAAAGAATTACATTGTTGATCAAATATACAAGGAGATCAATATCTACGGGATCCATATCTTTATAAAAATACGTACTCTTCCTCGCATTTATTATAAATTTGCAGTTTTTTTAGATGGAAATTTTATATTAATAAAATATTTACCTAATTTCATACATCAATGTTTATTCGCTATACTATTTTTCATTTTACTCATTTTTTATTTAAATTTAAACACTACAAATTAATTTTAAATCTACATTATATAACTAATTTGTATTCTGCCGCGAAGCGCAAGATACATCCTAGTCTGAACTGAAAAGTGGGACGGCTCTTCTAATATAAACCTTAACAGTCATTTAAAAGTTGGCACACATGAAAGGATGAGAAAGATGAAAGAAGTGCTAGAAGGAAATCATGAAAATGATCTCATCTTAAGTAGATCCTAGTTTGAGTAAGGCCTAAATTAGATCAAGTTGTAAACAAGTAATGTAGCTGACCACTTGACGCCGGGAAAATTTGGTTGCTGCTGTAGCCACAAATAAATCAACGTTCTCTGATATAGACAAACTTTCAATTCCACAAATACCCAACCAAATTCCTTAATTTTTTCCTGCAATAATTTCCAATATATATAAACGGATGACCAACTGGCTCATTACAACAATTACCTTGAGACCGTTCATTTCAAAAATGGTAAAGAATTTGGATCATGTAAATTAAGCATGGAGGATATGATTCCCAAGAAAAGCAATTTACCTGGGAAAAACAAATATGTGGTCACGCCCCCCTGAAAACCTGAAGTATGGCATTTGACTCAAAACCTGAAATATTTTGAACAATAAAAGATTTGACATTCTGCACGAAAAAATTTAGGGATATTTACACCCATAACCCTCCCATAACCCTGAGTAACTTCGTAATTACCCCAGGAATCTTCGATAATCACGAATTACATCCAGAACCCTGAATAATGCTTAACCTTTACATGGCATAACCCTGTGTCAAGTTCCATCTTAATTCTCCGTTAAGTCTGACGGAAAAAGTTATATGTTGACCATTTTACCCTTCGAAATACATCATATTTATAATGTGATGCCATTTTACTTGTGCCTCCACTGCTTGCTCGGCCGGAAGCTCCAAACCCCTCCCCCCTACTGCGCCTCTGTCACCCCCAACCCCCCCATGCCCCTCCGCTTGACCGCAAGCTCCATCCCCCGCCTCCATCGCTTGGTCGGCCAAAGCTCCAGAACACCCTCCTCCCCCGGCCCCCGCTCGGCCCGCAAGCTCGAAACCCGCGCCTCCGCCCCTCGCAAGCTCCAGACCCCCCACCACACCCGCCTGCTCTAGTCCCAGCTCTCCCCGGACTGCGCCTCCGTCCCCCAATCCCCATCACCGTCGCCCGCATGCTCCAGACCCTCCCCGCCTTCCAGAACACCCCCCTCCCACGGCCCGCTCAGCCCGCAAGCTCGAAACCCGCACCTCCGCCCTTCGCAAGCTCCAGGCCCCCCTCCTCACCTGCCTGCTCCAACCCCAGCCCCCGGACTGCGCCTCCGTCCCCCCAAGCCCCAGCATCGTCGCCCGCATGCTCCAGACCGCCCCCGAACCCGCGCCTACCCAAGCTCCAGCACCGTCGCTCGCACGCTCTTCCTGCCCCACGCCCGCCAGCACGCTCTAGGCCCTCCCCGTGCCTCTGGCATGCCCCTCCCCCCCGACTGCGCCCCCCCCCCCCCAAGCTCCTGCCCCACGCCCTCCAGCAAGCTCCAGGCCCTCCCCGCCCCAAACTCGCGCCTCCGCAACCCCCTCGACTGCGCCCTCGCGCCGCGCCCCCCACAAGCTCGCGCCTCCGCCCCCTGCAAGCTCCAGCCTCACAAGTTCCACCCGCCTCCGCAAGCCCCCTCGCGCCTCCCCGCCCCCCACAAGCTCCAACCTTGCGCCTCCGCCCCCTGCAAGCTTCAGCCTTGCAAGTTCCACCCCCATCCCGCGCATCTTATGCTTGAGCATCGAACCCATCTCCTTCTCTATTTTCTTTTTTTTTTTGGATTAATCTCAGCCGGTAGATCATGGAGTGGTTAGATTAACTCAGCCATCTGGTTGAGTTAATGAAATAAAGTAACGGAGGGTTATGGGTGTAAAACGGATGAGTTATTAAATGTCTTGGATGTAATTCGTGATTACCAAGGGTTCTTGGGGTAATTACGAAGTTACTCAGGGTTATGGGTGTAAATATCCCAAAAATTTATTGCGATCCTTAATATAGCATCTTCCAGTACTCAGGCTTTTCTCTTATCCAGTATCAGTTGAATTTGTTTTTAACTTACAGCAAATAAAAAGCACATTTCAAGCTTAGTAATTCATGTGAAATTGGTAAAAGCAAAACATTCTTGAACAAAACTGAAAACATAGAACAACAACTTTCAATGAGTTACCTTCACATACGTCTGATTTATCTCCTTATCATTCAAACCCCCATTCATCCTCACACACTTGACATACGATGGTACAAAGAACAGATCTGCCTCATCCTTCTTCCATGTCCGGAACTTGGACTCCATAAACAGTCTATGAACCTTCACCTAAACAGCAGCCAAGCAACAAAAAAATCACATCGCCACTACATTTAGCCCATGTTGGGTTATCTTAGGTCCCCGTTTTAATTGTCGCAGTGTACTTTGATCACATAAAATACTTCATAAAGCCTTTTGATTGCAACTAATTCCAAATATCAAATAATACATGTATTAATTAATAGATTAAAGGAATGTCCCACACATTTGTCCGTGCATCATAGCCACATAATTATTGAGTTATAGAGTCAAAAGTAAAAGAGTATTAGCTTGAAGCCAAGTCTAAAGAAATATGGATGTGTTAGCTTGAAGCTATGTCAAAAAAATCACAGTTAGTTATATTAGGTCATGTATAAGCATGTGTGTTTTGATGATAATAAAACTTGGATGTGTTAACTTGAAACTATGTCTTAAAAAATATGAATGTGGAACTGTATCGGAGAAATAAAGATAAAAGTTATGGATACTGAGATTTTACGCAAAACCCTACTTCCTAAGGAGCGGAATGAAACCACAGGAGAACGCCTCAAAGGGCCGATGTGTCTATTGACTTTTGTTGGAGTATTCGTTGTATGCACCATATGAGTTGTAGAGGGTAAATGGATCTTGGAGAAGATCCATTTACCCCAACCAGTTGTTTAGTCCCACATTGTCCAGTGGTGGGACTTGGAGGCTCTGGAGAGGCTATATAAGGAGCCCCAGACCTCCTGTATCCATGGAGAAAAAGCAATGAAGCATATGCCCCTTTGAGGGCTTCTCCCATGGTTTCATCCCGCTCACCACGGAGTAGGGTTCCACGTTAAATCCTGATGTTCCTATTCGTTCTTTATTCCTTTTTCCATGTTACGCTTCCGCATGTTTATTTTCTACCATGGTATCAGAGCGGGTCGATTCTCGATGATTTGTTCTTGAGATTTATTTTATATTGCTCGAGATTTCGATTCATTGTTCTTGAAGATTATTTTGGAGAATATTGTTCATGTTATGGGAGATTTATTCAAAATCACTAGGGTTTTTTGAAACCTAGATTTACATTTCATGATGATCACTCGGACTTCATCTTCAGTCCCAAAGCCCTAATCCAGGGAAAGGTTGCATCTCTGCATCTTGGCATCCTAGGGTTCTCGATGGAACCCTCGTACTTTCTCGCAGATCCCTCCAGGCACGTGTCCATTCTCCAGCGAAGCCGCAGGCGGCGGCATCCCTCCCAACAACTGGCAGCGCAGGGCACACCCTCGTCCCTGCGACAAAGCCCTAGTCACATCAGCCACTCTACAAGTGGTTCCCTTCCCCAGCGCGTGCACAGACGGCATGCGGTCAAACTCCAGATGCAGAACACTCGCACTCCAGGCGGCAGTCACACAGGGCGCGGGCACGCGACACATCACTCGAAGCGATCCAAAGTCGATCGCCATCCTGAGGAGGCGCAACCCCATCCGGTTCCCCGAAGGCAGCGAGTCATCTCTAGCAAGCCCCAGGAGGGATCCTCTTCCCAGTGAGCGGCGCCGCCTTCGAGCATCAGGTCCTCCAGTTCTTGCGGCTTCTCCATCTCTCGCGAAAGCAGTAGCGCCACTCCCCGAGCGCGCATCTCGTGCGACCCACCTGCTTCAGGTGACGCGCAAGCTCCTCGCGCTGATCTGGCGGCGCCCGAAAGCAATCCCCACCCCCTTGCCCCAGTCGACATCCGGCGGGCGCGTGCCCTCTCCCATCGCAAGCAGAGATGCAGCCCCCGATTGCCTCCCTCAAATGCCCTCATTGCGGCGGCGGCCTCACGTTTTTCAGAAGAGGGGTTCCCACGAAGGGAACCCTAGACAGGGATAGAAGGGGCATGTGGCCCTCTTATTTAAAAGGATGTTTTTTGTGTGCTTCGTTGGGCCGTAGATTTAAAAAATAAGGGGGGGCCAGTTCAAAAAAATGAATGAAAAAAAAGGGTGAAGGAAAAGCCGAAAAGAGAGAAAAAAAAGAGAAGGGTTGAAACTGCTTTAAAAAAATGTTTTCAAAAAAATGTGGATGGCTTAAAAAAAGATGAAAAGCCGTAGGAAATTTTGTGAGAATGTTCATGTTTTTCCCCAATTTCATTGTTTTCTCCTAAGTTGGTCGGCGTACATGTTTTCCGACAAGTATGGGAGAAAATGGGAGTATTATGTAGAGTCACATGTCTATTCCATTGTTCTATGATCCAGATTCAGATGACAGATTCCAGGCCAACCAGTTGTTCAGACTCTACAGTTTCCAGATAAAGATTCTCCATGCGCAAGATTCAGACTCGACGTTCACATTCCGAGTCCACAGGTGTGAAGCGCAGTTGTTCAGACTCGACAGACTGGTCAGAGTCCAAGTTCTAGGCACTCCAGGTTGAGAGGCTCGGTTTTCGAGTTCTCCAGAGAGCGACCCATTTTCATACACACACATGTATGCGGTCATATTCAGATGTGCGCATGTTTGCCATCTTTTGTTATGGTCCCCATCCATTCTTGTTGTTTCGGCCAGAATTTTCATGTGAGCCATAGGGACTCCAGAGTAGAGGACCATTCACTATGCCATGTTGGCAAGGGTTTTCATGTGGTATCATAGGTACACCAGAGTAGTGCACCATTCTCTGAGCCAGATGGGAGAGACCCAGTTCTCCGATGAGGAGACTTATTTCAGACTCCATTCTCCTGCGACCGTGGACTCCAACGAGGGTTGCACAGCCACGGCTCCTATTCAGTTCGGCCCTTTTCAGAGATGGAGCAGTTGTTCATATTATTGTGGCGGGCCAGAGTACTACGACGAGGAGACTCATTTTCAGTTGCAGTGACTCTGACAGGCACAGTTCAGAGCACATGCTCTCCGACGAGGAGATTCAGCAGACTCACACTCCAGCTCGTTCGCCCTCCTCACTTGCACGGCATGAGAAGCAACGTCCTCGACAGCAGCAGTTGTGCGCGTTGGGTTGATATTATCCGTAGTGTCCTGTAGTGTGGGTTGAATTTCTTTCTGTTTGTCCAAGCTGAGCATTGCATGCTCCAGCTTGAGGGGGAGTGTTGGAGTATCCGTTGTATGCACCATATGAGTTATAAAGGGTAAATGGATCCTGGAGAAGATCCATTTACCCCACCCAGTTGTTTAGTCCCACATTGTCCAGTGGTGGGACTTGGAGGCTCTGGAGAGGCTATATAAGGAGCCCCAGACCTCATGTATCCATTGAGAAAAAGCAATGAAGCATATGCCCCTTTGAGGGCTTCTACCGTGGTTTCATCCCGCTCCTCACGGAGTAGGGTTCCACGTTAAATCATGTTGTTGTTATTCGTTCTTTATTCCTTTTTCCAAACGCTTCCGCATGTTTATTTTCTAACAACTTTCTCACTGGATACAGGGGGTATGGAGCTTCTTATATAGCCCTCATTGAGTCTCCACATCCCACAACTGGGACTAAGCAACTGGAGAATGGAGTCTGAAAAGGCTCCTCATCGGAGAACTAGGTCTCTCCCATACTGGCTCGGAGAATAGGCTCTCTACTCTGGAGTTCCTATGAAACCACATGAAAACCCTAATCCACATGGCATAGGGAATGAGGTCTTTATTCTGGAGTCCCTATCAATCACATGAAAACTCTAACCGAAACAAAGATGGGGACAACAAAATTGTTGATCGCATACATGTGCGAAACTGACTAAAGACTCGGAAACATCTGAACGTCGAGTCTGAATATCTGAACAATTGTAGAGTCTGAAAATCTGTCTCGCCTCGGGAATATGAAGATCTGAATATGCTGAGTCTAACAATCTGGCATGTGATTCTACACAATACTCCTCATTTCTCTCATACTTGTCGGAAACTAATGACATCAACAAAGTTGGGAGAAGACAAGATAATAGGGAAACATGAAACTATAAGGAAGTCTCGGAAAAAAACTCGGATTTTCTTCTCAGATTTTTTTAAAATCGTCATTTTTTTGACGTACGAATTCTTTTCATACGATCCCTTTTTTATATAAAGACGTTCAACTTTTTTTTGGATTTTCACTTCTTTTTGTCGCGTACGGGTTTTTTTTTAAACAAAATCTCTCAGCCCAAATCGGGCCCAAATACTACGTAGCCCACTAGGGCCGAAAACCAAGTAGCCTAATTGGGCTTCTGTCTCTTTCTCATTTTTTTCTTTCTTTTTTTTATAACTCACGACCAAACTGAGCCTTATAAAAAAAAGTTTAATGCAGGCACCTTCATTTAGGTTCCCACTTGGGAAGCCTCTCTCGATGCCCCCGATGAGGGCATTCTTCTCCTATCACCGCCTTAGAGAATCGAGGGGGGGGCTTGATCTACTGTTCAGAGTGCCACCGCTCCCGACGGGGCTTGATATAGGAGGGTGGAGGCACCTCCGATTGAGAATAGGCATCGCATGTTGTTGCGTAGGGTAGGCCTCGCCTCCTGGAGCGTCGCCGCCTCTCAAGAAGGAGGATGTGTGGCCATGGCAACGTTGCCTTGTTGCCCCCCTTTTTTCCTTTTTTCCGATTGCAGCTTCGCCGCTTGCAGAAGGTGGCATGAAGGAGGCACCGCCACCTTGGCCTGAGATGCATGTGGAGATTGAGATGCAGGTGCACCGTCGAAGTTGGTGCAGCATGCTCGGACACGCAAGGAGGCGACGCCTTGAGGTTGGATTGCACCACTTGAGAGATGAAGGGTACGTGCGAGGATCGATTTCTGCCTAGGCCTACGAGCATGCCAGTAGGAATCATAGGAGAGGTGTGTCGCATGAGTAGTATCGCCGACCTAGAGGTGCGGAACCGCCGATGGTGTTGGCGATAGCCTGCATAGGGAGGAGGTCCACCACCTCTTTCCTGGAGGTAGGAGGTCGTCGTCTGGGCTTGAGAATCAACGGTTGATGCGCAGCCGGAGAGGAAACCATCTGCGAGAATGGAACAGGAGAGTGTCGCATGCACGAGAACAAGGTGGCACAGCCTGGAGAACTAGGGTTCTAGAGATTGAATCTTAGAACATGTAACCTTGATGATGAATCTCCAAGGAAATTGAACTTTTACAGAGAATTAGGGTTTTTCAAGAAACCCTTAAATCTGAATCTCTGACCACGGACTTGAAAGATAAAGAATAATCTTCAAATATCAATCTTCAAGAACAAGAACTCCAAAATCAATTCTCAAATAAAAATAAAGAACTTGAAATCATCGAGAATCATCCTGCTATGATATTGACGAAAGGATTGAAATGAAAGAGGTGGAATTATCGTAGCCCTAGAGCTCTCTTATATAGGAGAAAAGCTCTAAGGGAAAATTACATAAAGAGAAAACGGAAAAGAAAAATTACAAGATAATACCAAAGAGATATAAATATCTCAACACTCCCCCTCAAGCTGGAGCATATATATCTATCATGCTCAGCTTGGAACAGCAATGGTGAAACAGCTCCTCTGCAAGAGCTTTGGTAAACATGTCGGCAATCTGATCATCAGAAGCATCATGAGAAGTGAATATGAGCCCTTTTTGAATCAAGTCAAGGGTGTAGTGGCAGTCAACCTCAACATGCTTTGTCCTTTCATGAAAGGCTGGATTATTAGCTATGAATAGAGCAGCTTGCTTATCATATTTAAGGTACATAGGAAGATACACCTCAATAGTTAGGTCACTAAGAACAGACTTAACCCACATCAATTCTGCATTTCCTTGGGTCATAGCCATATACTCGGATTCAGCGTTGGATCTTGCCACAACCGTCTGTTTCTTGCTATTCCATGAAACCAAAGAACTATCCACAAACACAGTGAAGCCTGAAATAGACTTCCTGTCCTTGGGACACCCCACATAGTCTGCATCTGCACATCCTGAAACTGCAAGAGACGTGTCTCTCTTGAATAGAAGCCATGTACCTGGAGAAGACTTGACGTATCTCAAGATCATGTTGATTGCATCCATGTGAACATGCCTGGGTTGCTCCATAAACTGGCTAATCCTGTTGACAATAAACGATATATCAGGTCTAGTAATAGTGGCATACAATATCTTTCCTACCAGCTCTTTGTATTTTCTCGTATCCACCTCTGCAGAGCCATCATCATATAGCCTAGAATTGGGATCCATTGGAGTGGTGCCAAGTCTACATCTGTCATACACATCTCAGATAGAAGATCAATGACGTATTTTCTTTGCGTCATTACCATTCCATGCTGATTTCTTGCAAATTCTAGGCCAAGAAAATATGGAGCTTGCCGGGATCCTTGATCACAAACTGTTGTACAAGAAAATCCTTGGTTGCCTGAATACTATGGTTATCAGTCCCTGTAACAATAATATCATCCACATAGACCAAAATAACAATCGTCCTTTTCTAGATTCTCTTAACAAAAAGAGAGTGATCTGCAATAGATGTGACAAAGCCCTATTGTTCAATCAACTCCGAGAGCTTCTGAAACTAGTCCTTTGGACTCTGCTTGAGGCCATATATGGCCTTGTGGAGTTTGCACACCATCCTGGACTCCCTCTCAGCAGCAAACTCTGGTGGTTGCTGCATATATATTTCTTCCTGCAAATCTCCATATAAGAAAGCATTTTTCACATCTAATTGGAAAAGCGGCCAATCCTAGATGACAACGACGGCAATAAGAACACGCAAAGTAGAATGACGTGCAACAGGAGAAAAAGTTTCCTGATAATCCACCCCCCACCCAACAACCAACCCAGCCTTGTATCTATCCACTGAACCATTTGCACGGTATTTAATTGTAAACACACATTTACTGCCAACAAGAAAAGCACTTGGGGGAGAGGGGACGACACTCCACGTACCACGAGACTGTAGAGAAGCCATCTTTTCTTCCATAGTAAGACACCACGGACCACTCTGCATAGCTTCCTGATAGGTCTGTGGAATCTGCACGGCTGATAAGGCAACAACAAACCTCTGATAGTCGTGCCAAGGAAACATGAGAAGAAAGATGATACATAGTACATGCACGCTTCTTCCTATGAAGAGCAATAAGCATATCCAAGTCCACGGTAACCTCTGAAAGAGGATCAGCAACGACATCCTGCACATCATCCTGCATACTCAAATCACCAGTGCCAACAGTAGAACTCAAATGCTCAGAACATATCGTGGGCATGTTGGATGATAGAAGAGGCACATGAGCACGTGGTCGGCGCTGGTAAACCTGAAAAAAGAAAATAGGTGTGGTAGGACCGTAGGAGGTGGAGGAGGTGGTGGTGGAGGCAGTGGTGGAGGCGGTAGTGGAGTAGGTGATGTAGTGACATCTGGAATGGGTGAGACGGGAAGTAGAGGCATATAAACCTCTTCTCCATTTTCTGAAGGAATGAGCTTGTCACATGTAGGAGAGAAATACATAATGGATTCAAAGAAGGAGACATCGGCACTAACATAATACCTTTGTCGAGCAAGGTCCAAGCAACAATATCCCTTTTGGGTCTTGGAGTACCCAACGAACATACAACCGCTCTAAGAGAGAGCTTGTCCAGACATGAAGACATCTGATGGACAAAAGAAACGGAACTAAAGACACGAGGTGTGAGAGAGAAAAGATCAGTCTCGGGAACGCAAACGAGAATGGGATCTTCTCCTCCAGAATCGATGAAGGCATACGATTCACTAAATAACACGCAGTGCAAACCGCGTCTCCCCAGTAAGAATGGGGAGCACGGCTCTGAATCAGAAGAGTCCTGTAACATCCAAGAGATGACGGTGTTTTCTCCCAGCCACCTCATTCTGTTGAGAAGTGTACGCACAAGATGTCTGATGCACAATACCAAAGGATCTAAGGAACTGAGAAAGTTGTGTACTACATAATTCAAGTGCATTATCAGAAAGTATAAACTTGACATTCGCAGAAAACACTTTCCTTATTTCATTAATAACGGACAGAATGACAGGACCAGCCTCAGACTTGTTCTTAAGAAGAAATACCCATGACAATCTAGAGAACTCATTGTTAGAGTATTTGGTTGTGCGCCCTTTATGTTGTAACAGGGTAAATGGATCCTGGAGAAGATCCATTTACCCCCATCATGTGTTTAGTCCCACATGGACCAACGGTGGGACTTGGAGGCTCTGGGAAGGCTATATAAGGAGCCCCAGACCTCCTGTACTTATTGAGAAATTCTAATAGAATATCCGCCCCGTTGAGGGCTTCTCCTGTGGTTTCATCCCGCTCCTCACGGAGTAGGGTTCCACATAAAAATCTTTGTGTTCTTCGTGATTATTCTTCTTTATTCTGTTATTCCGCTTCCGCTTTCTATTTTATAACATGGTATCAGAGCGGGTCCGATTCTCGAGGGTTTATTTTTGTTCCTGATTTATTCGATAATCGATTGATCGAGAAGATTCAGTTCTTATTTATTCTGGAAGATTATTATATTGTTCGAGATTTCGTCAATTCTAGGGTTTTTATGAAAACCCTAAAGATCATCATCAAGTTCGTGTTCTGGAAGATTGTCAATATGCATGCCTCCCTTCTCTCTTCTTCTCAAGAGGAGTCTCCAGCATACGGCGGCACGGTTCTCAGCGCACTCGGCTCCAGTGCATCACAGATCTAGGGTTTCTGAACCCATGATCTCGCCGCAAGAAGCTCTCAATGCACCATGGCATCGCTCCATGCGACGTAGACTCCTCCAGGCGTGCACCATGGCATCGCTCTCCCCAGAGCAGTGCCCTGTCTTGTGCGCATCTCGAAGCACTCCAGTACAGGCGACCCAAGACAGCCACGAGTGTCGCGCGTCATCACAGCCCAGGCGGCTCCAGATCCATCCCTGGCGCAGGCGGTGCCCTTCCAAGTCTCGCGTAGGCGCGAGATGGTCTCCCGACCACCAGGCGGCGTCGTGCGCACATGCGCACCATCTCTCAGGCGGCGATGCCGCAACCACCAGGCGCTTCCGCCCCTAGCCTTCCTCCACCAGTCACGGCGAGCCCACCTCCTCAGTCCGATCTCGTCGCACGAGCAGCGGCATCAAGCGGCGACTCGCGCCGCCCCTAGAGCTCCAGGCGAAGCCCTCTCGTCCGAGGCAGCACCAGCAGGCCCGTACCAGCAGGCGCATCACGACCTCCTCCTTCAAGCGCACAGGCCACGCGCGGTCGTGCGGGCGGCGCCGCGCCTCCAGCCACAGCCCTTTTCTGATCGTGCGGCGGCAGCACGATCTCCCGGCGACGCTGCTATCCTCGCGCAAACAGGCCATCGCCTCGAATGTTCAAATCCCTAGTGGCGGCGGCCCCTACTTTCCCAGATGAGAGGGGTCCCGATTGGGAACCCTAATGGGCGTTATCGGGGCCCATATGTGGGCCGCGTTATTTCTTTTTTAAAGAAAAAAAATTGCCGCGAGGTTAAAAAAAATTGTGTGGGTCAGGGAAGGGCCCAGCGGAAAAAAAAAAGTTGTTTGGGCCCATTGTCGGTCGAGAGATTAAAAAAAAGGCGCGTACACCGTGAAAAAGCCGTACGCTGTTGAAAAAAAAAAGGTCGCGTACAAAAAAAAACCGTACGCATTTCAAAAAAAATATGAAAGAGGCGCGTACATGAGAAAAAGCCGTACGCAGTTTGCAAAAGCCGTATAAAAAAAATTGAAACGGCTTACAAAAAAAATTAAAAAAAATATATGAAAAAAAAGGGGGGTCGGGAAAAAAAATGAAACGGCCAAAATGTTATCCATGTTTTTTTTTAGAAGCCGACAAATGTGTAATCGGCTAAGTGGTTTTTATTTTATCCCCATCATTGTTGTCTTCTCCCAACTTCGTCGACGTCCATGTTTTCCGACAAGTATGGGAGAAAGGGGGAGTATATGTAGAGTCACAGGTCTGTTCATGATCCAGATACCAGATTCAGATGCCAGTTTCCAGACTCTACAGATGATCAGTTGTTCAGACTCGACGATTGTCTTCCGAGTCCAGTTTCAGACACGCACAAGTGTGCGGTCTTATTGTCAGATGAGCATATGTTGCCATCATTATCAGAGGTCCCCATCATTCTTCTAGTTGTCAGGCCAGAGTTTTCATGTGAGCCATAGGGACTCCAGAGCAGAGGACCATTCCCTTGAGGGTAAGGGTTTTCATGTGGTATCATAGGTACACCAGAGCAGTGCACCATTCTCTGAGCCAGATGGGAGAGACCCAGTTCTCCGACGAGGAGACTTCAGGCGCAAGTTCAGACTCGATGGTCAGGTTCCGAGTCTTCAGTTGACTCACACTCCAGCCCGTTCGTCCTCCTCACCTACACGGCATGAGAAGCAACGTCCTCGACTGCAGCATGTGCGCGTTGGGTTGATATTGTCCGTAGTGTCCTGTAGAGTTGAGTTGAATTTCTTTCTGTTTGTCCAAGCTGAGCATTGCATGCTCCAGCTTGAGGGGGAGTGTTAGAGTATTCGGTTGTGCGCCCTTTATGTTGTAACAGGGTAAATGGATCCTGGAGAAGATCCATTTACCCCCATCATGTGTTTAGTCCCACATGGACCAACGGTGGGACTTGGAGGCTCTGGGAAGGCTATATAAGGAGCCCCAGACCTCCTATACTTATAGAGAAATTCTAATAGAATATCCGCCCCGTTGAGGGCTTCTCCTGTGGTTTCATCCCGCTCCTCACGGAGTAGGTTTCCACATAAAAATCTTTGTGTTCTTCGTGATTATTCTTCTTTATTTTGTTATTCCGCTTCCGCTTTCTATTTTATAACACTCATCAACTACAACAAGATAAAACCTATGCCCCTGAAGATCTAGGACACGACTTGGACCACAAATATCAAAATGAATCAACTCGAACAGACTATGACTACTTCAACCCTGACGACTCTGGAATGTGGGCCTATGATGCTTCCCAAGCTGGCATGCCTCGTACTGAAAGGTAGAACGAGGAGAAATCTGAGGAAGCACGTGATGCAACTTTTTCCGAGAAAGATGACCAAACCGAAGATGTCACATATAAGGAGAAACAGATCCAGTGTGAAAAGAAGAGGCATCAACATAAGGAGACTACTCCAATCTATAGAGACCTCCTTGCTCACGATCAGAACCAATCACCCTACCCATTAGAATGTCCTAAAATACAAGAGTAGAAGGGTCAAAAATGGTACGATAATGTAAATCCTTGGTGATTTGACTAATAGATAGTAAGTTCATAGAGAATTCAAGAGCATAAAGAATGTTCTGGAGCTGCATTGCATGGGTTAACTGCACCTTCGACTGACCAGTAATGGGAGAATGTGTCACATTAGCTATCACGACTGATCTGCCAGACTGAGTTGGGCTATAGGAACTAAATTACTCTTTATCACCACAGAGATGATGGGAAGCTCTTGAATCCATAATCCATTCTGACAAGTATGCTCTGTAACAACTCGTAAAGGTATATAATGTACCTGATGTAGATGCCGAGGTTGAGGCTGCTACCTTATATGATCCTGACGAAGAGCCAGTTGACCTAGGAGAAGGCATAATCTCCCTTAGCCTCGCTACTAACTCATCAAATCTCTGATCATACGCAGTTGAAGAACCGTTGCCCTGCTGGATATATTCTGCAACACGTGCCGAAGCTGGAAACCCATGCTCAGAATAGCATTTTCCCCAGAATGGCCTGACCTGTAACAATAGGCGCACGGTTGACGAGGGGGTCGACTACACCCCCCCCCCACGAGATGTTGCCATGACAGAGGAAGTCTGACACACTTAAGTACCACCTGAAGATATGGAGTGCATGCTCAGCCTACGGTATGCCTCCTCTATTGGGGGTATAGTGGCATCAGTCAGAATCTGAGCTCTAGCAGCATCATACTCAAAGTCAAGTACCATTAGAAAAAATCCGGTCATCACCGAATCTCTATATGCCTTGAGTTGCTCTGGCGTGGTAGTCAAGGGAATGTAGCAATGTAACTTCTTAAGCATACCCCTTAGAGAAGTGTAAAGGGTATGAAGAGGGCGACCATTCTGCTACCTCATATAATCCTGACGAAGAGCCAGTTGACCTAGGAGAAGGCATAATCTCCCTGAGCCTCGCTACTAACTCATCAAATCTCTGATCATATGCAGTTGAAGAACTGTTGCCCTGCTGGATATATTCTGCAACACGTGCCGAAGCTAGAAACCCATGCTTAGAAATAGCATGTTTCCCCAGAATGACATGACCTGTGACAATAGGCGCACGGTTGATGAGGGGGTCGACTATACCCCCCTCCCCCTTCCACGAGATGCTGCCATGACAGAGGAAGTCTGACACACTTAAGTACCACCTGAAGATATGGAGTGCATGCTCAGCCTACGGTATGCCTCCTCTATTGGGGGTATAGTGGCATCAGTCAGAATCTGAGCTCTAGCAACATCATACTCAAAGTCAAGTACCATTAGAAAAAATCCGGTCATCACCGAATCTCTATATGCCTTGAGTTGCTCTGGCGTGGTAGTCAAGGGAATGTAGCAATGTAACTTCTTAAGCATACCCCTTAGAGAAGTGTAAAGGGTATGAAGAGGGCGACCATTCTGCTTGGATGTGAAGATGTTGTGCTGAAGTTGCAGAATCTTCGATTCGTTCTTTACTGGAGAGTAAGTAGCAGCAAGAATGTCCCACATAGCCTTAGTTGTGGGTTGACTTAATATATCATTGGCTATCTCCATGGGCAAACCATCCATGAAAGCCACACATGTGCATATGCATCATCTGTCTCCCATGAGGCGTTAATCCTAATCTTGTCAGCAGGCTCCACCTGTGTGAGAATATGCTTCTTGCCATTGAATTGCATTAGACTCGTGAACTGCATGGCCCACACTTCATAGTCGTTCCATCCATCTTGACAATAGGTGCGGGACCTTTGAAGACACCCATGGATGGAACGTCAGCTTTGTTGTCGGATATGGTGATAACTATTTAGCAAGATCGGGTGATCAACAAGAAAGACTTGCGCCTACGCTGACAAACGGGAAGATGGTTGTGGGAGTAGACTCATACCACAACCTCTTCCATACTTTGAAGGCTTCATTAGGTAACTAGGGTAATTTAGATAATCATGTCACACCTAATTACCCAAGGACATGGTAGAAACACCCACAGCCCTCAAGGGCAGTGGCGGCACATAAGGCGTCACGGTGCAAGCCGCGCAGTAGGGGGCAGGTCACGGCACTTGCAGTGGAGGTGCACGGGCAGGGCGTGCTGAGGAGTGGGCGGCGGGCTGCACGGGGAGCAGCGACCTCGCAGAGGTACACCGACTGTGTGGAGTGCGGCGAGGGTCGGCGGCGAGCGCGGAAGTGCATTGGACGACGGTGCGACGCGGCAAGCTACGCGGTTGCGCGTTCACGCACTACTCGTCGCTCTGATACCATGTGGAAAGGATTGAAATGAAAGGGGTGGAATTATGGTAGCCCTAGAGCCCTCTTATATAGGAGAAAAGATCTAAGGGAAAATTACATAAAGAGACAGCGAAAAAGAAAAAATACAAGATAATACCAAAGAGATATAAATATCTCAATAGATACCATGTTTAAAAAATATGAATGCGGAAGCGTATCAGAGAAATAAAGATAAAAAAGTATGGACACCAGGATTTTACGTGAAACCCTACTCTCCAAGGTGCGGGATGAAATCACGAGAGAACGCCTCAATGGGCCGATGTGTCTATTGACTTTCTCATTTGATACAAGGGGTGTAGGGCTTCTTATATAGCCCTCACTGAGTCTCCACATCCCACAACTGGTAAATGTGAGACTAAACAACTGGATGTGGTAAATGGATCCTGAAGTGATCCATTTACCCATCTACAACATAGGTGACGCATACGCAATATACTCCAACAAGCTAGGCCTCAAGATGATGGAATAAGTTGAAAGGAACTCAAGCTTATGAAAGATGTTCAAGGAAAATCTCAATAGAGATCAAGGAGAACAAGCACAAGAAGCTGTCAAGAAATTCACATTCTAAAAGATTGAGCTAAGAAATTTAAAAGATAAAGTCCAAGAATTTTTCTAGAGACCTTCTAATTTTGTTTCATTGAAGAAAGTTTGTTAGAACCTCAAAAGAGCAAGCATCATGCATACAATCCTAGGTTCCAGCCTTCATCAGTCGAGTAATAGATAATCTTATCAATTAAAAATATTTCTAATCTGCTAACTTGAATCCCTACAGCCAAAATTTTGTATGATTGATGTTACTAATAGAATAAATGCAGGCTGGCTAAAGTGGAGAGGAGCCTCTGTTGTTCTCTGTGATAAGAAAATTCCTTTAAAGATTAAAGGAAAGTTTTACAAAGCAGTCGTGAGACCTGCTATGCTTTATGGATCTGAATGTTGGCCTGTGAACCATAGACATGTGCAGAGAATGAATGTAGCAGAAATGAAAATGCTAAGGTAGATGTGTGGACACACACGTAAAGATCGGATTCGGAATGATGCAATCAGAAAGAAAGTTGGCGTAGCTTCGATCGAGGATAAGATGCGAGAAAACCGCTTAAGATGGTTTGGACATTTGCAAAGAAGATCAGCTGATGCACCAGTTAGGAGATGCGAGTCTTGGCATGTTGAGCCGGCTAAGAGAGGGCGAGGACGACCCAAGAAGTGTTGGAAAGAGACCATACGAAGGGACCTTAGTTTTGTGGATGTAAGCCCGGGATTGGCCCAAGATAGATCTGAATGGAGGCGAAGAATCCATGTAGCCGGCCCTACTTAATTGTGGGAAAAGACTTTGTTGTTGTTGTTGATTTTTTAGTCGACTCAAACTTGAACTCAGTCAACTAAGATGTTCAATCAATTAACCATGATTTCATTTGATTGCTTTTTGTTTCAACGGTCAAAATTGAACACAGGACCTTGAACTTTCGCAAAATAGTAAACAGTTGATTAGTCGACTCATCCATTTGACCAGTTGACAAATTCGTTTTCAGTCAACTCATATTTCTCATCAGTTGACTAAATCAATTGAACTGTAACTTGAACTTTCTAGAAAACCCCTTTAGTCAACTCATCACAAAAGAAGGCAACTACTATATTGCCAACTACCCTTGTGATGAAAGAAGGGTCTGGTCTGAAGTACTACATCCACAAGCGAATCAGGGCCATGTCTCCTGAGGCCTCCCTATTGAGCATCCCTCTCCAGATCTGTCGGTTGCTTTTGCTCCTCCTAACAGTGCCCTATTCTGTGAAGGACGCAAGTGTGATCCGCACCACGGGACACACATTGATTTTTCAATGATGGTCATTTCTTGGGAGACACAGATAGAAGGGGAGCGGTCAAGAGACTCTTCTCTAAATGGCATGGTGACGTTGTTTTCCTCCAAGAGACAGATTCGGTTGTGGTCAGGGCAAACTTGGGCATCAATAGGGGGTAACCACTTCTCTGAGTATAGGGTAGTGGCAACTATTGGTAGTGCATGTGGTTTTCTTGTATCCTGGAATGATGACCTCTTTTGTTGGAAGAATAAGAGTTGTATATTTCAGAGAGCCCTAGGGTCTCTTATATAGAGAAACCCCATGGGTAAATTACATAAGACGGAACATAGAAGAATAAAAAGAACAAACAGTACACATACTACATAATTCTTTCGACACTCCCCCTCAAGATGGAGCATAAATATCGATCATGCTCAGCTTTGGTCCTCTGAGTAACGGTTTGGTGAAGATGTCGGCAGTCTGCTCCTCAGAACTAACATGTGAAGTAGAAATCAGTCACTTCTGGATCATGTCTCTGGTGTAGTGACAGTCTACTTCAATATGCTTGGTTCTCTCATGAAAGGCAGGACTATTGGCAATGAACAATGCGGCTTGATTATCACACTGTAGCTACATGGGTAGAGGTACATCTACATGCAAGTCTTCTGATACAACTTGGACCCACATCATTTCCGTACTTGCTTGTGCCATAGCCCTATATTCAGATTCTGCACTGGATCTAGCCACAACTGTTTGTTTCTTGCTTTTCCAAGAAACTAGAGAGCTACCCACAAACACAGCAAATCCTGAGGTAGACTTTCGATTCTTAGGGCATCCTGCATAGTCAGCATCCGCACATGCAAAAACAGATAAATTGATTTCCTTTCGGAACAGCAATCCTGTGCCTGGAGATTTTAGGTATCTGAGTATCATATATATAGCATCCATATGTACTTGTCTCGGTTGTTCCATGAACTGGCTTACCCGGCTAACTACAAAGGCAATATCAGGTCGGGTTATAGTTATGTAAAGAAGCTTCCCCACCATTTCTCTATACATTCTCTTGTCAACTTCTTCTGTATCATTATCATACAACTTCATGCTCGGGTCCATAGGAGTGGTAGACGGTCTGCATCCAACCATGCCCGTCTCAACAAGCATATATGTAATATATTTCCTCTGGGTCATTACTAGACCCTGTGCATTCGTGGCGAACTCCAACCCCAGAAAGTATCGTAATGTACCAAGGTCCTTTGTAACAAATTGACGACCCAACACTACTTTGATCATCTATACCCTTGAGCATCATCCCCTGCAATGTTCAGAAAGGCGGTATGCGGTATTCAGTCGGAGGGGTCACTGCATAGAGAGTATGCGGTATGCGGGAGAGTATGCGGAGAGTATGCGGATTTATGCGGTTTGGTATTTTTAATTATTAAAAATATAAATATATTTTTAATACCATGTTAATATCATCTAAATATTATATCTCTTGAATATAATAACAAAGAATTGAAGTTACCAGGAAAAAAACTATTGGGATAAAAAGTAATATAGAGTCAAATGAGCAAAAACATCAATTGAAAGAGCGTTAGGTCGGGTGTCTAAGTTTATGTTAGAGTTTCAGAAAATGTTTATTTGAAAATCGGCCGCATACTCGGTCGCATATACCGCATACTCGGCCGAGTATGCGGTCAGACCCGCCTAGAGGCCGATCTGGTCATACTCGGAGCGCCAAGGCTTCCAACTATGAGTATACGGCCGAGTATGCAGTATACTCGGTCGATTTCCTGAACACTAATCTCCTGTGACCAAAATGTCATCAACATACACCATGATGACAACTGTACCTCGAATAGTCCTCTGGATGAACAATGAGTGATCTGCATTGGATCTCTTGAATCCATGTTCTTCAATCAGATGGGACAGCTTCTGAAACCATGCCCTTGGGCTCTGTTTAAGGCCATATATTGTTGTTGGGAAACGTGAATGAGATAATCTATTCCATAGCCCTAGGCTCTCTTATATAGGAGAGTAGCCTATGGGTAAATTACATAAAGAGAATAACAAGAAAATAAAATAACAAAGAGATACAGTTATTCAATATGCGTCAACACTCCCCCTCAAGATGGAGCATAGATGTCAATCATGCTCAGCTTGGAAGCACACTTCTGAAATGGACCTCGTAACAATGCCTTGGTGAATATGTCTGCAGTCTGGTTCTCTGAAGTAACATGAGATGTGGCAATGAATCCTTTCTGAATCATATCACGTATGAAGTGACAATCCACCTCAATATGCTTGGTCCGCTCATGGAATGCAGGATTGTTTGCAATAAACAAAGCAGCCTGATTATCACATTCCAAGTTCATAGGAAGTGGTACATCTAGGCATAAATCTGTCAGCACCGCTTTCACCCACATCATCTCTGTAGTAGCCTGGGCCATAGCCCTATATTCGGATTCAGCACTAGATCTAGCTACCACAGTTTGTTTCTTGCTCCTCCATGAGACTAGGGCATCTCCAACATAGACAGCATACCCTGAGGTGGACTTCCTATCCTTGGGACATCTTGCATAGTCTGCATCTGCGCATGCTGAGATAGAAATCCCCTTTCCTTTCTTGAATAGCAGACCTGCACCTGGAGAAGATTTGAGATATCTAAGTATCATATGTATTGCATCCATATGCACCTGGCGTGGTTGCTCCATGAACTGGCTCACACGGCTCACTGTAAATAATATATCTGGCCTAGTGATCGTGACATATAACAGTTTGCCTACCAGTTCTCTATATCTTCTCCTGTCCACCTCCTCTGTGTCATCATCGTACAGCTTCATGCTAGGATCCATTGGTGTCGTAGCAGGTCGACACCCTAGCATACCTGTCTCACTCAGTAGATCTGTAACATACTTCCTCTGTGACATGACTAATCCATACGGATTTCTGGCAAACTCCAGCCCCAGAAAATACCTAAGGACTCCCAGGTCCTTGGTGACAAACTCGGTCCCCAGCCTTTCCTTTGCCTGCTTAATGCCCTGGTCATCATCACCTGTAATCAAGATATCATCAACATAAATCATGATTACAATGATACCTCTCGCCGTCTTCTGTACAAACAAGGAATGATCAGCATTGGAGCGTTTATATCCTTCTTTCTCAAAGAGGTCTGACAGCTTCTGGAACCATGCTCTGGGGCTCTGCTTAAGGCCATAGATGGCCTTATGTAATCTGCAAACCTTGGAACACTCCCCCTCAACAGCAAAACCTGGTGGCTGTTGCATATAGACTTCCTCCTGCAAGTCTCCATACAGAAATGCATTCTTCACGTCCAGTTGATAGAGTGGCCAGTCTCTAGCAACTGCAACTGATAACAGGATCCGTAGAGTGGAATGACGCGCCACAGGAGAGAACGTGTCAAGGTAATCTACCCCATATGTCTGTGTGAATCCCCGTGCAACTAGGCGTGCCTTGTACCTGTCAATGGAGCCATCTGCATTGTGCTTAATTGTAAACACCCATTTGCAACTCACCGGGCTGACATCTGGAGGTATAGGAACCAAACTCCAGGTTCCTCTAGACTGAAGTGCCGCCATCTCTTCTTCCATTGCTAGCCGCCATCTAGCATCCTGCAAAGCATCATGGTGGTTCCGTGGAATGTCTATAGCTGAAAGGGTCAATGCAAACGTCCTGAAGTCTCTAGATAGCCTTTCAAAAGACACAGCTGCTGATAATGGATATTTGGCACAGCTTCTCTTCGGCTTGCGTAAAGCGATTGGAACATCCAGATCCTCTGTGTTATCACCATGCTCCTGTAATGCATCCTGCTGAGAAATGTCGTCAGATCCATCAACATTAATATTTTCATTACATACCATAGGCGAGCTAGGTGACGGGTCAGGACCATGAGCTGGAGGAGGCCTGCGTGTGTAATGGAATGGTAGTGGGGATACTAGTGGCGGTGGTGGTGGTGGTGGCGGTGGTGGTGGTGGTGGTGGTGGTGGTGACGGTGGTTTTGTTTGTGGCAATGGTGATGGTGGTGCCATGAATACGGTATCAGGAGATATAGGTGTTGGCTGCATGTTTCCGGTTTCTGAAAAATACATAATAGTTTCAAAAAATGTAACATCTGCACTGATCATATACCGCCGACGGATAGGATCAAAACACTTGTACCCCTTTTGAGTTCTGGAGTACCCCCACAAAGACGCACTTGACAGCCCTAGGAGAGAGCTTGTCAGTACCAGGCGACAACTGATGGACAAATGCGACTGACCCAAACACACGAGGGGTAAGAATGAACAAATCCTTGTCAGGGTAAATAAGTGAAAAAGGAATCTGTTCATCCAAGACAGACGAAGGCATACGGTTGATAAGGTAACATGCAGTAAGGACTGCATCACCCCAGTAGGAGTACGGAACATGACTCTGAATAAGAAGTGACCTTGTGACATCAAGAAGGTGACGGTGTTTTCTTTCAGCAACCCCATTCTGTTGAGATGTATGAGCACAAGATGTTTGGTGAATAATCCCTTTTGAGGAGTAGTAATTGGCTAGAATGTTGGTGCACAACTCTAAGGCATTATCACTTCTCACAATCTTGACAGAAGTGGAAAAAACATTTTGAATTTCATTAAGAAAGTGGATAATAATGTTTCCTGCTTCAGATTTATTTTTCATTAGAAAAACCCATGACTCTCTAGAGAAATCATCCACAAATACAATATAGAACCTGTGTCCATGATGATCGGGAACACGACTCGGACCCCAGACATCAACATGAAACAACTCAAACTTGGAGTTACTACTCCGACCTTGACTACTGGGAAAAGACGACCTGTGATGCTTTCCCAACTGACATGCCTCACACTGGATAGGTGTGTGAGAGAGACCATAGGGTAGAACTAGACGCAACTTCTGAAGCGGTAAATGACCAAAGCGCAGATGCCACAGGAGAGGAGATACTTGTCCAGCAGGAGAAGATGTGGTTCCAGCAAATGGGGTCTGGTTCAGTCGATAAAGGCCTCCTTGCTCAGCCATGACCAATCACGTTGCCCGTACGGATGTCCTGAAAAATCAAAGAAGATGGATCAAAAATAGCTCGACAATGGAGATCCTTCGTAATCTGACTAATTGACAACAGATTCATAGAAAAATGCGGTGCATGTAGGACATTCTTGAGCTGCATAGAAGATGTCAATCTAATCTCCCCCTGATCCGTGATAGGGGAGTGGGTGCCATTGGCAATCACTACTGTCCGTCCTGGAGGAATCTGAGTGTATCCTGTAAGTAGACTCTGGTCGCCACATAGATGATGTGTAGCACCCGAGTCCATGATCCACGGTAATGTATCAGATCTACTACTGTGGAGTGCAAGTGTACTACCTGAAGTACTAGTAGAGGCAGAAGCAGACGCAGCAGCATCAGTATGACTCTCTGTAGTCGGTGCTGGACCGGATGGTGGGATAATGCCCCTGAGGCGGGCAACTAGATCATCAAATCGTTGATCCAGTGTAGCAGCAGATGGGGGCTCTATCTGCTCAGCGGCTCGTGCAGATGCAGGGAATCCATGCTTCGAGTAGCATGTGTCTTCAGTATGTTCGACTCGGTGACAATATGAGCATGTGGGCCTAGTGCGGCCACTCCTTCCACGAGGAGTACGTCCACGGCCCTGGTGATGAAAGTCGCGGCCTCTGTTGGCCGCCATAGCTGAGGGATTCTGACTCGTAGCTGCAGAAGGCACTGTGATCCTACTCAATCTGTGAAAAGCTTCTTCCATGGGAGGAATAGTCGAGTCCGCCAAAATCTGTGAACGTGCTGCCTCATACTCTGGGTCAAGTGCAGCGAGAAACACACCCACCATCGTCGCATTCCTGTATGTCTTCTGCTGTTCTGGCGTGGCAGTAAGAGGCATGAAGCTATAAAGCTTCTCGAACATCCCTCTCAATGACGTATAGAGAGAATGTAAAGGACGGTCGTTCTGCTTTATTGTGAATATATCATGTTGTAGTTGCAGGATCTTCGTCTCGTTCTTTGCCTGAGAATATGTTGCTGCCAGGATATCCCACATGTCTTTGGCTGTAGGTTGATGTAGAATGTCATTGGCGATTTCAATAGCCAATGTGCCAGATAGCCACACCTTAGCATATGCATCATCGGCCTCCCACGAGGCATGAACTCCAGTCTTCTCTGCAGGCTCGGGCTCGGTAAGAATGTGCTTCTTACCTGTAGACTTCATAATACTCATGAACTGCATTGCCCACAGTTCATAGTTCGTACCATCCATCTTGACAATGGGCGCTGGACCACGAAATGCGCCCATAGATGGGATATCTGCCTTGCTTTCTGACATACTGGAGATGGAAGACTGGAGTGACCGAGAGAAGATAATCTTTGTCTACAGTGACATAGACGGGATTAGTTGCATGTGTAGACGTCAAGCAACTAACCCCATGTATATCAAGATCTGTGCCCTAGGTTTCTGAGGCTTAGGGCACGCAGGCACGTGCAAGAGGCACGTGCGCACGCAACTGGATGTGCACTGTCAGGCAGGTGCAAGCGCTATTGCGTGCACTGGCGCACGTTGTTGCACAGCGCACAGAGATGTGAGGCGCGCAAGGATTGCGCGTAGAAGGGCGCACAGTCGCACAAAGGCCCGGGATGCGCGCTAGGCGCTGGATGCGCGCTTAGGCGCAGAGTTGCTATGCGCACAGTCGCGCACAGTTGCGCAGAGAGACTATGCGCACAGCCGCGCACAGTCGCGCACAATCGCGCTACGCGCGAGATGCGCTCGGCGCAGAAGCACCGCAGGCGATCGGAGAAGGACGGCGATCGACTGGGGCGGCGCCGAGTAGAGAGAGAGAGAAGGGAGGCCGGCGGGTGGGGCGGGTTAGGGTTAGGGTTTCGAGAACTCCGGTCTAGGACCGTCGCTCTGATACCATGTTGGGAAACGTGAATGAGATAATCTATTCCATAGCCCTAGGCTCTCTTATATAGGAGAGTAGCCTATGGGTAAATTACATAAAGAGAATAACAAGAAAATAAAATAACAAAGAGATACAGTTATTCAATATGCGTCAACAATTGCCTTATGAAATCTGCACACCATATGAGTCTCCCCCTCAGCAGCAAACCCCGGAGGCTGCTGCAAGTAGACTTCCTCCTGCAGATCTCCATACAAGAATGCATTTTTAACGTCTAACTGGAACAAGGGTCAATCACGTACCACAGCTACAGACAGAAGAATTCGAAGAGTAGAGTGGCGGGCGACTGGAGAGAAGGTATCCATATAGTCCACCCCATAGGTCTGAGTGGAGCCTCGTTCCACTAGTCGTACCTTGTACCGATCAAGGCAACCATCTGTATGATACTTGACAGTGAATACCCATTCGCAGCTAACAACAGAAGCTCCTGAAGGAGCGGGAACCAAGCTCCATGTGCCCCGCGACTGTAGGGCAGCCATCTCCTCCTCCATTGCAGTCCGCCAGCAATCAGATTTCAATGCATCCTGATAGGTCCTTGGGATCTCCACTGAAGATAAAGCCACTGCAAATCGCTGAAAGTCCCTTGTGAGGCGATGAAAGGAGACCTGTGAGGCAAGAGGATACGAAGCACAGCTGCGTTTTTGCTTTCTCATCGCAATAGGAACATCCAGATCATCAACCACTAAACTCGTCGGAGTCGATTCGCCCTACAATGATGCACCCTGCATAGGCACACTATTCGACCCATCATTAGTAGTAACATTTGAACATACATGGGGCGTGTTGGATGATTGGCGTGGAGCATGAGCAGGACCAGACCGACGGGTATAAAATTTGGTAGTGGCGAGACAAGCGGTTTTGGTGGAGGTGGTGGTGGTGGAGGAGCTGATGCAATGTTAGGAACTGGATTGGACAATGGAGGACTCACCGTAGGAGGAGGAGGGACATAAACCTCATCAGTAGATCTGTTAGAGACCAATCTGTCACCTGCAGGTGAAAAATACATAACAGACTCGAAGAAAGTGACATCAGCACTGACAAAGTATTTCCTGTTAACCGGATCATAGCAACGATATCCCTTCTGCGTCCGACAAAGCCCACAAAGACACATTTGACAGCTCTAGGTAAGAGCTTGTCAAGACCTGGGGATAGCTGATGAACAAATGCAACAACTCCAAAAACACGAGGGGTGAGTGAGAATAATTCCTTATCTGGAAAAACAACAGAAAGAGGAATTTTCTCACCAAGGACCGTGGACGGCATACGATTTACCAAGTAGCAAGCTGTAAGAACGGCATCTCCCCAAAAAGAAATAGAAGCAGAACTCTGGATAAGTAGAGCTCGAGTAATGTCAAGAAGGTGATGATGCTTTCTCTCAGCAACTCCGTTATGTTGGGAGGTGTAGGCACATGTAGTTTGGTGTATAATGCCTTTTGACAAAAGAAATTGTGAGAGAGACCGAGTACAAAATTCCAACGCGTTATCAGTACGAACATATTTCACATTGGATGAAAAGACATTGTTCACTTCATCGATAAGATTTTTAATAACATCACCAGCTTCAGATTTATTCTTTAACAGGAAAACCCACGACAGACGAGAGAAATCATCAACCACGACAAGATAAGACCTGTGCCCCTGGTGATCAGGGATACGACTGGGACCCCAAATATCAATATGGAGTAATTCAAAAGGGGAGCCACTGCTTCGACTCTGACGACTCGGGAAGTTAGCTCTATAATGCTTCCCTAACTGACAAGCTTCACACCGAAAGGACGAACTTGGAGATATCTGAGGCAAGAGGTGACGCATCTTCTGTAGAGGGAGGTGACCAAAGCGTAGATGCCATGTATATGGAGAGACAGATCCAACAGCATGAGAAGAGACTCCAGCATATGAACTCTTGTTGAGACGATAAAGACCATCCTGCTCAGAACCACAGCCAATCAATCTGCCCATTAGAATGTCCTGAAATATAAAAGAAGATGGGTCAAATATAACGCGACAATGCAAATCTTTTGTAATCTGATTAATAAAGAGTAAGTTCAACGAAAATTCTGAGGCATGTAAGACATTCTTGAGACGCATGGAAGGGGATAACAAGATCTCCCCCTGTCCAACAATGGGGGAATGAGTCCCATTGGCAATGATCACCGACCTCCCTGGAGAAATCTCTCTGTATGAGATAAGTCTGTCTCTGTCTCGACATAGATGGTGCGTAGCACAAGAGTCCATGATCCAATCGGAGATGTCTGAACTACAACATGTGGTAAAGGCACAGGCACTACCTGAGGTACTAGCCGTGGCAGAAGTACTGGCTGAAGCAGACGCAGATACATCAGAAGGGCCTCTAGAAGAGTCTGTAGAAGCAGGAGGCATAAGATCTCGTAACCGAGCGACGAGTTCTTCGAACCTCTGATCCGAAGTAGCAGATGATGGAGATGCAACATGTTATGCCACCCGCGTTGATGCTGGAAAGCCATGCTTCGAATAGCATGTATCCTCCGAATGACCTGGACGGTGACAAAAACTGCAAGGTGGATGGGACCGACCACCACGGCCTCCAGTTCCACGACCACGGCCACGAAATGAAGAAGAGGAACAACTCTCCCTCTGGAAGCAGCCATCGTAGAGGGGGGCGTAGATGTGCTAGATGGAATAGAGATACGACTAAGCCTCCGGTAGACCTCCTCCATAGGAGGAATGGTAGCATCTGCGAGTATCTGTGATCTGGCCACATCATATTCAGGATCAAGAGCCGCAAGAAGGACTCCTACCATGGTAGCATTACGAAATTTCTTATACTACTCTGGTGTGGCCGTCAGAGGGATAGTGTTGTAGAGTTTCTCAAACATCCCCCTAAGGGTTGTATACAAAAAAAGAAGTGGTCGCTCATTCTGCTTCATGGTGAATATGTCGTGCTGCAGTTGTAGCATCTTGGTTTCATTTCGGACCTGGGAACATGTCGCCGCAAGAATGTCCCACATCGCTTTAGTGGTGGGCTGATGGAGGACGTCATTAGCAATCTCCATCGACAACGTGCCGGACAGCCAGACTTTGGCATACGAGTCGTCAGCCTCCCAGAGGCATAAATCCCTGTCTTCTCTGCTGGCTCATCCTCGGTAAGAATGTGCTTCTTACCGTTTGATTTCATGAGACTCATGAACTGCATCGCCCAGAGCTCATTATTCGACCCGTCCATCTTCACTATTGGTGCGGGACCTTTGAACGCGCCTATGGAGGGCATATCAACCTTGGATTCTGACATATCGTCGCAGGAGAAGAACTAGGGTTTGTAGACAGAGTGACAGACGTCTACACAAACTGCATAGGATTCGAGTGCGTGTGTAGACATTACGCACCCAAGTCCATAGATATGGCGAAGTAGGCGGCTACTACCAAGCCGGCAAGGGGCACACCGGTGCCGGCTAGAACAAAGCCAGTAGGATGCGGGGCCGGCTAGGGCAAGGCCGGCAGGGGGCGGGTGCCGGGACCGGCTAGGGCACGACCGGGAGGTGAGGTGCCGGTTAGGGCACGGCTGGAGGCGGAGACCCGGGGCTGGAGGTGGGGGCCTGAAGGCGGGGCTGGAGGCAGAGGCGGGGTGGGAGGCGGAGGTGGGGAGCCCGAGAAGGTCTGGCGGCGACGGTGACGGGAAGAGAGGGGGGCGGCAGGTGGGATGAGAGGGAGCCTAGGGTTTAGGCTCTGATATTATGTTGGAAGAATAAGAGTTGTTGTATATTCCAGAGAGCCCTAGGGTCTCTTATATAGAGAAACCCCATGGGTAAATTACATAAGATGGAACATAGAAGAATAAAAAGAACAAACAGTACACAGACTACATAATTCTTTCGACATCTTTGAGTGGGAGTATAAGCTAGTGGGCAACCACATGGTTTTCGTGCTGCTAAAAAGTAAGAGATCCGGAGTGTGCATGGTTTTCTCCTGCATCTATGGTTCCACTGACCATGCACACCACCAACACCTCTGGTCTTATCTAAGAACTACCAACAGTTGGCTTATTGGAGGTGATTTCAATGTCATGTTACTTTCCTCAAGTCGTCCTCACTTGCGTGGGGGGCAAAGACCAGGGACTGTTTTCCTCGGCTCGTGAAGCTCCAATTCATATTCCCTTTGGCATGTGTCCCTTCTCTCCCCAGCTCCAGATTGGATCACACCCCATCCTGTGGTTGTCTAGGGAGACCTCTCTCCTTCGTTCTTCATATTTGAGAAATCTTGGTTACCTGAGAAGGGTTTCAAAAGTATGGTTGCAGAGTTCTGGTCCTTTTTCAGTAGAGAATTCACGACTACGGTTAGACTTTTTCGCAAGTTGGAGGCCTTACGAAAGAAGTTGTGCATCTACAAAAAGGAGATTTGAGAGAATCATCTTGCTCGTTGTAATGTGGCTCAGGCGCAGTTAGTGACTGGATCGAGTGGAGGACACCCGCAAGCTTTCTCTGGTTGAGCTTGTAGAGAGGGGGAGAGAGAGAGGCAAACCAACAAATTCTACAGGAAGAGGATAAGAAACAAGAGGTAGAGTGGCATTAGAGGTCCAGACAACATTGAATCAAGGAGGGGGATGTCAACACAGGTTTCTTCCGTATTATGGCCAATAGGAGATGTCATCATAATTTCATTCAGGCTATTTCGATTGTGGGTGACTGGTCGAGGGAGATCGTGATGTGGGCACGGCGACAATGGAGTACTTTCATTGCATGGTTGGTAGATCGCAGAACCGGAATTGGTGCTTGCTTGGAATGGGGCGTTAAACCTCTCGCCTAACCAACGGACTAAGTTCACGAGGAATTTTCATGTCGACAAGGTCCATACAAGCATTTGGGAGGTGAACGCTAATAGGGTACCATGGCCTGATGGATTCCCGATGTTGTTCTTCAAGGAGATCCGGGACATTACTCATCCTGATCTGCTTAAGGTGTTGGGGGAATTCGTAACAGTCAATCACAATTTCGACAGGCTCAACAGAATGTTGTGTTTCCTCCTCCCCAAGGAGGGTGCTGAAAGGATTAAGGCATTCTGTCCCATTGCATTATCTAACACGGTTTACTTGATCATCGCCAAAGTGTTGGCAAACCACCTGCACCTTGTTCTAAAGGATTTGATTTCTTTGGAGAAGATCAATGTTGTTGGAACCGGACCGGACCGGCTGGTTGGACCAGTGAACTGGGGCTAGAATGGTCTGATTAATCGGTTTTGGCGGTTCTGTTCGAGTTGGTGTATTTTTGGTATGAACATCAATTCAATTTATTATTTGCAACCTGGTTTAACATGGTTTAATTAAACCACTAAATCGCAATTCAAATTTGAATTTATTATAAAATAATGATAGCATGGGTGTTGAACTCATGACCTTAAGTTACCAATCACAGAGCACTAACCAATTAGGCAAGTACTCCACCTCAACTTCTTGAAACGGTTGGATAAAAAATAAAACTAAACTATTACTATTTCACAAGGTATTCAATATAAATATTATATATGTATATGAATAGTATTTGTTGGGAAAAATCGAGTAATCTATTATTCCAAGGAACCCTAGGCTCTCTTATATAGAGAGAGACCCAATGGGTAAAATACATAGATGTCCAGAAATAAAACAGAAATTAATAAACGATACATAACATCATAACATAAGTCTCTACACTCACCCTCAAGGTGGAGCATAGATGTCTATCATGCTCAGCTTGGAAGAACATCTCTGGAAAGGTCCTCTGAGCGGAGGCTTGGTGAATATATCAGCAGTCTGATCCCCTGAGCTAACGTGTGATATAGATATCAAGCCTCTCTGGATCAGGTCTCTCGTGTAGTGGCAGTCCACTTCGATATGCTTTGTTCTTTCATGAAATGCTGGATTGTTGGCAATAAACAATGTTGCCTGATTGTCACACTGAAGCTGCATGGATAAAGGTACAGCTATATGTAGATCTTCTAGCACAGCTTGAACCCACATCATCTCCGTGCTTGCTTGCGCCATGGCCCTATATTCTGATTCAGCACTGGACCTTGCCACAACAGTTTGTTTCTTGCTTTTCTAAGAAACCAGAGAGCTTCCAACAAAAACTGTGAATCCTGAAGTAGACTTTCGATCTTTAGGGCATCATGCATAATCCGCGTCTGCACATGCTGAAATAGATAAATATGTGCCCTTTCGAAATAACAACCCTGAGCCTGGAGAAGACTTTAGATACCTCAGTATCATGTATATGGCATCCATATGGGCTTGTCTTGGATGCTCCATAAATTGACTCACCCGGCTTACTGCAAAAGCAATATCAGGTCGAGTTATGGTAATATATAGGAGCTTACCCACCATCTCTCTATATCTCCTCTTGTCTACTTCTGCAGTGTCATCGTCATACAACTTCATGCTTGGATCCATAGGAGTACTCGATGGTCCACATCCAGCCATGCTTGTTTCAATCAACAAATTTGTAATGTACTTCCTTCGGGTCATCACCAGAGTCTGTGCATTCCTGGCAAATTCCAACCCCAGAAAGTATCTTAGGGCACCAAGAGCCTTTGTGACAAACTAACGAACCAGGAATGCTTTTGCCATCTCTATTCCCTGAACATCATCTCTTGTAGCCAGAATATCATCAACATAGACCATGATGACCACCGTACCTGTAGAAGACTTCTGAATGAACAACGAGTGATCTGCATTTGATCTTTTGAACCCCTGTCGTTCAATCAGGTGGGAAAGCTTCTGGAACCACGCCCTTGGGCTCTGCTTAAGGCCATAAATCGCCTTGTGAAGTCTACACACCATATGCTTCTCCCCCTCAGCAGTGAACCCCGGTGGTTACTGCATGTAGACTTCCTCCTGCAAATCTCCATACAAAAAGGCATTCTTGACATCAAGTTGAGATATAGTCCAGTCACGTACCACAGCAACTGATAAAAGAATACGAAGAGTAGAGTGACGAGCCACTGGAGAAAATGTATACATATAGTCCACGCCATAGGTTTGTGTGAAACCTCTCGCGACTAGTCGTGCCTTGTACCGATCTAGACTGCCATCGGCATGGTATTTTACTGTAAATACCCACTTGCAGCTAACAATGGACGCGTCAGGGGGAGCATTAACCAAACTCCATGTGCCACGAGACTGTAAAGCACGCATCTCTTCTTCCATAGCCTGTCGCCAGCAATCAATCTTCATAGCTACCTGATAGGTCCGTGGTATGTCCACAGAAGACAAAGCCGCAGCAAATCTCTGAAAGTCGCATGTGAGACGATGAAAGGACACCTGGGAAGCAAACGGATAAGACACACAAGTCCGTTTCTGCTTCCGAATAGCAATGGGAATATCAAGGTCGTCGTCCTCTGTACTGGATGGTGTAGTCTCCTCCTGCAATGAAGAATCCTGCACATGTACCATATCTGACCTATCAGTAGTGACGTCATCTGAACATACCCGAGGCGTGATGGATGTCTGATGTGTAGCATGAGCAAAACCTGACCGACGCGTATAGAATTTAGGTAAGGGTGGAATAAGCGTTTGTGGAGGTGGCGGTGGTGGTGGTGGTGGTGGTGTAGCAACCGGAGCTGGAGTGGACTCAGGTGAACTCAAGCTAGGAGGAGGGACATAGACATCATTGTTGGTAGTGGACGAGACCGGTCTGTCACCTGCAGGGGAAAAGTACATAACGGACTCAAAAAATGTGACTTCAGCACTGACCAAATATTTCTTTTCCACGGGGTCATAACAGCGATAACCCTTTTGAGTCCGAGAGTAACCTACAAAGACACACTTGACAGCTCTAGGAGAGAGTTTGTCAAGTCCAGGAGACAGGCGATGAACAAACGCAACGGTACCAAAGACACGAGGAGTAAGTAAGAATAATTCCTTATCAGGGAAAATGACAGAAAGAGGAATTTTCTCACTTAAGACAGATGATGGCATTCGATTAACCAGATAGCATGCTGTAAGGACAGCATCCCCCCAGAAAGTGATAGGAGCACAACTCTGAATAAGAAGGGTTCGAGTAATGTCAAGAAGACGACGATGTTTTCTGTCTGCCACGCCATTCTGTTGAGAGGTGTAAGCACATGTGATTTGGTGAATAATACCCTTAGACGAAAGAAACTGAGAGAGAGAACGGGTGTAGAATTCCAATGCATTATCTGTACGAACATATTTGACAGTAGAAGAGAAAACATTCTGCACTTCATTAATCAAATTTTTAATAATATCCCCTGCTTCAGATTTATTCTTTAAAAGAAAGACCCAAGATACACGAGAAAAATCATCCACCACCACTAGATAAAACATGTGTCCCTGATGATCAGGTACACGACTCGGACCCCAAATATCAATGTGAAACAACTCAAACGGGGAGCTACTACTCCGACTCTGACGACTAGGAAAGCTAGATCAATGATGCTTTCTGACATGCTTAACAGTGAAAGGACGAACTGGGAGAGATCTGAGGCAAGAGATGACGCATTTTCTGGAGAGGGAGATGGCCAAACCGAAGATGCCAGATGTACGGAGAGACTGATCCGACTGAATGTGAAGAGACACCAGCATAAGAGTTTCGGACCAGACGACAGAGACCATTCTGCTCAGAGCCACAGCCAATCACCCTGCCCGTTAGTATGTCCTGAAAAATAAGAGATGAGGGGTCAAATATAGCACGACAGTGCAAATCCTTCATAATCTGACTAATAGATAACAAGTTCATGGAGAACTCAGGAGCATGTAAAATATTTTGTAGATGCATAGTAGGTGATAAGGAAACCTCCCCCTGTCCAGCGATGGGGGAATGAGTACCATCGGTTGTCAGTACTAAGCGGCCATGTGGGATGTCCCTGTAGGACTCAAGTCTCTCTCTCTCTCTCTGTCACGGCAGAGATGATGGGTGGCGTCAGAATCGATAATCCAATCAGAGAGGTCATGACAAGATGTAAAGGCAGTGACACTACCTGAGGTACTGGCAGCGGCTGATGAACTGGCAGAAGTTGTAGCAGCAACATCTAAAGGTCCTCCTGGCGAATCAGTAGATGAGTGAGGCATAATATCACGTAGACGTGCCACAAGCTCTTCGAATCTGTTATCGGCAGTAGAAGCTGACTGAGGAGGAACATGCTCGGCTACACGCGTTGATGCTGGAAACCCATGCTTAGAGTAGCATGTATCCTCCGAGTGGCCGGTGCGGTGGCAGAATGAACACAGCTGGCGAAAGCGACCTCCTCGTCCACGGGGTCCACGTCCACGACCAGAAGACTGTCCACCTCTCCCACGCGATACTGCCATCGCCGATGGGGGTGGAGTAGACATGCTGGAGGAGATTGATATGCGACTGAGCCTCTGATAAACGTCTTCCATAGGAGGAATAACCGCATAGGCCAATATCTGAGAGCGGGTTGCCTCATACTCAGGATCGCGTGCTGCAAGTAGTACGCCCACCATGGTAGCGTTCTGAAATGTCTTCTGTTGCTCTGGAGTTGCTGTGAGTGGTATGGTACTGTATAGTTTCTCGAACATCCCTCTCAGGGACGTGTACAACGAGTGAAGTGGCCGCCCATTCTGCTTCATCGTGAATATATCATGCTGAAGCTGTAACATCTTGGTCTCGTTCCGCACTTGAGAATAAGTAGCGGCCAGAATATCCAGCATTGCCTTGGCAGTGGGCTGATGAAGGACGTCATTGGAAATCTCCATCGACAGTGTGCCTGATAGCCAAACTTTGGCATAAGAGTCATCAGCCTCCCAAGAGGCATAGATCCCAATCTTCTCTGTCGGCTCATCCTCGGCAAGTATATGCTTCTTACCGTTTGACTTCATGAGATTCATGAACTGCATCGTCCAGAGCTCATAGTTTGTCCCGTCCAACATCTTGACTATTGGCGCAGGACCCTTGAAGGCGCCTATAGAGGGCATATCGACCTTGTGTTCTGACATATCGTCGTAGACGAAGAACTAGGGATTGTAGAGCAGAAACAGTTGTCTACAAGGACTTGATCGAATTTGAGTGCATATGTAGACGTTACGCACTCAAATCCATGGAGATAGAACAGTCGACGAAAGTGGTGGCGTCGGCGTGGAAGGAAGGGAACTTGACGGTAAGGGTCTCCTACCTAGGGCTCGGCCCGACAGAGGAGAGAGGCGGGGCCCGACGGCAAGAAGGCGAGACCCAACGGCGAGATGGGAGCCCCGGCGGCAAGAGGGGGGCCCGGCGACGAGAGGAGGCCCTAGCGGAGGCGAGGGGCCTCGACGGCGACGAGGAAAGACGGTGGAGGAGGGGAGGGACAGCGGCGGTGGAAGGTAGGGTGGGCGGGTACGGCGGCGGAAGGGAGGAGCCTAGGGTTAGGGTTAGACCCTTGGCTCTGATACCATGTTGGGAAAAATCGAGTAATCTGTTATTCCAAGGAACCTTAGGCTCCCCTATATAGAGAGAGACCTAATGGGTAAAATACATAGATGTCCAGAAATAAAACAGAAATTAAACGATAAATAACATCATAACATAAGTCTCTACAGCATTTAATGTTGCACATTGAAGAATATGTTTTATGTATAACGTAAAATATTGACATTTTTTGCTTAATTATATCTATTTCAAGTGTACTTGAGCACTTGTTTTGTACATGTTTTGATTCATTCTGGTTTAATTATCAAGTTCAATCACTTTTTACTTATCGGTTCGGTTTATCTGGATTTAAAAAATGATTACGTCATTATACATTTGAAACAGATTGATTCAATGGTCCAACCGATCCAACCTTTTTCACGATGTTTCCGATTCGGTTTTAGAAAACATTAGTACAAAGGACATTCATTCCATAGTAGTTATGGAAAATGATTAAGGAAGAAGCTCGAGCACAAAAAAGAAGCTCAAGTAGGAAAACTCAAGATGGTGATTGGAAAAGAGATCATGCACATGAAACTACAAAGAACTTCATGTTTTGGAAGATCAAGCTAAGGATACATAAAACGAAATCGAAGACTTTTTCTAGTCTTTTTAACTTTTTTTGTTATAGAAAGTCTGCAAGAACATCTCTTGGATTTTAGGTTTCAGTCATGAACATTTGACTAATTGATAATCCAGTCGACTAACATTAAACCCCAAAATCAAATATTTTCTCAGAATAATTTATAGAGGACGCAACCCTTGATCTAAATTGACTAATATTCAACCAACCAACCTCGATTCTCATTTGACTACATGTTGTACCAACAGTCAACAAATGGAATGTTAAAAAATTGAACTTTTGGAAATATTTTTCTAAACCAAAAAATAGGGAACATATGTGGTGATGTCTGCCATGAATTATATTAATGTGTTAATATAAGAGGTTCAACAATCACGTCTCGAGAGACCTAGCCAGGTGACTCACATTCTCAACATAAAAGCGCTCTACGTAGAAGATGACCATGTTACGTGTCAGCCAAATTGCCCATAATGTGGCCTCGGGTTCAACAGCTCAACGATATGTTTGAATTAATTAGCCACCAAAGAGTTTCAGAAGTTCATGTGTGAGAAGATGTCCACCGAATGGATGTCTGCAACATCCCAAATATGGCGTAAACTCAGAGTAGAAAAGATGGTTGAGATCTTTAGGTTATTAACTGCAAAGAGAGCAAGTGTGATCACCATTTTGGGTGAAAGTGGATATATTCTTCAGTTAGCATCTGATCAGTTGATTCATCCATTTGATCATTCAACTAGTTCCTTTTCGGGCGACTCATCTTTCTCATCATTCGCCTAATTCACTTTCACAGTAATCTTAAACTTTTAGGAAAAATCCATTTAGTTGACACAGCACCAACTGACTCGTTCATTTTCCAGATGATTAATATTTTGTTTAGGCAACTAATATTTTTTTGGTATTTGTTTCCAACCACCACCCAACTCAACTTAATACCCTTAAAAGTGTTTGCCCTTGTGGAGCCTATAAGTAGGAACCCATGCCACCATTCTCATCATCAAAGTGAAGAAATCACTTTTATTCACTAAGCTTCCATTTCAACTATTGTATGTTTTGAAAGCCCTTTATAAGTGAGCTACACTCTCAAGCTTTCACTTCAACTCTGTAAGATCATTTTATCACCTCGGATCACATTAAATTATGAGTATTCTACTTTGCTATAGTTTTGTTTTGAACCAAAATTTGCTATAATTGTAATGGTGGCCAATCTGTAAGAGACCATCTTCCCTACTTGGAGGAGAAGTTTACTTTAATAGGACTAGAATGGTATTGTAATATGGTTGGATTATCTGCCTAAGCAATCTGATCAGAAGGAAGACCAAGGAGGCGTTTGGAATGGGGATGTCCCTCCACTTGATGGGATATTCCTCAACCACCCTCCGTTTCCTAAGATGGATGAAGAACCATCAAATCTTTTCTCCTTCTTTCTTTCAATCAACTCACATTATTTGTTATCCTTCTTTCAATCAACTCAAATCATTTCTTTCACTCTTACCCAAAAATAATATATATATATATAATCAATAAATAAAAAAATATTATACAATCACATCCTTCATTTAATAATTATAAAACAAATCAAATCCAATCATTCTCTCAAATTCCAACAAAGTCTCATCATAACAAATCTTCCCAACAACCACCCCCCCCCCCTCTAGACACCTTTTTACCACATGGCTATCATCAGGACCCCCCCACTAGAGGGATAGGCCCCATTCTATCACGTTGATATCCAAAGTCAGGAAACTTGGAACGTGATTTTGACACGAGAGGGTTTACATGTTAAAAAAATCGTTGTGTGATAGTGGTTGCATTATTCTTTCTATTTTTTGTGGTTGAACAGTGATGCAACCTGTTCTTTCTTGAATAGTACTTGTGCGTTATAGATACTCAAATATCTTAAAAAGGACCGGCTACAAAATAAGTGTAAGTTATTTTCTATCAAATAAAAACATTTTAAGTTCAAAAGATTAGATTGTTTCCAAACTAAAGAAGAAAATACAACTACATGAAAAAAGATACCATGCAATTAAATCAAATTCTAAGTTCAATGGAATTATTTTACTATAATCAGATTTAAAGCAACATAAGCTCCTCCAATCGTTGATCGGAAAGATCATATCTAAACTGTGGGAAAAAAGAGCGTTCATCACATTTATCCACCACCAAACAATCCGGGTGTTCAGCCAGTGCCATAAGCCTCGGGAATCTCACTTGTAGAGTCACACCCTCGCTCCAATCTTCTGTCTAGAAACGGAAACACGTACCCTCCCCAACAACCAGTCTCAAGAATGGATGGATCACCTAAGCCACATTGCACGTGCCACACCAGAAGAACGGCACGACCACATATCACCACCACCGGGGAAAGTGAGGCTCGCCTCGTAAATCCTTTTGATGAAGATGTAAACCAAATTGGTACAGTCATCCCGAATACGGGTAACCCACTTGCTAAGCAAAGCATTATTCATCTCCTCCAAGCTAGGGACCCCAAGGCCATCATCGTCCTTCGAATAAGACATTGTATTCAGTCCAACAAAGGAAACCCCTTTGATCGCTCAGATGACAACCAGAATAACCATCTCATAATGGTCTTAAGCCTCTTCTGCACACTTGTAGGTATCAGTCTCAAGGAGAGAAAAAAATAAAGGTCTCACACCAGTCTACCACCTCTGGATAAGAAGACCGGCCTCCAACCTATCGATCTCTACTCCAATTTCTCCATCACCAGAAACCAATCAGCAATACACATCCTCTCAGACACCAAGGGTACACCAAGGTATCAAAAAGGCAAGTCCCTTCGCGGCGATCGCAATCAACCAACACATAGATCAATCTCTGCATTAGTCATGCCAAGAGAAATGAATTATGATTTCTCTCTATTGAGCCTCAAACCAGACACGGCACCAAAGATGTCAAGAACCACCGAAAGTCCCCCCCAACTATCTTCGCTACCTTCCTAAAGAGAATTGTATCATCTACATACTATGGAATGAGTATTGAAATCTCCTCCAATGTGTATCCACTACAAAATCCTCCCATCGCGATGCGGTCAACCATGACCGTCAAGGCATCAGCCACAAACACAAAAAGTATAGGTGCATGAGGGAAACCCTAAAAAACTCCACGTTAAGGGTGAAAGCATCCCCCTTTCAACTGGCTATTCACAAGAATCACACAAGAAGTCGCCGTGATACACTGCTTCATCCATGAGATCCACCTATCTGGGAAGTTACGTCTGTGTAGTGAGGCCCAAAGAAATCTCCAGTCAACACAATCATACGCCTTCGAAAAATCCATTTTCCACAACACTCCCCTAGTTCTTCTACGCCAGTCTGCCACGATCTCCAATGATGTAACCACGATGTCCATAAGGTGCCTACCAGATACGAAAGCACTCTGAACCGAAGAGATGATCTTTTCAACACTCCCCTCAATCGATTGGTCAATACCTTTGCTAGGATCAAATAGGTTGCACTGGATAATGCAATTGGCATGTAGTCCTTAATCTGTGTTGCAGCATCCTTCTTGGGAAGTAAGAAAAGGAAAGAGTGATTTATCCTATCAAAACCAAAGTTTCCTTCCGCGAATTCAGTCACAACCGCCAACACCTCGTCCGCCACCAAGTCCCAAAATTCCTAGAAGAAGAAAATGGGAAAACCATCTGGTCCAGGGCATCCATCCGGATTTAGTCTAAACAAAGCCTCACGAATCTTTAGAAACCCAAAAGGCTTCATCAATGACTCCACATCCGAGTCTAAAATGGGGCTCACCCTTGCGATTAGGGTTTCTTGAAACGGACTTTTCGGTGCCTTCCCCTACGTCGATCACGGTGATTTTCATGTTTACCAGTTGTGATTTTGCCCCTTGGGCTTCCATCGAAACCAGTTCAGCAACCATCGGAGGTGTCACCGACGCCTCACCATCACCGACAATGACCAACCAAAGTGTTACCAGCTTCTGCCCAATCATCAGCACCGCGCATGAGGGGGTGGTGGCTTTACACCTCGCAACACCACCACTACCTCTGAGCCATCACCCGGTAGTAATCTGGATCTATAGAGATCCACTACATTGCCAAATTGGATGAGAGCTTCCCTCAGGAACTCCACCCTCCTATACCTCAATAGAACATCTGACATCGAGACCTTCCAAATAGGGTCCTCCTCTCATAGCCCTTTGACCTTCCAATTTGGTTGTTCTTGATTATTTTTTTAGATTATCTTGGGCCTTCTTGATGAAACATAAGTCTGATTGTATCTATTATGAAAAACATTATCATTGAAATCATGAAATTTTTTTCTGCTAGTGTCAAATATGTTCAATCTGACTATGTTTTAGAATAATGTACCAGTCGATTATCTCAAATTTTAAAGTCATGTGGGATCTTACACCAAATGTCTTGTGTCTATACTTCTCAGCATAATGGTTTAAGGCAAAATACGCTCATCTTTTAGATGTTACCAGGACTCTTCTGCTACAGAGTCATGCTCTTCACTCCTGCTAGGGAGATGTTCTCACCGCTTGCTACATGATCGATCGTAGAACATCCTCTATGTTAGAAGGACAGGTTCCTAACTCGAATGCATTTCTCGAAAAGAACCTTTTCTCCCTAACATGTAATGTCTTTGGTTGTGTGTGTGACCTTACTCCATCACTTGATTCGTGGTCATGACAATTTATCTCCGAGATCTCTCAAATATATCTTTGTGGGCAACTCTAGGATCAAAAAGGATACCGTCATACCGATGCTTTGGCCGTGTCATATAAAAGTACTATGATAGTGTTGATGTCACCTTATTTGAATCTAATATGTATTTTCCTGTCACATGTGACAAGATGACACACTCTAAGTTTGACACTGAGGTGTACCTTCCACCTCCATCTCCTTCTCTCACACCGCCCACTATGATTGAGACATTACCACATGTGTATATATGCAGACACGTCACTAGTCGACCTCTTGCTCATGTACGTTCCCCATCAACCATCATGCCCGAGATAAATTCTAAACATAAGATGTCCATTGATGGCTCCGCCTCTAAGTTGTGTCTCCCCTACCCCTCCATCGTGCTAACAGTGCAGCATCCCCACTGCTCCAAGGCTTGGCAAGCCACTCCACCACCGGTATGGTACCCTCACTCAACAGCCCAACGTCGCACCAATAGTCCGCCACCCCCTTCTCACCACTATCAGTACGATACCTTCCGAAGTTTTGATTTTTGGTCTGTTATTCAAGATACTGTGGATAATATTAATGGACCATCACATCACAACTGATTTGTGCTGAATAATCAAAATTGAAATTAATTTGGATACTTCCATTACTACGTAGCTTTCCCATTATGTTACGGTTCCTTGTTTGGGCAAGAGGAAACCACACCACTTTAGGGTGAGCATGTATGTGTTTAGATGGCAATCCCCAAATGGCAAGGATTCCTAATTGTTATAAAGGATCAAGTTGCAAGTTGCCTCATATGAAAATGACAATGATGGGTCACGAAAAAAAATGAGAAAAGAACATCGATGTGGTTATTATAAGCCCAAAGAAACTACTTGATATTTTTGGACTCCATCGGAGGCATGTCAAATGGGCCGGCCCGACCCAAGCTCGGCTCGTAAGAATTGGGTCGGGCATGGGCTTGGGCTTAAAAAAAGAAAAAAAACGTGGGCTTTGGGCTGGCCCAAGGCCCGAATTCTTTAATGGGCTTGGGCATGGGCCCCTCAGGACCTGACCCAGCCTGGCCCATGCTCATACCTAATTGGACCGCACCGAACGTATCACACTCCAAACTCCTTCATATAATTGGCTAAACATGTAAATGATTTTGACAAATTACCATCATTCCACGTGAATTCAAATGGAGTTCCAACGGAATTGGATTGCATACTTAGTCCATGTCACTAACCTCAGAAATTATTCCCAAGCCTACTAGCGAAAAAAGTGGTTCATATCGCACCCGCTATGAGAGTCTAACTACTGCATCATTTGGGTTGCTAAATTGCAATCAGATAAACAGAAAGCGGGTTTGAAACTATACAATCATAGTAATCGGTAGCGTAAATTACAAGTGTTACATGTATTTTCATATTAGTCAGTGACAAAATTCTAGAGTTTACCAAGAGACAGTCTGCTTCGAACGATGGATTGCATTACAATAGGCTTAAAGAGGTAAGCCCGACCTTATTTAGGATCCCACCTTTATCAAAACCCGTCTAGATGGAGCTTATGCCCAATTCTCTTCGCCTCGGAATGTAATAATTAGATGGAGTAATTGGAATGACATTACATTAGAACCGCTTTGCAGGTCTTCGGGAATACGCACCTGCATCCCCCACTGTCCTTTGGCGCAGGAATCCGGGGAGATACGGCCGTCCCTGCCGCGCATGAGGGCAGTGAGACCGTCGATCTCGCGCTCCTCGTAGACGTAGATCTTGAGGGAGAGCTTGGAGCCGTAGCCGCGCTCGGGCCATGAGGAGGGTCCTGCGTCTGGGACGAGGGTGGGCGGGCAGGTGGGGAAGGAGCGGTCGGCGATCCGAGTGAGGAGAAAGGTGGAAGCCACGAGGACAAGGGCTCCGATCTGGTGGGAGCGCGTGCAGGAGGTGTTCTTGGTGGCTCTGGAGGAGGAGCTCGCCATTGTTCTCTTTCTCTGCCTCGTGTGTGTAGTGTCTTGGACATTGTGTGTAGTCTACTAAAACGAATCATACCATAATTGTAAAATATCTCTCTCATAGTAGCTAAACTCGAGTTTAATTTGGAAGGAGGTTATCCATACCTTACGCAGGTTATCTCCTATGTTTTCTTGGAAGTTTTCCTTCAAATTTTCATCTCCAACCTGTGGGCCCACCATGTATTTTTTTATTTTCATCATATGTGGCTCGTTTGAAAATCACACTCTCTCTCGTTTAATACATCAAATCGCTCATTTCTCTTTAGTCCATTACAATAAAAAAATATTATAACATACAATCACGTCACAGGCTATGAAATATTGATATTGTATCAGTCCGCCCGGAAAAGGATATATCGAAAATATATCAGGATATTTCGACGATATCGATGGAAATATCGGAAAGGGCTCGAAAAACCATTTTTTTAGTGTCTTTCAGAAATTAAGATCATTAAAGATATAAAAATAGCAAATGATCTACAAATACACGCTTATATCACACATATCGATCATTCATACCCCATAAATCGCACATATCGATCATATCGATATATTGTTGTTAATGTCGATTCGTGACTTAGATATTGGAAATGCATTACATTCAAGTTTTTATAACATTAAATAACTTACAGATATACACCTACATGACACATATAGATCATTTATGATCTATATATCACATATATAAGTCATATCAAACATATCGTTGTTCGTGTTGATTGGTGATTAATAAACACTGAATTGGAATCAAAGTATCTAAGTTAAGGCAACACATTTAGAACACATGTTTTGTTCATTGAAGAGATAATGATTGATGAGACAATGTTCCTTTCGTATAAAGATTTATCTATTCGTAAAAATAAATGAAACACATGTAAGTTAATGCAATATTGTAAAAGAGATTACATAGAACCAAAAGCTCTTGAAAGATCTGAATTGGCCCCCTGCCCTATTTTCTCTCATAACGGATTGCAGGCTCAATGAACTCACAGTAGTTTTCCTATGTCATGTATGAGTACATGACCTTATAATCCAAGACATACTACATGTATTGATGGTCATCGATCCCTATGAGTATCACAATACGAGGATAAACAACACTGGATCTGGTATCACGAGGGGCACGACGAGGCTGCGAAGTACTGACTTGAGATCCTCGGGGTGACGACGACGGAGTAGGAGACGATCTTTACGGGGGAGGAGGAGGAACGGGCATGTGCTCGGGGAAGAAATCAAAATTGTCACCACCTGAGAAGTTGCCCTAGCTTTGCTCAAGTTGGCTACCTTACTAGTCCTCACTGTTGTAGGTGATATATCCTCTATATCCATTGTACCCATATGATGAAAGTGTATACAACTGAGGAAGAGGAGGAGGTCTAGGAGGAGAGGATGAGCATGAGAAAATTATGGAAAGACGCCAATTGATTAGTGTTATAACCCCTATCCATCCAAGCGAGTTGGTATTCCTGCATGATATGGGTAGTCAATATCCATGCAGCTCAACGAACTTACACATGATATCAAATCGTTCGTGTAATTGTTTGTAGGATAATGACCACGTCCATATGCATCGTAATCCATAGGTCCTGGACTTGGACGTAGGATAAACTATCCATGTGTGTTTCCATGCCGCTCCATGTATTCTCGCTTTGCTTGGATCCCTTCCTCGAATCTTGTACCATGTAGTCCGTGACCATCCCCTGCTAGCCCTGACCACCCTGAATATGTTTCCCATCACCAGATCCATCATGACCGTCAAAAGCATCATCGTCATCATTACTTCCACTGTCATTCTTTGATTTGGACTTGGATTTGGATTTCGAACCAATGGAGCATCACAACTGCATCAAGCTCCAAACCTCCAAGATTGTTTGTGATTCGCCCAGATCTGGCCATGTAGTCACTAACATATGCTCTCGTTTGTTGGCTTATATTCTGATTCAACATGCCTTCCAGTTGATCGAGCACTAGAGAACCATTGGAATCCATCCACCTCTGCAGAACATCTTCTTCAGCATTGTCATCGTGCACCTTGAAAATGTATGCAAGATCGATAGGGTATGTGTAGTCGTCATTGTCCTGCCCTCCCTTGCATGTTTCATCTTTAGCCTCAAGTTATAGTGCATGAAGACAAGATCATGGAGCCTTTATTCTACCAACTCATTCTGTTTCTTCGAATTGACCAAGTTGAAGGTGCTCCAGTTCCTCTTATAGGCATCGGCATATGTGGTTTGAGACAATACTTTCACTACCACTTTCTGTAGGCTGGGATCTTATGTCCCATACTATATACGGAAAATCGAAAAGGAGATAAATTAATAAGGGATTTTATCACTTGTGCCCCTCTGAGATCTCGCAATTTCAGTTATACCCCTATCTTTTTGGTAATATCAGTTGTGCCCCTCACTTCTTGCTATTTTATCACTTGTGCCCCTCGGGTTAGTGATCGTCCATCCACAGTGCAAACGGACGTTAACTTTGAGGATATAAGCGGTATTAATTTTAAAAAAATGGTTATATGGTCATTTTATACCCTCTCATCCTCTTCAGTCTTCTTCCTCCCTTCTCTTCCTCCTCCACAGCTCCTCCCTCCTCCTTCTCGAGCTCTCGTCCAGCCTCCCCCGAGCCTCCAGCTCACGTGCCTTGCCTCCGTCTCCGCGCCCAGCCCCAACCGGCACTGCCCCCTTGCACCTCCTCCCCGCGCCTCCCCCTTGCCCCGTCAACTCGCCCCGGCGCCCTCGCCCCAGATCTCCCCTCCGCCCCCCGCACCCCCTCCCTGGTTGCCCCCTTGCCCCTCCCGCAGCTCCTGCCCCCGCCCCCCGCAGCCCCTGCCCCCTCCGCCCCCGGCAGCCCCTGCACTCGCGCCCCCCGCAGCCCCTGCCCCCGCCCCCGCTGGCCCCCGGCAGCCCCTGCACTCACGCTCCCCGCAGCCCCTGCCCCCGCCGGCCCCTGCACTCGCGCCCCCTGCAGCCCCTGCCCCCTCCGCCCCCGACAGCCCCTGCACTCGCGTCCCCCGCAGCCCCTGCCCCCGCCAGCCCCTTTATCCTTCTCTACAACCGTGGACCTTCATTCGCGTTCATCCCCACACGTAGCCTTAGATAGCTACTGCTCGTTCTTTTCATGTATAGTCATCAGTAGCAGCAACCCATTCCCCTCTCGCTCATCTTCCCTCGATCAAACTGGTCCTCTGAGCCATGATCGAGCATCAATCAGAACTTCTTGCAGGACTCATCTTTTAGGTCCACAGTAGCAGGTCTTCAACCACTTGCAACCCATTAGGAAGAACTCAAGAAGCAGATCAGTCGCACATCCTCTCTCCTTTCACAACACCGAACAACAACTCGTCCTCCCGGCTGCGATCAGAAACATCATCAGATTCGTCAAGGACCTACGAGCAACACCTTGATCAGATCGAATAGCCATCTACAACAGCTTGGAGTCTCGATAACAAAGTGGCCACGACCTCCTCCAACCTCTTCTGCGCACAACCAGACCTTCCATCCGCTCCTCCGCGCAGCCATGCGCGACCGTCAATAGCACCGCAAGAGCAGCAACATGGAGCCCCCACCACCGCAGTGCGCCCCGAAGGGGTGGAGGATGAGGTCGAGGAGAGGACATTTTGGGAGGAGGAAGGTGGTTCCAGAGGCGGGGAATTTGAGGAAGGGGAGGGGAGGGTGTTGGGCGTTTGGACGCATATGCCCCTCTTAATCTTACTATGGTTTGAATAAATCATGGTTAATTTAATTTTTTGACAGTCAATCTGACGGAAGGGCACAACTGATGACGGAGCAAGAAGTGAGGGGCACAACTGATATTACCAAAAAGATAGGGGTATAACTGAAATTGCGAGATCTCGGAGGGGCACAAGTGATAAAATCCCAATTAATAATAGTAATACATCACAACACAATCAATAGATTTATTTGTCTTCACCCTTACCAGGAAGAGTACTACTCCATCCATTAACCGTGGTAATTCTACCAAAGGAACCCAAGGCATCCCCGAAGTACTTGACTTGCACATTATTTAAAATCATAAATTATTACATAATACTCTTGATGAATATTTTGTTACTCCCACTCTAGATTGTAGAATCAAAATTATATCATTCATGCACGAGGTTTGTGCCTTCTTGTCCTTGACGAGATTCTCCACCATAATCTTTACAACTTCTATAAGATCATCATTTTTGTACCAAGAATGTTCTTGTATTGGTACTTTAGATTGAAGTAATAAGGTGGACACAAATAAGAACAACTATCATATTTTAATCCATCTAAAGTGCTATCAAGAATGGAAAAAATAGATCTATTGCATAATACGTACCAGCCTTGTGAAGAGGATGTGAGAGCATCTTGGACCAACATTCGTCTATAATGTCCAACCATACTTTGAATTCTTTCCCAATTGCTTCTCTGACCTTCTGTCTCATGCAACACATTGCCTCATAGATCACTCACATGGTGGGCTTCTTGTCGCTGTCTACGATCCATAATGAAAAACAACTAGATCCATTATCTTCATGGCCCAAGTCACGTCATCCCAACAGTGGATATCATTGATCAATATCTCCACTCTCTGTCCTCCTTCAGTCTGAGCTTCAAGTATCTCCAATTGTTCACCTTGGCATCACATGGTCTTCAACTCTGTCTTGTGTTATTTGTGGCTTTACATCGCTATAAATTTGTTTACAATGCGTGTGATGCCATGCCTCATTAACTCACTATTGCACATCCGTCTCATCAAATATAACACTTTAGAATGGTTGTAGATGAATGTGGTCATCATTCGTGCTTGCTCTACCAACTTTGAGACGAGCTTTCTTTTGTTGAAATCCTTTAGAATTAAATAAATAGAATGTGCAGCACACAGTACCCAACAAAATACCATAGCTGCTGGACTTCATTATTGTTTCACATGCTTTCTTGAAGTTGCTGCCATTATCTTTGACAATCTAGACAATGTCTTCTTTCCCAACATCCTTGATGGCATCCTTCATCAACTTCAGAAGGTACTTGTGGTCCTTCACATGTTCAGATACATACATCAACATATTTCAAAGGAATGGTATCTCCATCGTAGTAAAATGAGAAAGTGATGATCTGCTTCCTCGTGTAGCTCGTCCAGCCATCATACATTAGCGTTACCATGTACTCTGGTCATCTCAGCCTCAGGTCGGAGATGTACTCATTCATCTCCTCCTCCAAAAAATGAGAAAGTATGATTTTCTATTTTTACTTCCTTTTTCATAAGAGTGCACAAAAGTAAGTTTCTTTTTAAGCTCACTTGTTCCTTTCCCTAAACAAGTAATCTTAACTTTAAAACTAAGATCATTATTTGGCAACTCGATTTATTTGTTCAAAGTCCCTAACAAAAGAGACTTATCATCTGCTATTTTTTTAATCCTTTTAAGAGAAACCTACTCCTTTTAATATTTAATATCTTGTCTAAAAAGATCTTGATAAGTATTAGAAAATACAAATTTTGTCCTGAGGAAGTTGGTTTACCTCATCGTTTGAGTCAGAAGAGTCAGATTCTACCAACTTGACCATCCCCATGCTTTCAGTTTCATCTTATCATTCATTATTACTTGAATTTTCTCAAGTTGATTGCATATCTCTCTTCTTAAACTTCTTCTTGAATCTTAGATTTTTCTTTACAAAAATAAAGTATTCTTTTGTACCCCATCTTATTTCATTGAAAATGTGTTATTTCTCTTTCTCCCTTTCTCTTCTTCTCGAGAAATGACTTGAATTGTTTGGTCATGAATGCAATATCGCCATCACGATTGGATCCTTCCAAAGTTTTCTTATCGACTTCAAGGGATAGACTTCTCCGAGTTTTTGCTTCCTCTTTCTTTTTGGTTTATATATTTGTTTTATAGGCAAGAAGAATACTTAGTAGATCCTTTAGTAAAGTTATGCTAAAATTGGTTGGCTCCTCTATAGTTGTTACTTTATGTTCCCATTTCAAAAAGAGTGAAATGATGATCTTACTTGCGAGTTCTCCGACTTGGAATTTTCTTCCCAAATTCCTCAGTTGGTTCATGATTTAAAGTGAACCAGACATAGTATCAAATGTTTATTAATACATCCAAAAATCAATAACTTAAAAAGAAAGTTGATTTGGAAATTTTATTCTTGAAAACTTTTTCTCAAATTACTATTCTACATATCTTTATTCTTGGAGTTTTTATGATATCAATTACTTTAACCATTTGTCTAGAGGAAACTTGCTCTGCATGATTTTTAAAATTCCTACCTTGAGACATTGAATTGGGTTAACATCTTCTCCAAGAGCTTCGTTTCCCTAAGCATTCTTCATAGTTGTCAATCCAAGCCTCATTCCAACTCTAGATGAACTCATCTCGAGCTAGATATACCTCGCCCTATCCATAACGACCTTCTAACAACCTTTCTTGTTCTCATATATAGATAGACATACCCATTCAATCCTTCCCCTATGACATAACCTTCGTTCATCTTTTCCAACTTGAAGACTAATCCGTAGGATTCACATAACAAAAGCATAAAGGTGATTAGGTCAAGTGAGTAGCGTCAGAGCAATTAAGGTTGGTCAAAATGTGGACCTCTCTTAGATGAGCAATATTTGATGTTTCAGTATCTTATGATGATCCTTTTATAATGATCATTTTGATATTCATATATCAAGATTGTGTGAGGTCAGGACCTCCTAAACTTCATCCTTTTCAATGTAAGAAAGCTATTTATTACTCTTTATCTACATTTTGAGATTGGTTGCAAGAAAAAGAAATGACAATTTGACTTAAACTAATTGATTTTATATTCCTCATTGATGATAACTTTTCCATAGTATTGATGAATCTAAGTTTCATCATCTTTATTCTATCATTCTGGCCTTAAAAACCCTAGTAAATGCGTGTGAATAGTGTTAATTTAGCCATTTTATCATTCATGCGTCATTATGTAAATAGTGTATAAAATATGATTTTTAAAGCCAAAATTATAGAAAAAAGAAAAGAAAAAAGAATAAAATATTGAAAATATTTTATGACCCGAAACCCCGAGACCTAGGCATCTCGATGACTGGGTAGACAAGGAATAAAGTATGGGGAGATAAGGGCCAAAATACAATAAAAAGACTTTTTATTTAATTCATTCTTTATTCATTTTGGGACCTATTTTTAGTTCCACTTCTTATATTTCAAATAAAGAAACTTTGTACATGAAAGTTGTAGATAATTTAATATAGAATAATAAAAAATTGATTTCATACAAAAATAATGTATAGATGAAAAGTTATGATCTGAATAAATTTAGGGAATCTCAACTTCCCAGACTTATATCTCTTAAATAAAAACTCGAACTGCAACAAAATCACCTTTAATTGTATATAACTTTATTAAGCTATTTAATGAAGGTGGTTTCATATTTTTTGAAGTTACGATTTGAAAGTCGAGTTTTGGACCCTATTGTATACTTATACCGATTAAAATATTCATTTTATTCATTATTTGTTATTTTTATAATTTTACATTTTTATAATTTTGTAAATATTATTTATAATATACGTGTATATTAAAACAAGAATAAAAATACAAAAAAATATAAAAATAAAATATTTGTATACAATACATAGATGAATTACCTATATCTATACCTATATAAATATTATTTCTATTTATTTAATTATACAGAATACTTCAGAAAAATAAAATAAAAAAATATATTCAAGTGTATAAAATAAGTTATAAGTATATAAAATAATAAACAAAATAAATAAAATAAAAATAAAAATAAAAATAAAAATAAAAATATTAAAATATATAGATAAGTATACCTATACATAGCCTTAAACGGTAACTTGTATTTTTATACCTCTAAAAAATAAATAAAAATCATAATAAAATAATTTATAAAATAATAAGAAATTTTTACTTTACAAGTTTAATTTAATAAAATCATTTATTATTTTTAATTTATTTTACAATTTTCCTCAAACTTTTTCCTGGTTGGTCCACGTGGTGCCCAACGTCTGGGCTGTGTCAGAAATGGGTTTTGACCTGACTTTGCGGATTTTTCGAGGATGGAGCTTTCACCATTTGATGCTGCACCCTTGACCACTTTTTCTCCTTGCTTCTCCACCTTACACGCTGATGAATCTATATTTCATCATCTTTATTCTATCATTTTGACCTTAAAAACCCTAGTAAATGCATATAAATAGCGTTAATTCATGCATTCTATCATCCATGCATCAGTGTGTAAATAGTGTATAAAATACGGTTTTTAACGCCAAAATTATAGAATAAAGAAAAGAAAAGGAAAAGAATAAAATATTGTAAATAGACCCTAAACTCTGAGACCTAGGCATCTCGATGACTAGGTCGACAAGGAATAAAGTAGGGGAGATAAGGGTCAAAAACCAATAAAAATCCATTTTATTTAATTCATTCTTTATTCATTTTGGGACCTATTTTTTGTTCCACTTTTTATACCTCAAATAAAGAAACTTTGTACATGAAAGTTGTAGATAATTAAATAATACAAAATTGATTTCACACAAAAATAATGTACAGATAAAAAGTTATGGTCTGAATAAGATTCCAAAATCCCAACTTCCCAGACCTGTATCTCCCAAATAAAAACTCGAAACACGTCAAACTCACCTTTAATTGTATATAATTTTAAATAAGCTATTTAGTGAAAGTAGTTTCGCATTTGGCGGAGCTACGGTTTGAAAGTTGAGTTTTGGACTCCTATCTCCTGTAGTATACTTATACAGATTAAAATATTCATTTTATTTATTATTCTTTATTTTCATAATTTTATATTTTTATCATTTTGTAAATATTATCTATAATATATGTGTACATTAAAATTAGAATAAAAACTTAAAGAAAATACAAAAATAAAACACATGTATATAATACATAGGTCTAATACCTATAAGTATACATATATTATTAATACTTCTATTTTATTAAGTGTACAAAACACTTAAGAAAAATAAAATAAAAATATATTTAAGTGTATAAAAATACCTTATAGATTCGTAAAATTATAAATAGAATTAATAAAATTAAAAATACAAAATAAAAATAAAATATTAAAATATATAGACAAAGATACCTATATAGCCTATAAACGGAAAGTTGTAATTTTATACCTCTAAAAAATAAATAAAAATCATAATAAAATAATTTAAAAAATAATAAACATTTTTTATTTTATAATCCAAAAATAATAAAATCGTTTACTATTTTAAATTGATTTTACAAACAATTTTCCCAGGGTTTTTTTCTGGTTGGTCCACGTGGACCAACCAGCACCCCCTACACCCTGTCAAAATGCGTTTTTGCCCCCATTTCTCGGAATTTTGGGGCTCGCATCGTTCACAATTTCACCTCGGACCCTTCATGACTTTTTCTCCCCATATATCCACCATACACGCTCATATTTTGTATCAAGGATTTAATAGTTGATTCGCTGGTTACACCTCAATCTTCATGCCATCTCGCTCACTTTTTGACCAACCTCTGCCACTCCTGTTACAGCCTTGTTTTTGTTCGTTTTCGCGGATTTTTCTAGGTCAAATCATTCACCATCTCGTGTCAATTCCTTCACGACTTTTAATCCTCGTCCATTGCTCTTACACGCCTAAGCATTGCTTCGGGATTGAATCCACGATGCGCTAAATATTCTTCGATCTTTGAGCCCTGTCAGCCACCTGTACAAAAGCCTCCCCTCTTCCAAATGCGAAGTTTGAACCCATTTTGGCCGAGCTTGGACCCTTCTTTGGCCGTGCTCTGGACGGGAGAGGTGACAGCTCTCCTCCAGCACCCTCTAGCAAGGTCCGGTGACGTCTAGTGGCGCTCCACCCATCTCCGGTGGCCCGTGCCACCGTGAGGTATCATCTCACAGTTTTTGACCGCTTGATGTCTATTTTCTTCACTTTCTTCTTGCATTTCGGGCATAGATACCATCCAAAATCATGTCCCACATTTGATTCCGCATCTTCTTGTTAACACCTTCGCAACCCCACGCCCTTTGGCTAAAGCTTGGCTGGAGGAGCAACTCATACATCTCCACCATTTTCACAGGAGAACTGCACTCTCATCATTTTGTTTACACCTAACGAACAGGTCGAGACCTCGTTCCAAGCCCTTTGATCTCGCAGGTATTGAGTAGACCACGTGCAACCTCCTAGAGGGTATTTCGAGTTCATCGGAGGAGGAAAACGCCGCCACCCGCGCTCCTGGGCAGCCCCATCTCGTGCTGTGCAGAACTGGAATGAAGGGGAGGGTGCATGCTACAGTTGCCGTCCATCTTCCCCCTCCCCTTTGATCTCTATACCGTCCATGTCCCAAGGGGCATCAACCGTCCGATCGGCCTGCATCAACACGCATCCACGCATGCCACGTGGATAAGTGGTGAATTTTGCATTCAGACCCTCGTAATTTTGGATTATTTCAGGAAGTTTTCGCACTTTTTGAATTGCAGTTTCGTACTACTATTGCATCTGCGCCCCTGTGTTGTAATGGCAATAACTCATTCGTCTGAACTCGATTTTTTGTGAGATTTTTTTATTAGAAAGTTGTTTAAAAGTTCTATATCATATCCAAATTTCAAAATTTTCTGGTGCATGAACTATCAATAGTGAATTTTTGAATTCAGGGTACTGATTTGGTATATTTCTTTAATAACTCTTTTATACTTGATACCACTTGCTCATTTTTGGATATATTTTAGGAATTAGTAGGGCCGAATTTTTTTTTCAAATTTCATCAAAAGATATTGCTATTTGTATCCTGTAGAATTTCTACAATATTTCAAATGATTGATTTATTTCTGGAGCATTATTTATCTATTTGAAAATCTAAAAATATGTCTGTGTGCCTCTGAGCTTGTTCTACAATTAGGGATTTTTGTTGTATTTTTATCCTGTTGTTTGTTCAGTCAAAAAAATCAAAAACGTCATTTCCACCTTCCTGTAATTTTTTATTTTTAATATATTCATTCCCTTTTGAAAAAATCCCAAAAAAAATATATTTGGCTTATTTTAATATCTTTTAACTTCAATCCAAAAATCACTTAAAAATACAAAAGAAAACTCCTAAAAATATCAAAACTCTAAAAACATTCAAAAAAATATTAAAAATTCTAGAAAAATCAAAAAATATAATTTATCTCAAAATTTTCTTTGTTTTATTTTCTTTACTTTAAAATTGATTTAAGAAATTTTTGTTATTGTTTTCTATTTTATTTCTCTATTTTAATTTCAGACTTTTATTTTATTCACTGTTTTCAGTATTTTTGACATTAAAAATATCAAAAAATAGGAAAAATCTAGAAAAATGACAAAAACATTAGAAAATTATAAAAAGACCAAAAATATTTTATTTCATGAATTTTACTTATTTTTACCTATTTTTATAAATACTTTATCCCTCTCTTTTCTTACTTTGTATGTATTCTATTTGAAGAAAAAGAAAATATAAAAATATAAAATATAAAAAGAAAATATAAAATTAGAAATTAAAAATCAAAATATAAAAAAATAAAATAAAAAATTAAATCAAAAAAAGTTAAAAATTGAAACCCACAAAAGATAACATAGATAAACGTTTGATCACATTCACATTTTTTAGCATTATTGCCCCGTTTTACCTGTCTGCTCCCTGTGTTCGACCTCTACAATGCTTACACACTATATACATCCTTTGTAGAGTTATAATAAATTTTAACCCCGCACCGCTTTTCATTGCTTGATTTCTGTTGTGGGTTAATTGTTGTTTGAATTCCAGATTTCGTGTGGTCGACTCAACGACTGAGTTCCCGCCTTGTGTGGAACTTAAGGTCATCGATTTTTGGGTTCAACACATGCCCAAGGATTGTATCGACTTTTGAGTCTCTGAATCGTGAGATTCCCCTCGATCTTTAGAGACCCTCTTTCATCCCATCCGCTCTACATATCCACACCTGGATCTTCCTGGATTTTTTTGAACCCTTTTGGTCCATCTTCTTCAACTCCTGAAGCGTCAGCCAGCTCGAAAGAGAGTATCAGTATCTTCGCCTCCTCTTTAGGTTGGTCCGAGGAGGCGGCCAAAGCGGTTTCCACCCATCGCCGGAGCTCAGCTCCTAGCTGTGAACCCCCGAGGATCCGGGTACCCGTTTACACACATTTCGCGTTACAACATTCATTCGCATTAGATCGCATAAGCTACAGAAATACAAGGAAATTTTTTCGCGCGGATAATTTTCCACGTGACATTCACAATCATAACCACAAGTTATTAGAACAATTGTCACCAAAATCTTATTTCATTAACTTCCATATATTTCACATGTACAAAGTTTGACAGTACATACAGTATATCCCAAAAATCTGACTGAAGAGAAAGAAACATAATACAATATAAATTGAACAAAAATTGGCACAAAATAAACCATACCATTGGGTATAAAATTTATCTCCTGAAATCATTAACCCGCTACTGTGCTAAAGGCTCCTTGCCTGCCATGCGTGCAAGGAAGAAAAGGCGTCAGCGGGTGCTGGTACTTCCCATAAGTTTATATAAAAATAACAGGCATTTATTATTTACAAAAGAAAGCAAGTAGAGAGGCATGAGCAACTCAAATTTAAAATTTAATTCTACTTGCAAATGTAAAAGGTTTCCAAACTTTTAGTAAGAACATCTCATGATCATCCCTTATCCCCACATTTCCACATAAGCATATTTATTTATAACTAATTGATCATAGTAAGTATATTTCATTCTCATATTACTTAGAGATCAGATTTGTTGGATTTTGATGATGAGAAAGATGAGATGAGAAGATATAATGATTTATTAAATTCTTAAGTCTAGTGGATAGTCTGTGGTCTTGGTTCGTGTGAGACCTCACACTATGACTCTAAGACTTGGGAAAAGTCTTAGGGTTGGGGTGCCTCCGTAGGCATGCGGTGTTGTATAATGCATCCTAACTAAGTTCCCAACACGTCCACTAGCTTAATTAGATTTCGATTTTGACTATAGTTACTTCCATTTACTTAACTATGATCTTTATGGGGATTTCAAAACTGATTATAGTCACTTCTAATTATCTCAATTTTAATTGTGATTTCCTCCAAACCTTGACTATAACATTCTCTCTGATGTAGCTCTCGATGATGTAGATATAAATGTAGATGTGGATGATCTGGATGTAGAATCGCCAAGTCTGTTGGCGAAAGAAAAACTCAAGCGGTGAAGAAGCCAACAAAAGGGCTCTTCCGTCTCGCCCCCTACTTGGAAGGACGGTCCAATAGAGGGATAGGTCTACTCCCAACTACGCCACTGAGACGGGTGAGAGGGACTTCCCAGAAAAGCCACTCTAGAAAAACAGCCCGACCGGTAACGGACAACCGAGCTCGTACGTAAAACTGAAAAACCAGGATCCCCCGCCTGGGTATCCTAAAAGACAGGGTCAGCGGAACTGGTCTAAAGTCTGGATCCCAACGAGGCGTAAAAACACTGCGAGCTCGCGTAAAAATCGAAGAGGGACTGGGATCCTAGACCCGCGCACTTGGCGGTCGCTGCCCTAACTGGGCTTCCTTTCCTCCGCCCAGTTGAGGGTCACCGCGCCCTCGCACGGTCATGTATAAGGGTCACAATGACCGGCACAATTAATTGTCACCATTGATTCACCATCTTGTATATGCACTCACTACCTTGCAATTGAACCAATATCTTTGTGAAGATACAATAGAATTCCCTAGATGTATAATTCGAACTGACCAATAATCATAAGAATTCACATTCAAATGGCATGATTATGAGACTTATAAACTTAGCAATTATATATATGTGCAGCGAACAAATGCACAAACTCCATGTGACTTGGAAATATGAATGACTTCATAATTATATCATTCTCCAGTTAGCAGACCTCAAGAACCATTTTTTAATTCTACAAAGGAATGCCATGAAATAAGTCACATATTATATATATTTATTTATTTTCATAAGCCGATATATAGAGTAGCATTCCTATTTAATCAATCATTTGTCAAAGTCCAACAGTAATACTGATTTCAAGTTTAAGCTTTATACTTAATCAAGATCAACTTAAAATAATGTTTAAGTTTAAAGTCTAATCAGTCAGTTGAATCTTTCCAATTCATCAAGAAATTCAATATTTTTGTTGAAATTAAAAAAAAAGATGAAGTACAGAACACAACCAGAAAATCTTAACTTTTATACAAGTATTTTTGTTGAGCAGAAAATAGATAATGTGTTTATATTTATCTTAACTTTTATATAAATATTTTTTCCGAGCAGAAAACAGATAATGGGTTAACCTCGAAATCTTTCAATCCAGCCAACTAATTGTCGTATTTAATTACGCATGATGGGTAAAATAGATTTCAATAATCACCAAAGAAACCTTGATGATAAATATAATCCAATTATTAAATTTCACTATTATCGATGTTTATGCATCATAATACAGGTATTGCTTTTAAAATGCATCCCATTATCGAAACTAGTTATTAAATTCAGGCTTTTAACAGAACCTGTTGATTAATCTACACCGATTAGAATATTGCAACTGATTTGATATCAATGACTCCAATTGTATAATTTAGTTACAATTTTCAAGCATTTCACAGAACTTAGTACAAGAATATGTGCAGCACTTCTTTTACAAGAAAAAATATTAGATCAAAATTCAGTAAAACAAACAAGATTTCATCAACTTAAATTAATAATACCACAAATTCTAAGGAATGCCATGCACGAAGGAATGATTTGCATGAAATCACGCAACATGCATGTGATTTATTACCCATGATCTCTTGTAATATCAAGTTGTAAAACTCTTATTTTTAAATTATGAATGAAGTCCTAAAATCCTCCATTTAAGAAAAATTTGGGCAAAAGGCAGAAACTTGATTTGAAATTTTTGAAGGACAACTTGTAATAAAGAGTTGAACGATTTCACAAGACAGGAAGAAGGATAACTGATCATGCACGGCTGCAAATGAGAAAGAGAGGAATTGTACTTTAGCATGAGTATCACAAAAATCTACAATCCCAGAACATCATTCTAGTCATTCAACTCATGAAGCATAAATGTATAAGTTGAGAAGCAATGCTAACAAAATCAATACAGTGACCAAAGAGAGCTTTGAATACACATTTGGATTCTTAGATCTCATGGAAGGCAACATGCATGGCAGCAAGGAGAGTGGGCTGGGGATAGTACCTTAAAGTCCTATCAATGGAAGAATTTATGGCACAGCAACATGCAGAATATAGCTACAGCATTAGGACATCAGTTTTTCCAGGAAGAGGAGCATGAACTTTTGAATTTAGCAGTAAATAGGATAGAGCAGCTCTTAATTATTTTTTTTGTTACTTTTGGGCTTGTTTTGATATATATGATATAATCATTTAGTACTATGAGAAGTAGATTTATAGGAACTTGAGTAGAAACCATTTAAATCTGATTTGTGAGATGATAACTCCAACAAGATCAATTACATGCCAATAGATGATAATCAGAGGAACCGTGTTCTTATCATTTTGATGATTCCTTAAATAATAGCAATCATTTGCACAACAAAAAGAGGGTTTAATAAGGCATGCATGGCAGCAATGGGGGTTTAGGGATTGTACCAAATGAGATTTCTCCTAAATTTGGAGATAAATCTCCAACATGCAGTGGCTATGGACTCCAATAGAGCAGCAACAGCAGCAGGGGGTCCCTTTGGTGCAGTTCCAGGCCTTGTTTGTGACAGGAGCTGTTGCAGTTCTTCTTTGAAATTGAGGAGCATCAGCTCACTTCCAGCAATTGTGAAACAAGAAGGTGGAGGAACCAAGTTCGTTGGTTGGAGCTTCAAATATTTCTTGGGGCATTCACGGTGGAAAGAAATGGGAGGCAAGAAATTGGAGAGGAAATAGGAAACGAAGTAGTGTCTCTTGTCTTAGATTTGTAACGTGAATGGAGAAAAAGAGGGAGATGAAAGGGAGAGGAATTGGCTCCTACGGTGATTCTTTTCGGGAGAAATAAGGGGAAAAAGGAGAGAGGGTTTCTCCCGTTGGGCTTTTGGCTTCTATTTATAGTGAGTAGCAAGGTTTAGTAAATTTCCAAATGGAGTCTTTACCATGACAAGTGGAATGAAATAGAAGGCCAAGTGGAGAGAATAAAAATATAGCCGACTGTTGTCTGTTAACACAGTAACAGAATTGATTTATTTTTTTCTTTATTTGACATACTTAAAAGTCCACCGTACGCGCACCTCGGATCTTGGATTTTGACGCGCAATATCTTGATTTGATCGTCTCTGAACGACGATCAAAATGAGTATAATGTTGATATACTTTTGGTCGAGTTTTGAATACCCGAAATTTTCGGATACGGCTTTTGTCTAAGACTATATTTTTGTGATTTAAAAATATCATATGACATTCGATTGACGAACGGTCGATTCCGTTGGTCTCGTGTCGTTGAATCGTATCTAATGACGGTCTCCGTTCGTTTCGTGATTTCCGAATTTGCGTCGCGGCTTTTCGCGGCGCGCATTACGAAGCGACCGATTTTGGTCGATTTTACCCGATCAACTTTTGATTCGTGATCAATTGGTCGATTTAGGTTATCTAATGTTGTCAGATAACTTTATTGGGTTAATCGGATGCTAATCGAGTTGAGTTCGGGTTTAGTTGGAAACCGGATGTTACACTAGCAGTCTCATCTCGCCGCCCTGTGGCTTGAGGTCCTCTCTTTGCTCCCTTTTTACTGCATTTCTCTCTTAGTCTAATTAATAGGTCTAGTTAAAGTTATTAATTCGTCGATTAACTTAGTTATTTAGTCCATACGCCATCGCCAGAGCTTCGCTCCGACCGCCATCACTACCTCGTCGTGCTATGCCGATTCTCCGCCAATAAAGTTCAAGTCGTTGTTGTGTTTCCCTGCTGATGAATACCCATTCATCACTCTTTATTCTTATATTTTAGCTACAAAAACCTTTGCAAATACATGTATATTCATGTAAATACAAATAATTATCAAAAGAATACATTGTATAAAGTTAAATAATTAGCATGTTTTTGTGCAAAAATAAAAGAATAAAGAGTAAAAAGAAAAAGAGGGAAATATTTAAAATAAATATTGAGCAATCTAACCCAAGGGAGGGCTCAACATGGGCCTGACCGCATAAAAGCCAAAGTAGAGGGAGATAGGGGCTCATGTGTGTAAATATATTTGTGAATATAATAAAAATATTTTCCTCCAAAAAGAGACTAAAATGGGCCTGTAAATACTTGTATATATTTATAAATATAAAAATCAAAGTAAAAATGGAAAAAATTAAAAAGAAAGATAAAAATATTCACATGTAGATAGTCCACTCTCTTGTATTTATTTCACCCTATAAATAAATAAAATTAAATCCCATAAAATTTGTAAATACTCTATATTTTATGATGTAAATAAATAAAATAAAAACAATTAAAACAAAAACAAGATAAAAAGAATAACATTCAAAACACAAAAATATATTGTAGATATACCATGTATATACATGTACACATATATTTATTTCACTATTGTATATAAATAATAAAAATAAAATAAAAATATCTTTTTATTCCTTATTTTATGATATAAATAAATAAAATATAAAATAGGAATAAAAAGGTATGAAAATAGCAAATTAAAAATCAAAAATCAAAAGCCCATATTGTACATATACCTATGTGTAGTACTATATTGTAAATACCCTATTTTTATTTTGAAAAATTAATTAAAAATAACTAAAAAATAGAAAAAATTAAAACAAAAATATTTCATGTTTTGACTTTTTAATAAATCAGTCATTTACTATTTTTAAATGATTTTACAAATCTTTTCCAAATGGCCTCTTCTCATTGGTCCACGGGGGTTGTTGACCGCTCGGTCAACTCCCCCCTGTGGACCACCTCCCGCGGATCTGGTTCGAGAACCCGACTTCCCCCATTTATTCCCACCAGACCCGATCACCATTTAGCCTAACCCAGGGTCCTAATAACTCCCCAGGTATCCGGAAATCTCGCCCGACATAGATCCTAGGGATCCGTGCTCCATGGAGCCGGACCCGAGCCATCTTTCCCGGACCTGCACCCATACATAAGCCGAGCTCCGCCACCCTAATCCTCATCTTTGGATCATTCGCTGATCACCCAGTGACCTCCACCTTTCGCGCGAGAGTGACAGCTTGCCCCGGAGGTGTTGCAGCGAGGATGAGGGTGTCTGAACCACTGATCCGGCGAGCCACCACCGCCGTGCTCCGCCCAGAGCAGGAGCCAGAGCCTCGGACGTCGACGCTCCTCGAGGCAAGGACCCAGAGCTTCCCAAGCTCGTCCCCAGTCGACCTATCCACCCAGGTAGCTTAGATTTCTTCTACTTTTCTTTAATTTTAGATTAGCCCCAAATTGCCCCGTCGCCGACCACCTTCGATTCTGGTCACGTCACCCATCCATTCGATCATCGGGCTGCACCATAGCCTCCGCCTTCCTCCCGCGCACGTTCTCCGCACTTCCATTCAACCCAGCTCGCACAGGAGCTGGGGTTCGAACCCCTTCGCCGTCGCTTCGCCGGGGTTCGCCCGCACCACCGCACCGTCCATCTTCACCACCACTGACGGGGTCGAGGCACTTTGCCCTCGACCCGCGAGTCTTCTGGACCCCTTTTGCAGGTACAACGAGGGCCATCTGAGGTCCTCTGACTCGAGCCAGGAGCCGCTTCTCCGCCGGAGCTGGCCGGGCTCCTTAGAGCTCTGTCGCTCCATCGGAGAGTCTCATCTGACGCGGAGGCTCACGACGACTCTTCTCCGATCATCAGAGCCCCGCGAGGAGGCTAGGAGCGCACGCATTGTGTCGGCGAAGTTCGCCGACCGACAGTTCTTCCAGGACCTTCGCCCACCGTCCGATCGCCCCCGAGCTCCAGACTTGATCCTGTCCGTCCATCTGAGGAGTTCACAGCACCGTTAGATCCAAGGAGGGGCGGTCTGGACCGTTCGATGCGCAAGGTTTAGCCACCGATACCCTCCACCGTGCGATCTTCCACGTGGCTACACCTTGGTCGTCCGATCATCCCGAGGAGCCCCAACGTTGGAGCGCCACCCACTACCAGTCGTTCATCTACCCATGTGGCATCCATCTGACGGCTTCATTAATAAAGGGTAATTTATCCCTTAGGCCTTTAGTTTAGTTTTATTTCAGTCCAGTCCTGTAAATATTTTTAGGGTTTTACATACGTTGGTACATTTGCACTCCGGCCCTTGTCTTGTTTGCTATTTTCATATATACCCCGCCAGTATTGCATCACGTGCTTCGACACGTGTTCGTTGGGATATTTGCTGATTTAGTCTTGTGGTTCTGGGATGTTCTGAAATGAATGAATAGTTTTATATAATTGCTTTTATACCCCTGTGCGTGAATTAATTGTGCATGTGCGTTTATTTTTAGGTAAATTACAAACTAGTCCTTGGACTTTTGGTACCTGTTATCAAATAGTCCTAGAACTTAGTTTTCGTTGCATATAGGTCCTTGAGTGCCCCAGGCACGCGCCACGCGCGTGTTTTCTTGGGTATTTTGCACTGGACCCCCCAGAACTCTTGGAAATTACGTACAGGTCCCTGTGCACTATACCTTGGTTTTATTTTTGAATAAAATATCAAACTTATTCCAAATTCCATGAAAATTGGAACATGGCTCCTGCCATGTTGTAAAATTTTCTAAAATTTTTGGAGACATTTTTTATTTCATTTGCTATTTTTAAAAATTCAAAAATATGCATTTTCTTTACTGTCTGACTTGAAAAATCACAAAAAATATTAAAACCTATCTAAAAATTACAAAAAAAATTAGCTACTGTGTCTTTTGCCTTGCTTGATTTGCTGACCAAATTTGGTCATTTTTCATTATATAAAACTCATAAAAATTGAAAAACACCTAAAAACCCATAAAAATTATAATAAATAATATAAAAATCCAAAAACAATAATTCCAGTGCCTACATTTTCTTTAAACTTTCTAGTTTATAGGAAAGTTTCCTCCAGGAGCTAAATAACCTTTTTGCATTTTAAATTGCCTTTTCCTCCTGACTGGACAGTACCTTCAGTTTCTGACCTTGTTTGATTTTTAGAAAATTAAATAAAAATCAAAAAATCCCAAAAATTCACTAAAAACAGTAAAAAACATAAAATACACAAAACATTTTTATTGGAATTTTTAACTGATTGTGGATACATTGAATAATTGTTTGTAGTTGGGTGTTTCTTTGCCTTCATTATTTTCCTAATTAATTAAAAATCCAAAAAAAATTAAAAACAATTAAAAATCCACCAAAAACACTTGTATTTTATTTTATCCATTCTTTTGACTACTTCGTAGGCCGCAAGGTCATCACGTGCTCCTTGTGTTCGACCCTGGTCGCTATACCAGGTTAATAAAATAGCAGGACCGCTATTTGATTTTGATTGATTTTATTCGATTTTGGTGGTCTCTTTTTCTTGATTGACACACGAGCGATTGAGGTCGCAACGACCATTTGAGATATACCTGATCCACCTCGTTTGCTCGGTTCTTCGTGTCATCAGAATAGCGCCGTTGCCGGGGAGCACGACTTAGTAGTCGGTTTTTGAGTTTTTCCGCAGTTTTCTTTTCGCAGCTTTTTGTACATAATTTTTTGTATATATATTTGACATGTCTATACATTTATCTGGTCTGACCACTCTTGTTTGTTTTCTTGCGAGGGCCCGAGGACCGAGTCGGCTTTCTTCGGAAGCCGAGCAACCGCGGGAACCGGAGGCGGCTCTCTTCTTTGCAGAGCCGCAGGAGAGCGCGAGGAGCGAGCAAGAGTGCGGGAGCCGCGAGATAGACGCGAGATTAGTGTAGCTTAGATTAGATTTTATTTCCAGCATTATTAAAACTGTTGTAATAATATAGGTACTCAGCAGGACTTGGACTTTCGGGTCTGTTTCGCCGAGCACCGGTGTGCTCGGGGACCTTTTTAGCTAACTTAGACTTTTTTGCGGCTTTTAGATTTTTCGCTGCCTTTTACGGTTTTATGCGGTTTTTCTCGAGCCCCTAGACTTAGGATTTTCCGCTTGACTGTGCCGTAATTAGTAGGATCCCCACACTTAATTGCTTGTCTGTTCCTATAGATCGTAATTGGACCTACTAATAATTCATTAATAAAAATAGCTGAGTCGTTTTCCTAAGAGCCTACGCGCCGCGAGCCTGCCTCGTCAAGCGCTACTCCTGAACTCGACCTATCGAGAAGAGGAGGGGTGGGTCTAGACCGGACTCTTTGGATCGAGGGCGAGTGACCAGCTAGACGGTTCTGTCGAGTAGAAATTGCCTGTTTAGGACTCGGTTTTTTCCGCTGCACCATATAGGTAGTTTTATTTCTGTCTTTAAATTCTACGCGGATCATCTTGCATGTAGACTGTTGGAGTCAGGTACGCATTTCTATCTCTGCATGCATCATTGATTTATCGCGCATCGGCTTTTTCGTCTTCTCCCCCCTGTTTTTGACTTAATAACCAGGAGAACCGAAAATTTTTTTAGGCATTTTTGCTTGCATTAAAAAAATCTAAAAAAAGAAAAAACCATAAAATTGGGACTGCTAAAACTATCGACCCTAAAAGACTCCTCACCTAAAAATTTGTCTTGGGGAGAGCAACCCTCTCATTGCTTGGTTTGATTGTGCGAGAGAGTGACCCGTACACTAGGTAAAGCCCTCCGGTGCTCATCTCGACTGATTACCGACTCTTCTGTGCGGGACAGTCGGTTGGGAGAGTATCGGGTATCCCAACAGGTCATGTAATCGCTCTGATATTCTGATTGTTCACCAAAATAAAAATTGACAAGATAATTTGACCGAGCCTTTACGGTCTTCAGCTCGCGTTGCGTTGGTGAACTGGGGGTTTGCTTTCGATCATAGTTTTTCCAGATCTAATCCGCCTTACTCGCCAGATCACGATAATGGGCAGGAGGTCTCTTAGGCAGCCTCTGGCTGCACCGCTTTTTAGCACTCTTGTCCCTTCATCTAGGTCGGTTCGTGGGAGCTCAGACCCACTCTCCGAACCCGAGTATGACTCCGCCCTGTTCCCCCTCGACCACCCTTCTTCTTCTGATTCAGAGATACCAATGACAGAGGAGAGACAAACAAATGATTTATCGGCACCAGAGTTCGGTTGTTTTAGTTTTTCAGAGACGATGGCCGGCAGTTCTGATGATCGCACCAGAGGTCCACGAGGAGAGCATCATTTCGTTTTGGACCAGGGTTCGATCAATTCCACCCTGATCGCCTCCCTCTCAGTGCAACAACAGCTGAGGGATCAGGGAGCATTCATGATGGACATGAGGAGAGAGCTTGAGCAGATGAGAGCCAACCGCGAGAACCGCGGAGGAGGAGGAGGACCCGACGATGCGGCAGCTGCCGCCGCAGCCGCGGCAGCAGTAGGAGGAGCAGGACCACCGAGACCGATGCGGGATAACCACAATCCCGGATCGACTTTGACGCACCATTGGGTGGTGCTTCCAGCCATCGTGGGGGACTTCAAGTTCCCCCCCGAACACCTTGCAGCTCCTACCCCGGTTTCATGGTTTGGCTATAGAGGAGCCTCATCTCCACCTACAGGAGTTTGAGATGATTTGCAGTACTGTCCATGATCGTCAGGTGGACCAGGACACGATTCAGATGATTGTCTTCCCCTTTTCCTTGGCAGACAGAGCAGCCACCTGGCTGAAACATCTGGGGAAGTTTGTTTACACTTGGGAGCAGCTCCGCGCCGAGTACTTGCATAAGTATTATCCACTCGGGCGGACCAATGCAGCGAGAGCCCTGATCAGCAACTTCTCCATGCTCCCCAACGAGCAGTTCCATGAGGCATAGAGAGGTTTCGAGAGCTGACCGACAGATGCCCGCACCACGACATTTCCAAGCCGAACCTTGTTCAGAGCTTCTTCAGCGGGCTGACACCAGAGCTTCAGGGCTTGGTGAACGCTTCTTGTGGCGGGTCGTACTTCGCCAAGGATCACGACCAGGTCTGGACCATCTACGAGGAGATGGCCGAGAACTACATGGTGATGTCCCAGACCCCGTTGTATGCACAGGGCAGACCCCAACAGCCAGGACCCGTGCAGTACCAGAGGATAGCACGGGTCGACGCCGGTCCTTCTAGTTCGTCCGCAGTAGCAGCAACACATGCAGAGTCTTCAGCTGCGGACATGGGCATCATTAGCGAGAAGTTGGATCGGATGGAGCTGATTGAGAAGAAGCAGTGCCAGAGTATCACTCAGATGGAGAAGATGGCACAGACTCTGAGCGACATGAAGACCCAGCTCTTGTGTCTCCAGGAGGCACAGACGGCTTCCTAGCCCCGTCTTCAGTCACGAGGCGATCACGGCAGCAGCATCAGCTCGTTCCAGCGCTCCAGCTCACACCAGCAGCCTAGACAGGTTCACCTTGTACAAGCGGAGCCGTACCAGCAGCCGCAGCCCACTTACCAGTCACCACCATCTCCAGACTTGCAGATGGTGGTATACGAGCCGGATCAGCCTCTGGCAGTACTCCCACCAGCCCCGTACGATGCAGAGCCGTTGATGGATGTCAACGGGATTTGGTATGACCGCCCTCAACCCGGTATCCGACGAGACCATCCCGGATTCCGGTGGGAGAACGGAGGTACCCATCCCCAGCAGCAGCCGTCAGGACAGGGTGGCCAGTACAACCATCAGAGAGAGCACCACCAGCAGCAACCCCCAGTGTACCCACCACAGTAGCAGCAGCAGTCGTCCTACGTTCCTCATCCCTACCAGCAGGGACAGTCTTGGAGGCGTGAGCAGCCTCACCATCAGCAGCAGCAACATCACTCATACCCCTCTCAGCCACAGCAGCAGCAGGTCCAACAGCCTCACTACCAAAGAGGCTACCCGTCGGGTTCCCATGAGAACCCTGTTTTGGACGACATAGCCCGCCTCCTCACGTATCAGCAGGCTACTTTCAAACGGGAGATGGACGAGTTCCGCCAGGAGATGCGGGACATCGTGAGAGGGAAGGCCGCCATCCCTGCCCAGATCGAGCCGAACCCCAACAACCTGAAGCGGAAATCTGAGCAGGTAGTTTGTACTGAGTATACCACTCCTAGTGATGCATTTGGTGATATGACTGGATATCTGTTTGATACTAATTTTGTCACACTCAGGAGCGGTAGGATGCCAGCAGGCGGCGCCTCGTCTGAGCTACATCATGAGGATCCACATAGAGCGCCTGACGAGGAGGATGATGACGGTGGTACTGATGCCACCAAGGATGCTGATTCCACCGGCGGTACCGAGGCCGCCGTTTCACCAATTCGAGGAGGTGGTACTGAGGCCACCCACGATGTCGAGCCAGAGTGCGGTACTGAGGCCGCGAGTCTTACAGCCGAGCCAGCCGACGGTGGTACTGAGGCCACCCATACTTCTGAGAGACATGTTGTTTTTCCTTCTTCTGCGCCTGTATCTCGGAACAGTTCTGTGAATAAAGGAAAGGGTTTATTTTCTTCTGGTCCCACTGTGATGCATGATGTATGTGTGGATCCGGTCATCGAACCGTCTAGACCTTTTCCTAGTCCTTCATCTGAGAAGGACCCAGTGATCCCCTTCCCTAGAGCCCTTCAGATGGGGAAGGGGAAGAAAACAGAAAATCCAAAAAAGAGAGATCATTAAGAGTTCAGCCAGCAGATGATAGACCGTTTTCACATACAACTGACACTTCAGGAGGCTTTGCAGCACATCCCCCTTCTTCAGCGTTCATTGAGAGAGAGGACCACAGTCAGGAGGAAGAGGAGGAACCGCCACTCTGAGATCCATGTGCTGACGAAAGCCACGTGTTTCGCGATCCAGAACCGTCTGCCGGCCAAGAGGCCAGATTCCGGAGCCCCTTATGTCAGATGTCATATCAGTGAGCAGAGGTTCGACCGTACTCTATTGGATAGCGGATCGTCGATCAACCTCCTTCCGGCAGCCCTTCTCGACCGCTTCGAGTTGGGCACTCTTAGACAGAGCAGGACAGTCCTTCAGTTTGCTGATAGATCTGTCAAGAGGCCTAAGGGGTTGCTGCGAGACGTTGTCGTCACTATTCAGGGTCTGCAATTCCCCGTGGACTTCGTAGTGTTGGATATGGAGATCCCTGATTCAGTGACCGATACCCCCATCATTCTAGGTCGTCCATTCTTGACCACAGCCAAGGCGGTGACTGATCATGATAGCGGGAAGGTATACTTTCACGTTGAGGGCGAAAGTGTACAAATAGAGACGGTCGAGGACAGCAGAGCCAGAGAGAGATCATGCTCAAAGGCCACTTCAGATACAGAGCAGCTGACAGATGCAGGGCTAGATATCCACCAGGACTGTGACTTTGTGATCACAGACGATGATGCAGTTTGGGCAGACCCAGCAGCACAGGCCATCCTATCATTTTCAGATACCGCTGATGCAGAGATGATAGCAGAGGAGAGCTTGGAGAGCACATTCCTGGTTCAGGACACTTTAGAGGCAGTAGAGCAGGTTCTCGACCGTGACACGGATTTTTGTGAGGATGGTGATACTGATGCCACCTTGTGTGAAGCAGATCCCTCGGAGTCAGAGTCTGAGTGGGCATATTGTGATGATTACATGCCAGACCTGATTTCCACTGAGCCTACAGCTGAGAAGGAGGTAGATGCCGAGCAGATCAGAGACAATTCAGTTGAGCAGCCTTCTTCAGACCCAGTTTGCGAGAGTACGCTCTCATTCTTCCAGGCAGATTTGGCAGCATACACGCAACTTCTTTCGAAGCCAGATTTGCCAGCACCCGGTTGTCCAGAGCTGAAGCCACTTTATTCGTCGTTGAAGTATAGATTCCTTGCAGGTGAGCATGAGATGTACCCAGTCATTATCTCAGCCGATTTGACTGGAGAGCAAGAATCTCGTTTGATGGGGGGTTCTTGAAAAGAACCGCAAGGCAATAGGATGGAGCGTAGCAGATCTCCATGGGATTAGTCCGGCCCTGTGCTCCCACCATATCTATCTCGAGGATGAGGCAAAGCCGTCGCGTGAGTTCCAGCAGCGGCTGAACCCAAATCTGAGAGAGGTTGTCATGAAGGAAATTTCGAAATGGTGGAGCGTCGATTTTATCTATCCCATCTCCGACTCCAAGTGGGTCAGCCCTTTGCATGTGGTGCCCAAGAAGACGGGCATCACTACAGTGATTAGCGAGTTTGGAGAGGAGATTGCTACACGAGTACCCACTTCTTGGCGGGTTTGTGTTGACTACAGGAGACTCAACCATGCCACCAAGAAGGATCATTTCCCCTGCCCTTTATTGATCAGATTATTGAAAGACTGGTAGGGAAGAGCCATTACTATTTTCTGGATGGGTACTCGGCTACAACCAGGTGGCCATCGCTCCTGAGGATCAGGAGAAGACCACTTTTACCTGTCCCTTCGGCACATACGCCTTCCGACGCATGCCATTCGGGCTATGCAATGCCCCTGCGACTTTTCAGAGATGCATGTTGTCGATCTTTTCGGACATGGTAGGGGAGTGCTTAGAGGTCTTCATGGATGATTTCTCGGTTTATGGCGACGGATTCGACTCCTGTCTTGACTGCCTAGACCGGGTACTTCAGCGATGTATTGAGGTCTGCTTGGTTCTTTCTTGGGAGAAGAGTCACTTTATGGTGACTCAAGGGACGGTGCTTGGCCACATCATCTCCAACAGGGGCATGGAGGTTGATCCGGCCAAGGTTGATGTCATTATAAAACTCACACCACCGTCCAATTTGCGGCATTTACGGTCTTTCCTGGGGCACGTCGGTTTCTATCGGCGGTTCATTCGTGATTTCAGTAGGGTTGCCCGGCCGTTGACTGACCTGCTGACGAAAGACACCGAGTTCCTTGTCAATGACAAGTGTCTCTCGTCATTTGAGACTCTCAAGCATTGTATTGTTGAGGCTCCTGTCCTCCAGCCACCAGATTGGTCTCTCCCATTCGAGATCATGATGGATGCCTCCGATTTTGTCGTGGGGGCTGTGCTGGGACAGAGGAGGGATGGAGTTCCATTTGCTATCCACTATGCTAGCCGCACCTTGGATTCCGCCCAGCGGAATTATACAGTCACAGAGAAGGAGATGCTAGCAATAGTGTTCGCCCTAGAGAAGTTCAGATCTTACATCATTGGATCTAGAGTGACTTTGTACACATATCATACCACCATCCGATACCTCATGGCAAAGAAGGATGCCAAGGCCAGACTGACCAGATGGATCCTTCTACTTCAGGAGTTCGACATTGAGATCAAGGATAAGCCTGGAGTCAAGAATGTGGTGGCGGATCATCTCTCCCGTTTAGAGCAGCCTGAGGAGTCTGAGCAGATTGATCCCATTTGTGAGACCTTCCCAGATGAGGCGATCCTTGCTATCGCCTCACTCCCGTGGTATGCCGATATTGTGAACTTTCTTGTTGCTAAGAAAGTCCCACAAGGTTGGCCCAGACAAAGGCTTGAGACCTTCCTCGCGAAGGCCAAGTCTTACCACTGGGAGGATCCCATCCTTTACCACGAAGGAGGGGATAGTGTTTGGCGTCGGTGCATTCCTCAGGAGGAGCACCATAGCGTCCTCATTTACTGCCACAAGCTTGAGGCAGGAGGACATCATTCTGAGAGGAGAACGGCACAGAAAGTGCTCCAATCCGGCTTGTGGTGGCCTACTCTCTTCAAGGACTCTGATGAGTTCGTGAAGAGGTGTACTGACTGTCAGAGGATGGGCACTTGTGGACAGCGTGATATGATGCCGATGCAGCCCATTCACTTCTATGAGGTTTTTGACGCATGGGGCATCGATTTCATGGGTCCATTCCCTAAGAGTCAGGGATTTGAGTACATTCTGTTGGCCGTTGATTATGTGAGTCGTTGGGTTGAGGTTATCCCCGCCCGATCCGCTGATGCGAGGACTGTTTGCAGATTTTTGAGGAAGCACATCATCACGCGGTTCGGGGTACCTCGAGTATTGATTTCAGATGGGGGGTCTCATTTCATTAACGACCAGGTAAAGGCACTTTCTAGTGAGTTCGGCATAGACCATCGAGTTGCCACTCCATACCATCCACAGACGAATGGTCTAGCCGAGGTCTCGAACAGGGAGATCAAGACTATTTTGCAGAAAGTCGTCCGCCCTGACCAAAAGGATTGGTCACAGCTTCTGGACTCGGTCTTGTGGGCATATAGGACGTCTTTCAAGACACCATTGGGCACATCTCCCTTTCGCCTAGTTTATGGCAAGCCGTGCCATTTACCTGTTGAGTTGAGGCACAAGTCACTTTGGGCAGTCACGGATATTCTTTTAGATCCAGATAATGTAGGAGACCAGAGGAGGGCAGAGTTAGCAGCCTTGGAGGAGCTTAGAGATACAGCCTTCTCAAACAACCTACAGTATAAGGAGAGAGTGAAAGAGTGGCATGATTCTCATACCAGCCACAAGCATTTTGAGCCTGGACAGAGAGTATGGTTGTTTGATGCTAGGCTTCGTCTATTTCCAGGGAAGCTACAGAGCAAATGGAAGGGACCTTATCTTGTGAGAATGGTACACGACAACGTTAGCATTGATATATCCGAGTTGTCTTCTGAGAGTACCTTTCGAGTGAACGGCCAGCGGCTCAAGCCATTTCTAGATCATGAGCCGCGGGTCGTTGATGTTGCCCCTATTCACTTTGCGTGAGATGTGGTCTCTTGATTCACATCTATTGCATCTCACGCCTGATTATCACTGTTCTTCCGACCTGTATAGATCCAGTTGTCCATACCACTCTATTTTTTAGTCCCACATCCCTTTTCTCATCTTATGATTATGCTATACTTAGGGTGTACTTTACCCTAAGTATAGGGGGGATGTAGGACCAGCGGGTATTATTTTCATTCTTTCTACCCCTGTTTTGCTGCCTATACTTAGGGATATTTTACCCTAAGTATAGGGGGGGCAGACTCTGTACATTCTTCACTCGGATTTCCCTTCATGGACAGCTTGCTATACTTAGGATTATTTAATCTTAAGTATAGGGGGAAACCACCGAGTTGTCCTCATTCTATTCATTCATTCATCTCTGTATCTAGCCATTCCTTTTCACTTCCCTGTTACTAAGCACGAGTTATGTCTTCTTCATCGCTCTTGATCACTCTGAGGACATCGTTCGAGCTAAGTATAGGGGGGGTGTATATATTTCATATATACTTTAGCCATAACTCGTACTTTGTGTGAGTGTGTTAATAAATAAAATGGCTAAAAACCTTAAAAATCACAAAAATTAAAAATTTTTCCTGTAAATAATCATTCTTTTATTGCATATACATAGCTAGTGTACAAAATTATTTTTGTAAAAATGTGTCCAACAATCTTTTGTGTAAAGCTTGTGTAAATAGTTTCTTATCAAAATTATGTATATAGTACAAAATTTTTCCAAAATGTTTTGAAAATCAAAAGTTTGCAAAAATCTTGTGTAAATGTTTGTAAATACTTTTGCAAAACTTGCACTTCATGCATCCATCCATTCATGATTTCAAAACATTTTTCAAAATTTTTGCACGATTGTAAATATTTGTAAATAGCATCGTTGTATATATGTATATATTTTTCTGGATGATTGTTGACATTTAAACTAAGCCTGGAATTAAATTGGGAAATGGAGCTTGATTAAGATCTTAATCCACCTAATTCTAGGAGGAACCTTATAGTGCTTAGGGATAAGGCTTTTCTTTGAGTCCACTAGGCTATGAGCATATGTCATCTTGATGAGCCTAAGTAGAGCACTTAACAACACACGCATGACTCTTAGAGACAATGGCTTGACTTGCACCAGCACCTTACACATAGCTCTCCACGGATGAGGTGGTGAGGAGGCAGTTTCCTTTGGCTTGGGGTAGCATATGAGGGTAGTACTTCTAGGCGGAACCTCTCTTCTTCTTCTAGTGAAGGAAGTGCGTCTCAACTTGGTCTAGTGGTGATGAAGGCTAAAGACAGAAGCTGTGGGTTGCAATAAAGCTTCAAAAGAGGGATAGTCTACTGGCTCAAGAGGAAAATTTCTTGTATATATGCTGCACCATGTAGATATGTTGTACAGAGGCACTTGAAAAAAAATGCAAAAAGAACTCCAAAAAGTGGTGGGTCGGATTGAAAATTTAAAAACCCCACCGGAGTGTATATAGTCAAATAAAGCAAAAGCTTATGGTATCCATGTTACATCTCATGAAGCTTGCAGCAGAAGACTTAGCTACACTGGCTGAGCTCCCAAAAGTCTATACTTCTTATTCCCCCTCTTCTTGAGCCGGCTGCACTTGAACTAAGAAGGGAATACCCCGCTTCTCGAGGAAAGAGTTGCTAGACCGAGGCATTAGAGTTACCAGGTTGGGGGAGGTTGTTTCTTTGTTACTTCTGAGGTGGGGAGCTACATATCACTTACACTGCATGGAAAGATTCATGGTCATTAGAGTTTGTGTATGTAGACTTGTTCTGATCTGGTTTATTGAGGAGTCTTGTCCATAGATTGGTGGAACTTAGAGACTATTGAGTTTTAAGCTTAAGTCCAAATAAGGTTCCGACACATTAATAATCCAAAGATCTGATCGAGCTCCATAATTCAATTTAATGAAGGAAAGTTTAATATTCAACCTTGATCCATGTACATTCTCCTCTTTTTCTATTTCTTTCTTTCTTTTTCACTTCTTTTTCAAATAAGTGTTTGCTAAGGGACTAGCAAAAGTTAAGTATAGGGGAGTGATGAATAACCATTCATCACTCTTTATTCTTATATTTTAGCTACAAAAACCTTTGCAAATACATGTATATTCATGTAAATACAAATAATTATCAAAAGAATACATTGTATAAAGTTTAATAATTAGCATGTTTTTGTGCAAAAATAAAAGAATAAAGAGTAAAAAGAAAAAGTGGGAAATATTTAAAATAAATATTGAGCAACCTAACCCAAGGGAGGGCTCAGCATGGGCCTGACCGCATAAAAGCCAAAGTAGAGGGAGATAGGGGCTCATGTGTGTAAATATATTGTGAATATAATAAAAATATTTTCCTCCAAAAAGAGACTAAAATGGGCCTGTAAATACTTGTATATATTTATAAATATAAAAATCAAAGTAAAAATGGAAAAAATTAAAAAGAAAGATAAAAATATTCACATGTAGATAGTCCACTCTCTTGTATTTATTTCACCCTATAAATAAATAAAATTAAATCCCAAAAAATTTGTAAATACTCTATATTTTATGGTGTAAATAAATAAAATAAAAACAATTAAAACAAAAACAAGATAAAAAGAATAAAATTCAAACCACAAAAATATATTGTAGATATACCATGTATATACATGTACATATATATTTATTTCACTATTGTATATAAATAATAAAAATAAAATAAAATATCTTTTTATTCCTTATTTTATGATATAAATAAATAAAATATAAAATAGGAATAAAAAGGTATGAAAATAACAAATTAAAAATCAAAAATCAAAAGCCTATATTGTACATATACCTATGTGTAGTACTATATTGTAAATACCCTATTTTTATTTTGAAAAATTAATTAAAAATCACTAAAAATAGAAAAAATTAAAACAAAAATATTTCATGTTTTGACTTTTTAATAAATCGGCCATTTACTATTTTTAAATGATTTTACAAATCTTTTCCAAATGGCCTCTTCTCATTGGTCCACGGGGGTTGTTGACCGCCCGGTCAACTCCCCCCCTGTGGACCACCTCCCGCGGATCTGGTTCGAGAACCCGACTTCCCCCATTTATTCCCACCAGACCCGATCACCATTTAGCCTAACCCAGGGTCCTAATCACTCCCCAGGTATCCGGGAATCTTGCCCGACATAGATCCTAGGGATCCGTGCTCCATGGAGCCGGACCCGAGCCATCTTTCCCGGACCTGCACCCATACATAAGCCGAGCTCCACCACCCTAATCCTCATCTTTGGATCATTCGCCGATCACCCAGTGACCTCCACCTTTCGTGCGAGAGTGACAGCTTGCCCCGGAGGTGTTGCAGCGAGGCTGAGGCTAAAAACTCATAAAAATTATAATAAATAATCTAAAAATCCAAAAGCAATAATTCCAGTGCCCACATTTTCCTTAAACTTTCTAGTTTATAGGAAAATTGTCTCCAGGAGCTAAATAGCCTTTTTGCATTTTAAATTGGCCTTTTCCTCCTGACTGGACAATACCTTCAGTTTCTGACCTTGTTTGATTTTTAGAAAATTAAATAAAAATCAGAAAAATCCCAAAAAATTCACTAAAAATAGTAAAAAAACATAAAATACACAAAAACATTTTTATTGGAATTTTTGACTGATTGTGAATACATTGAATAATTGTTTGTAGTTGGGTGTTTCTTTGCCTTCATTATTTTCCTAATTAATTAAAATTCCAAAAAAATCCAAAAAAAATTAAAAACAATTAAAAATCCACCAAAAACACTTGTATTTTATTTTATCCATTCTTTTGACTACTTCGTAGGCTGCAAGGCCATCACGTGCTCCTTGTGTTCGACCCTGGTCGCTATACCAGGTTAATAAAATAGCAGGACCGCTATTTGATTTTGATTGATTTTATTCGATTTTGGTGGTCTCTTTTTCTTGATTGACACACGAGCGATTGAGGTCGCAACGACCATTTGATATATACCTGATCCACCTCGTTTGCTCGGTTCTTCGTGTCATCACCTGCCGTGTTTTCCCGTTTGCGCCCCAGCTGGAACCTGGAAGAAGCTCCAGGACCGCCGCTACGTCAAGGAGCTCCAGGGACCCACCGTTGGTCCCCGGACATTTCTGGTGGTGTTGATTGCTTCGGGGCATCGTGAAGAATAAGAAGAGACCCTTGGTTGAACTCCAGCTTTTCGGAGACGCACGTATCGTTGATTTGAAGCTCGCCATGCGCGAGTTCGTCGGGGGTTCTTGCTAACCAGCTCCGAGCCGTTGGATAAAGAACTGTTCTTCGTGTACGTCAGGTGACGTCCGATCTGACCAAGTGTTGATCGTCGGATCCGTCTGCAGGATCTAATCTCTGTCGTGCAAATCGAACCGTCATCGGGCCATAGGATCGTGACGCGTGTTAAGTGATCTATCCTCAGCCATCCGATCCACGGTGTGCTGGGTATTTTGCATTTTTCTCCCAGCCATTTTTTATTTCTTAATTAGTCTAAAAACTTTCATTTTCCGCTTTATACTTTTGTTATAGTTGCATAAAAGCCCCAAAGCTTGACGTATCTACAAAGTGGTCCCGACTACGCCACCTCACGTGCTCGCGTGTGTGCGGTGCGTGGCTATTTTGCAAGGGGCCCCCCTTGGGTTTTTGTTATTTTTATTGAGTCGTCGAACTTTTTATTTAAGTTATAATTTTGGGATTATTTGTAGTATAGCCCCCGCTTTTTGTAAAAATTGCGTATTGATCCCCACCGGGGGCGCACGTGCTGAAGCACGTGATTTGGTGATTTTACAGGGAAGAGCCTAGAGCTTTATGCATTTACAATTGATCCATTAACTTTTATACCTTATTCTATATTCTGGGTAAATTTGCACCCAGGCCCCTACCGTTTCTATTATTTGCAAATCGGCCCTTGCTAGTAGTGTAGTTTCTCTTTGTTGTTGGCATTTATTTCATGAATCTATAAAATTCGAAAAATCACCAAAAAAATAGGCATAAGTTCTGTTGCATTGCTCTATCACGCTATATTTTCATTTTACATTTTTGTTGCATATTAATATTTATAAAAATTCAAAAACATGCATTTTCTTCACTGTTTGCATTAGAAAATACATAAAAATTATAAAACATTTTTGAAAAATTCCAAAAAATATATTTTACGTGTTTTTGCATCTTTTAACTTCAGATAAAAAATCACTAAAAAATACAAAAGAAACTCATAAAAATTATAAAACTCTAAAAACCTTCATAAAAATTTATAAAATCCATAATAAAATCTAAAAATTATGTTTTCTATTCCTGAATTTTATTTATTATATTATCTTTAGTTTAAAATTAATTTGGAGAATTTTTTATACTGTTTTATTTTTTTCATCTCCATTTTAATTTCGGCTAGTATTTTTATTCATTGTTTTAAGTATTCTTGACTTTAAAAATACTAAAAAATTAGGAAAAATAAAGAAAAATCATAAAAACATTATAAAAATATAAAAAGCCTAAAAACATTTTATTTACTGTAATTTGGATATTTTTACCTATTTATATATCTCTCTCATCTCTCTCTCTCTTGTATATATATATATCTTATATAGTCCTATATCTTTATTAAAAGAAAAGGAAAATATAATAATATAAAACATAAAAAGAAAACACAAAATCAATAAATTAAAAATCAAAATATAAAAATATAGAATCAAAAATTAAATGAAAAATATAAAACTCAAAACCCACAAAAACATAACACTTATATAGACAAATACATCACATTCGCATTTGAGCTTGATTGCCCCGATCTACCTGCTTGCTTCCTTTGTTCGACACTCTACACATACTTGCACCTATACACATCCTTGTTGTAGAGTTATAATAAATTTTAACTCTGCACCGCTTTTCATTGTTTGATCTTTGTTGTGGGTTAATTATTGTTTTAACCCAGATTTCTTGTGGTCAATTCAGCGACTGAGTTCCTGCCTTGTGTGGAGCTTAAGACCACCGATTTTCTTGTTAAATGGGTATCAGATCAGAGAACATTCTCAATTATTACTTTATCACATAAATTCTATCATGCAATTGAAGCTTTATCATACTTTTTTATTTCAATATTTTATAAAAGCTTTTCTAATGTGTTTCGAATTCTTAACATTTATGAATTTATATGGAAATATTACTCATGTATTTTTATCATTTTTGTATAATTATTTTATTTTCCTTTATTTTATATGCACTCATGATGTTTTATTCTCCTCTCCCTAACGAACCATCTTCCAACTCCTCGTATGTTGTTACATGATACCCCTACCATTCTTCTTTCTTTACACATTATATTTCAGTATTATGATGTTAAAAGGCATAAAAACGAAAATGTATTTATCATTTCCTAAAACAAAAATAATAAGATATTTAAAATAGGATAAACAAAATAATATATTAATCAAAGTAACAAAAGAGGACATGTCAAAACTTGTTCCAACTTTACCTTCGATGCAATATGATGAAACAACCAATCAAATCAATGATTTAGCGTTAATGTTAATGATGATTGGCACAAATATCAATGCAAATACATGATGAAACATCCAATCCAATCAATAATTTAGCTTTAATGTTAATGATGGTTGTCGCAAATGTCTAACATACAATAATTGCTTCACCAAAAGTAGACTACAACAACGAATTGTATGGGCATTCGTTACGATATCGTCCGATTTTAAATATATAGCAATAAATATTATTCATAGCAAAACTATCTATCAATCTTGTATTCACTTGGAATGCCATATTCAATGTTAAGTTTCATATAACGATGATTATTTGTCAATTTTTTCGTATAACTTATCCTGGTCCTTGATAACTTAGTAATTAATAGACAAAAATGTCAAATGATAGTTGTTGTTATATGCTTCATTCTAGCAATATAATACAATATTTATTATTAGGGATATTTACCCAGCAGACCCTGAAATCTTTCGAAATTACCTCTACGACCTTTGAAACATCATAATTCCTCCCACGACCCCGTAATCTTGCTCCGTCTTACCCCACGAACCCTGCCGTTAAATTGACACATCTTGAGTTAACTTCATTGAGTTAAAAACGAGTTAATCTAACCAATCCGTGATCGGGCGGCTAGAATCAACCAAAAGCCTCTTCCATCTCTCCTCCCTCATCGAGGGCATTTTCCTGGCCGGAGGAGGTGTGCGTGAGGGGGTGTGGCACTTCGGCTCGACCTGAGCTGGGGCTGGGCTGGAGGAAGTTCATTGAAGGGAGGAGGTTGGCGACGGCCTGGAGGGAGGTGGGGGGCTTCGAGAAGGAGAGGTGGACGGGGGGCTTCGAGAAGGAGCGATGTTCAGAACATGTGATTATTGACTATTGTTTTGCAGCACAGAAATTGAATTAAACACAACTAGCAGGCAATTAAAATAAATTATTAATTAATTAGTTGGGCACCCTGCAGTTCCTCCTGATCTCGAGTGGGATGCCTGACGGTGAGGGAATGTCGCCCATCTTGACCATCGCCTTGGAGAAGTCTCTGAAGAAAGCGTTCATGTCGTTGCTGTAGCGAAGCACCAGGCGGTCGGTATCGCCGTTATCACCGTGGAAGAGAGCCTGATCGGAAGGCAGCAATCCCTTTCTCTGCACCAGCTTCTTAAAGTAGTCATTGTCGAAGGTGAAGGGGGAGTCGTCGAAGCGGAGGATGACGCTGTCGATCCAGGACGGTGCCCGACACCGCTGCCGGATGGAGTCCGCGAATTGCCTGTCGATATTAGTTCCACTGTCAACCCTCGACCTGACCGCGCCGCACTTGGAGAAGCCGACGGTGTGGCCTCCAGATAGGGCGACGAGGTCCCTGAGGTTGAGATTCTGCTTCCGGAACTTGTCGACCAGAACCTGCAGGTCGCGCGTGGGAGGAGGGAGGGCATCAGTTGTTGCTGCATCGGCCCTCCTGGAGTCACCTCTACCTAACGGGCGCTGGGGGCTCCGGGGGAAAGGGCGCTTCGAGCGCTGGGGGTCCGGGGGTCTTCGAGCACTGGGAGCTTCAAGCGCCGGGAGCTTCGAGCACTGGGAGCTTCAAGCGCTGGGGGGGAGGGTCTTCGAGCACCGCATGCCGGGAGGGGGCTCCAGCGGCAGGGGGCAAGGAGGTGGGGAGCTTCGAGCGGCTGCCGGGAGGAGGGCCAAGAGGTGTTGGGTGGTGGGGAAAGGAGGCGGCGGGAGGAGGGGGTGCCGAGGGTGAGGGCAGAGTCGGGAACAAGGAGGAGGAGGAGGCGGAGGTCGGGGAGGAGGGCCATGGAGGGAGGAGGTGTTGGGTGTTGGGTGGTGGGGAAAAGGAGGGTAGAGGGAGTGGCAGTGAAGGTAAATTCGACAAATAAAATAGGCATAAGATAAAAGAATTTAACGGAATCTGGTTAGTTTTAACGGGTAAATGGATGGGGGTTAACCACAGGGTTTATTGGGTAAGGGTTAGCAAGATTACGGGGTCGTGGGAGGAATTACGATGTTTCAAAGGTCGTAGAGGTAATTTCGAAAGATTTGAGGGTCTGCTGGGTAAATATCCCTTATTATTAAAGTTTCATATATTGATGATTATTCAATGACCTTTTCATTATAATTCACATTAGGATATTGTAAAAAAATATTAAATTACAAAAAATGGTCTGATGTTTACATGAATTACCAAATTAGGGATTAATCTTCAGTTTGTAACAAATAGGGGACTGAACTTTAATTTAACGTTCGAGTCCCCAACGCCGTCAATGGGTGGCTGAATACACAATTTTACTTGACGAAATTACCCCTCCGACCTTTTCTTCTTCCCCTTGCCATGGTGAAGAGCATCCTCCAACCTCTTCTCCTTTCCCTCGCTATGACGGACGGAGATGGACCTCTAAGCTTCCGTTGCGGCCTCGGACAGCCCCAAATTTACTACCCTACCCTCCGCCTCCGCCGCCTTCCTGATGACATAACTAGCTTTGCTTGATCGGATGGTATGGGTGACTTTTTCAAGGTGACTGTTCTGATGTTGGATGTTGATACGAGGCTAGAATTGTATTTTTTGTGGTTGATGGGGTGTAGTCTAAGTGTTTCATTCCCTTGTCCCTAGTGATTTTGTGCCCAGCTCATGTGCGAGCCCCTACCTCTGTTAATCATTTATCTAAAAAAAATCTACGATCCAGCGGATGATTAGATGGAAATATGTCTGGACTATCTCTGCTAATCTTGCTCAATGGCGTCTTCGATAAGCTCTGTGTGTTTGTTTATTTGTGAGAGATGTTGTGAATTAATTAGACAAATGCAAGGACGATATCCATCATCGATATTAAGACTAAAGTACAATATCCATTGTTATATTGTATTTAAGATGTGCTAGATTTGTTCATCTCAACTCCAAGATGGTTCGGTTAGTAGAATATACTGGATGCAAGAACATATGTATAAATCAGTACATGTTCACGGGTTTCATAATGTAATGACTAAGATTGAATCGTAATCGCCAGCTTAATTTTGAAAGACCACGTGAAAATAGGTGATGTAAAAAACCCATTAAAGTTGAGTGTTGTACAACATACCTGGCATCGCTCTTGCCGTGGTAGTGCTCCTCCTCGTCATCACATTCACTAAGGATGCTGAGTGTGAAGCTGAAGCTCCTTGACCTGTTATAGCGAGGGAAAGGAGACGGAAGGCGGCGGAGGCGGAAGGTAGGGGTAGTAAATTTGGAGCTGTCCAAGGCCGCGACGGAAGCTTAGAGGCTCATCTCCGTCCGCCATAGCGAGGGAAAGGAGAAGAGGTTGGAGCGTTAAATTAAAGTTCGGTCCCTTATTTGTCACAAACTGAAGATCAGTCCCTAATTTGAGAATTCATGTAAACATCAGACCCTTCTTTGTAATTTACCCTATTACATTCGCACTGCTGTGCGCCGTCCTTCCGCAGCGTCGCTGCACGCTGCCGTTGCTCAATTTGCTGCTGCAACCACCGGAGCGAACTGGGAGATTATGCTCTCCTATCCTTCCTTTGCTGTACATCCACTATTTAATGAGGACAGCTACCCGTAATATCACAGATATATGGCGATGACAACTCCATTTGACCAATCCACAGCAACTCACGAGGACTAATAATACATCGTACGTAATCCTACTTGATCTCTAGATCGTTTTTCCTGAAGTAAACTCGGGTAAAAAAGATACACCAGAAGCAATAAAGGATATATAACGACCAAGTGTTTACTGGACAGAGCGCAGTTGCCGCAGAAGCTCGTCGATCGTCTCCGACGAAGAACCCCCCTCCTCGACAGCAACCTTCGCCTCCTTGGCCAACTCCTTCACCCGCTCCCTCGCCCTCTTCCCTACCTCTCCTTGCATCAGCTCCCTCACACCTTCACAGATATCCTCTCTGCTCACCACGTCATCGCCATCGCCTTTCTTAATCCTCAACCCCACGCCAATGCCGTCCGCAACGTACTTGGCGTTAAGCCCCTGATCCGAGATGTTTAGCAGTGGCCATGCAAGAATAGGGACACCCGCAGACAAGCTCTCCAACACGGAATTCCACCCGCAGTGGCTCACGAAACCCCCGGTCGCTGCGTGCGCCAACACCTCCCTCTGCGGCACCATCTCTCGACACAGCATGCCCCTCTCCCTCCCCTCCCCCTCCCCTCGGAGGCACATCACAATCTCGGCCTCGGGAGCCCACGTCCTCGACCGAACGACCCACACGAAACCGCACCCGCTCAGCAGAAGCCCATGGGCCACCTCATCCAGTTGTGCATCGGAAACCTCGGCCTGCGTTCCGAAGGAGACGTACACCACCGACGTTGGGGACTTGCCGTCGAGCCAACGCAGCACCTCGCTCGACGTCGGTGCCGAGGCGCCATGCAGCCCACCACACGGGTAGAGCGAGAGTGGTCCCACGAGCCACGCGCGGGAGCCCTTTCTGTAGAAGCTATCTAGTAGAGCCACGTAGCTCGAGTCCATCTGGGCAAAGCTGTTGACAACGGTCCCCCAGCTGCTGCGCTCCTCCGCGTCATTACCCTTGACAATATCGAAAAAAGAGTCGTTTGGATCGAGGTATGGCATGTCTTGAAGTCCGATACGAAGACTTTCCGGCGTCCCCGGCACGCAGTAGTCATCGGTATCGTCATGCCTTTGAGCGAACGAGAAGGCCTTGAGGATGGCCATGGAGAAGACGCCCATGCCGTGGAAAGCAAGCCTCGGAATTCCGTACTCATTCTCGCATATGGGTCGAGTCCAACCAAGGAAGAAGTCGGAGACGACACATAGGGGTATGTCGTCGGAGTTCGCCATGTCCTCAAGGAGTCTGCAGAAGGGCTCCTCCAAGAGCCTGGTGGCTTGTACGAAGGCGAAGAAGAGCTCTATGGTGGGGAGGTTGTCGGTGGACTCGCATCTTGGAGGGATGGTGGTCGTGGTGGGAAAAGGGAGATGAAGGAGGTGTATATTGGGTTTGGGGAGGTGGAGATATCGGTGGAAGAAGGGGGAAGAAGCAGGGGTGGTGAGGAGGGTGACCTTCATGCCTCGACGAGAGAGAACGGAGGAGAGGTGGAGGAGCGGAATGGTGACCTTTGGCCATGAAGGGGAAGATCAGAACATGGTCTTTGTTGTGTGATCTTCTTCTTGCTCCACCCATGGCTGTGAAGATTGTGTATGTGAACTCTGGGAGAGGGATCTTTTATAGGCATCGTTGTTTTGAGCTCGTGTTACATATCCATCCATTAGTGCATGATAAGCACGGGTTCTCGGCCCTTTGGCCTTTACCCATTAACTTTTGCACATTAAATTCCTAGACTGCCCTTCGTCGTGCGCCTTTTTACTTCTGGTTCATATATGGAAAATTTTCTGAAGTAAAAAAAATATAAATTATAATTAGCATGTGATCAAGCATCAATCAAGATACAATATTTAACATTTCAAAAGTAAATACTGTGTAAATTACAATGCCAAATTTTCATTTCTTTTTCTCCAGGCACTTTCTTTATCAACAGATGCCAGCTGAGGGAGAAAGGTCTCGAGACGAAGGAGCTGAAGGAATAAGTCAATGAGCTGATCGTTTTATTGCAACTGAGCAAAGCCAGATGAAAGAATTTGATAAGCAGCAAAAGACGAGAGACCACTTTTTTTTCCTTAAAGAGGTGACCCTCGCGTGACGTTAATCTATCTATAGTAATAACATCTCTTCTCCTTTCAACACGTGTTCCTATCCTCACCATGTGTCCCGCCTCCTCTTAAATGCATGCGCCCCCCCTAAAAACGGTACTGAATGGTGATATCTCTCGCAATCCAAATATCAAGAGACACGTTGCAACTCCTACTCGACGGGTGGTTTTCTCTCCACCTCACTCTCCCCATGCAATTAAGTCTGCTACCGATCAAATTCTCCATGTTAATATTAAAAAATATTAAAATAAAAATCATTAAATTGTGTATTTATTATATAGTAAATATACGAGTAAGTCATATTTTCAAAATATATACGTATGATCTTTCCTGTGATTTTTATTTCATATCAATATTTTATTTCTATTGTTGTTTATATGTATATTAGAAATTCAATTAGTTAACAATGATTGATGATTAGGAATAAAATTTCACGCGATTACATTCCATATTTATTTGATATTTTCTTATTATCTACATCATTGATATTAATTTTGTCAGATTGTATACCATAATATATTAAAAAATAAAATACTCACAATTAAGAGATGACAACGAAAAATGGAAGATAATTTCAAAATACTAATTTTTAATTTATATTATTTTTTATTTCTCATTGTTATGCTATATATCAAATAAAATGTCGATGTATTGATTACAATATACATGCATATCATATATGAGTATTTTCTTAGTATGATAATATTTATTTCTACAAAATTTGTTTTTTCACTAAAAAAAGTTTAGAGTTTATTTATGTTTACATAATATATTTAAAAATGAAACTCAATACATGCATGCCACTCTTTTAAAAAATTTGTAAGAAAATATGTATATTTATAGACTATTCTGTCAATGTATTTATAAATTTGATTAAAACTTTTAAATATATTTTACTAAAAATGACAGATTAAATTGTTATTTGAATTTATAAATTTATTGAAATCATTATGATAAAAATATTCATTTATGTTTTCTTAATCATTATGAAATCATTATCATATTCAAGAGTTAATTTTTATTTTTATTATTTATTGATTTTTTATTACGTAATAACTTAATCATCAATTTGAAATTATTTTCAAATTATATTTTTTATTACTTTATTAAAAGACTTATATCTACAATTTAAATTTATCTTAAATTATTTTTTAATTAGTATTATAAATCACAATTAAGTCTATTTTAAATTATTTTTAAATTGGTATTGTATTTCAGAATTTTAAAATCACATATAAGTATAATTTGATTTTACTATAATAATAATAATAATAATATATCTACATATATTTTTACCCACATTGATTACAAAATTTGAATTTGAATAAATTACCAAGTTTGGAAAAATTGTAAGTTTAAAATAATCGAGAGAGAAAGAGGGGGAGAGTGGGTAAAAAATAGAGATAAAAAGTGACGTATTTATTTTAGTACAATAATAAAATATCTATATGAGATTTTACCTACATTGATTGCAAAATTTGAATTTGAATAAAATACTAAGTTTGATAAAAAAAATTGTATCTCTAAAATAATGGAGAGAGAAAGAGGAAGGAGTTGGTAAAAAAGAGAGATAAAAAGTGACGTATATTTTCTTAATATGATAATATTTATTTCTATAAAATTTTATTTTCTAATAAAAATGAAATAAAGTTTTTATTTTAAGTATGTTTATATAATATATTAAATATGAAACTCAATACATGCAGCCGCTCTTTTAAAAAATTTATAAGAACAAATTCGTATAATTTGTATATTTATAAACTATTATGTTAACGTATTGATATATTTGATTAAGAACTTTAAATTGATTTTACTAAAAAAATGGATTAAACTATTATTTGAATTTATACTTCTATTGAAATTATTATGATAAAAATATTCGTTATAATCTATATTTTTATTGATATTAATTTTAACTAAGTTATTATTTATACTGTAATTATTCTATCTACTATTGCTAGAATATACTTTAGTAATTCATAGATATATAAACGTATAAGAAATAATGTGAAAAGATTTCAAATCCATCGGTTGATGGATATAATTAAAATGAAATCTAATATTCATATGTCACCTTAATTTTAGAAAGATGAGGAAAAAATAAGATATGTATGTATTACATCTCAAAAAAATGACTATTATATAATTTCAGATTATTTTTTTAAAATTTTTATTAATAAACTATTGATATAGGTATAATTCTATCATTATCATGTTCATATGTTACTTTTTATTTTTATTATTTTATTGAATTTTGTGTATTATATAATAACTTGAGATCTGATTTGAGATTATTTTCAAATTATATTTTTTATTGCTTTATTATAAGATTTGTATTTATAAATTTAATTTTATTTTAAAATATTTTTAATTAGTATTGTATCTCACAATTAATTTTATTTTAAACTATTTTAGAATTAGTATTGTATTTCACAATTTTTGCATCACATGTGAATATTATTTAATTTTAGTACAATAATAATAAAATTCATATGGGTTTTTACCCACATTGATTATAAAATCAGAATTTGAATAAATTACTAAGTTTGGAAAAAATTATATCTTCAAATTTCAAAATTTTAAATAATAAATATAATATATATGTATATATAAATATTAATATAATAAATATAAAGTAAGAATATCAAATTTGAATAAATTAATAAGTTTGGAAAAATCGTAACTTTGTATGAGATATGAATTTTTTAATTTAATAAATATAACAAATATGTATATATAAATATAAAAATAAACAAATTATAAAGGAAAAATATGATATGTATACTATTAAATTTAACAAAAATATATTAGAGTAGAGAAAAAAGAGGAGAGAGGGAGAGAGAGATGGGTGCCTCTGCCTCATTTGAGAGAGAGAGAGAGAGAAGAAGAGAAATGGAGAGAAATGTAACGAACCTGATTTCATGAAGGGAGAGAGGGGGGACCACGTGATTTTAGGGACCCCGATGCAATTGGAGAGAGAGAGAGACGAGAAAGTGTGATAGAATGAGGAAAGGAAGGGTCGGTATTAGTAAGAGCTATAGATTTTCCACAGTAGGTTGTATGTATTTGTTCTGATATTAAAAAATATTATAACAACAAAAATATTAAATTGCATACTTTTATATAGTAAATATACGAGTAGGTCATATTTTCCAAATATACAAATATGATCTTTCATAGCATTTTTATTTCATATCAATCTTTTGTTTCTATTTATATTAGAAATTCGAATATGAATTAGTTAACAATGATTAATGCTTAGAAATAAAATTTCATGCAATTACATTCCATCTTTATTTGGTATTTTTATTGAAATCACATGTTATGTAAGTTATTATCTACATCGTTGATATTAATTTTGTAAGATTGTACATCAAAATATATTCAAAATAAAATACTTACAATAAAGACATGACAATGGAAAATGGAACATAATATCAAAATACTAATGTTTAACTTATATTATATTTTATCTCTCATTGTTATGATATATGTCAAACATAACTTCATTGTATTAATTACAATATACATGCAAATCATATATTAATATTTTCTTAGTATGATATTATTTTAAATAATATATTAAAAATAAAACTCAATACATGCATGACACTCTTTTAAAAAATTGTAAGAAAAAATCATATAGAGTGTATATTTATAGACTATTATGTCAACGTATTTATATATTTGATTAAGATTTTTAAATAGATTTAATAAAATAATAGATTAAATTATTATTTAAATATATAATTTTATTGAAATCATTATGATAAAATATTCATTCATTTTTCTTGATATATTTTATTTATTTGATATTAATTTTATTTAACTTATTATTTGTACAATAATTAATCGATCTATGATTGTCAAAATAATATACTTTATAAATCAATTGATATAAAATATAAGAAATAATATGAAAAGATTTCAAATCCATTCGATTGATGGATATAATTAAAATAAAATCTAATATTTATATGTCACCCTAATATCAAAAGATGAGAAAAAAATATGTATTCATTACATTTTTTAAAAACAATATTGACTATGATAAAATTTTAGATTAATTTTAAAAAATTATTAAGAAACTATTGATACAAGTAAAATTCTATCATTTTCATATTCATGAGTTATTTTTTATTTTTATTATTTATTGATTTATTTGTATTACATAATAGATTAAGCATCAATTTGAAATTATTTCCAAATTTTATTTTTATTACTTTATTATACGATTTATATCTGTAAAATTAAGTTTGTTTTAAATTATTTTTAATTATTATTGTATTTCAAGATTTTTATACCACATGTAAATATAAAATTTTTTAGTACACTAACGAAATATCTATATGGTATTTTACACACATTCATGCCAAAGTTGAATTTGAATTATTTACTAAGTTTGAAAATTTTATAACTTTGAGATAATAGGGAAAAAGGGAAATGAGTGGGTAAAAAGAGGGAGAGATAAAAAGTGATGTGATTTGAGGAAAGAAGATAGAGGGGGGAGGATAGACACAAAGGGGGGCCACATGATTTGAGGGAGAAAGAGAGAGAGGCGGGCGAGCATCTCGCTTGATGGAATTGGAGAGAGAAAGAGGAACGATGGGAGTGGGAGAGAATGGGAAAAGAAAGGAGAGATAGACATGTACCGTTGGCGGGTAGTGGGGAGGGAAAAAATCATTTGGGGAAGGGAGAGTGCGAGAGGGGAAGAGAAACATTAGGCGAAGAAGATTGGTGTGGGGAGGAAGAGCTTGGAGGAGGTCACATGGCTAAAGTTGAGGCAAAAACCTAGCTTTAGTATATGTTATAGATATAAGAGTTTTTTCTTTTATGTATTAGTAGACTGTATGTTTTCCTGCTGTAACCATTGATTTTGTTCTTTGTTATAACTATTGTTTTAGAGTTTAAATTATGAATATATTATGTTGATCGGGCGATTGTTCTGAAATGAAAATTTCCTCCCATCTGCCGTGAAGCGTGATTTCATACACTATTACTGTTGTTGAGAGTACACTGTCCACTACGGCTTACCATCATATCCAGATATAGGCAATTTGCTCTTCTTTTGCCCGCAAGTCTCCATTTCACGGCGAGATTGCAATATATATTATTTACTAGGGAGCATATGCGCGCTTCGCGGCGGGATGTAAAAGAAAAATGCTCGAAATATAGGAAGATGTCTAAAAATAAATATATGTATTTCATGAAAATAAAACTAACAATGATTATGTATTACATGTTCAAAAAAGATGGAAAAGTTAGAAAGGCATCTACTTCACCTTCTTGAAACTACTGTAATACTTAAATACTACAATTTTAATGAAGAACAAATTTTTTAAAAGAGAGTTCTATTAGACTATGACACATAAATGTATTAACTACAAGAAACGAAGAAAAGTAACAGTCAACATAGGGCAACTATTGTTACTAACTTTTTTACCTTAAAACAAGTAAATAGTTTTGTTTGTGTATACCTCCCGATCTTAATACTAATACAGTACTTAAATATTTCAATTTTAATTGGGAATAACCGTTTTAAAAGAAAGTTATATGAAAGGCTTTGACACATGAAAGTATTAATTATAAGAAGCGAAGGAAATTAACACAATCACAACTGTTTTTACTCACTTCTACGTTACAGAAAAAACTATGCATTTTTGTAAAAGTAACTTCGTACAATAAAAAAAGATATTGGCCGTACCTTTTTTGGACGGAATGTCCTCTATATCATAACACGAGTCACTTGCAAAATTTAACATAAATAGATTTAATCAACAAATATTCAACATATTTAAAATTTAAAATAAATTTTAAAAAAGTAAATAGAAGCTAACATGGTCATTAATTTATCAGAAGTTTGAACCACAAAAACTATCAGAATGCGATGTTGTAATATGTGGTTCACTCCTAAATAAAGAAGAACCAAAACTAATATACTTGGGTATTATGTATTTTTTATACATATAATTATTTTTTACGAAGAAAAAAACATCATAGTTGAATCTTTTTCTTAAATAAATTTCTTTAGTATTAACACATAATCGAACATTAAGATACATTTATAGATAATAAAATCTTACACTCAAGGAAAATGAATTAAGATTTACACATGGATACAACAGAGCAAACACCGGCGAGATCATCGAACATCTGACTATATTCCGACACTTTCTACATCCACAAACAACACACACTCCAGACATACATCGGGGAAATGTAGCCACAACAAATACAAATACCATATGGAAAACAAAATCGAGTAAAATACCAACCTTATAAACCTGCACAAATTTAGAATTTCTAGATGAAACACTGTTTTATAATACAAATCATGCAAATTACATATACAAAGAAACGACAACAATACAACAACACTTATGACCTTCTCCATTAAAGCATAAGAGTTGCCCTTATTCTTCTCATCCTACATATAACAAAATAATGTAGGTATACAACGGGGAAATGTAGCCACGACAAATACAAATATCCATTGGAGAACAAAATTAAGTAAAATACCAACATTAGTAGACACACAAAAATTTAGAATTTCCAAATATATGCCATTATTAGGTTAAAACAAAAATGCTACCATATATCGATACAAACGAAGAATAAAAATAACAACAAAACAACACTTATGATCTTCTCCATCAAAGCCATCAAAGCATAGAAGGAATTACCCTCCTCAAAATATGATGAGGAAAAAGTCGAACACCTAACAAACATACATTTTTATTTTTGTAGAGGGATAAAACCAGCACGGTGTAAAAAATACACTTTAACTGAAATAGTTGATACCCGAACCAAAAAAATTGACAAAAGAAGAGCAAAATCGAAAAAGTATAAATAGGTGCAAAAAGATAAACCTAGAAAAATGACATGGTTAAGTAGAAGAAGAACATAAACATATGCCAATCACCATCTCCAATAAATGGCCAACTACACTACTTGAAACGAAGATACACATGTAATAATATCTTAGAGGATGTGCCCACAATCACATTCTCATAGATGAATAGACAAAATGACACCACAAAACATACAATTATTTTAAAAAATCAAACTTTTATCGTTGCAGAGATTGACTCATGAACAAATAACATACAACCATAGACCAAATGCAATAACTTACGATAAAAGAAACAAAAATGTGGAGAAACAAAAATGTACTTAATTTGCACTAAGTATATAATGAAAAAATTAAAATATCACAAAATACTAATTAAAGGGTGTTTACAATAGCAAGTAAGCACTCAAAGGATTGATTTGTTAAAATACATGACAATTATCTAATTGATGTAACTTGCAATTCACTACAACAGATGATATGAGAAAAAGTATATTATAAGCACGATATGAAAACAATTAAAATAAAAATTGACAATTTTTTATTCTATTGAACATTTTAAGCACTAATCATAGTTGAGAGTAACATTATATATTTTTTAATTACAAGCATTAACATGTCTAAAATCCAATTTATTCTAACATAATAAAACTATTATATTTTCAACCATTTAAATCAGTGTAAAAAGTATTTTATAATCTTATGTTTTTGTCTTAACTGCATGCTTTCATATTATCATATGCATACGTTATATCCTTATATAAGAATCATAATTGAATATTCAAATATAGATATCATCTTTTTTTAAATTTTACTTCGTAAAAGCATTTATAAGTATATATGATATAATAAACTTTCCAAATACCAAAGAGTATTTACATATATACATCTCCAAAAATATATATAGTCACATAGATATCGTGTAGATATTGTAATTGCACACATACCTCCAAAAGTAGGAAGTATATAATAATCAATGACATATAAGTAATATGAATTACATAAACACTTATGTACTCTCCACAATTAATTATGTACCTCTGCAAACACTTACATACTCTACATAGTTAATTATGTATCTATAAACATAAATCCTTTTGCATGCATGCCACTATGTATTCAATGTTATTAATTCAGATGATCAAGTTTTCTATAAGGGGACATTCAGTTCGGGTACAAGCATGAATAAGGATGAGAAATAAGGAGAATAAGAGTATATTATTTGTTCGGCTGAAAAGATAGGAATAAGGAGAATAAGGTAGAATAAGGATTGTGACGGTCACTGTCGGTTGAGAAGATGTGGAGTTGCTATGGCATGTGGGCGAAGAAGCTTGATTCTGTCTTACCCAAATGAGTCTGATATCTGTGAAGGCGAATTGGAGATCATCACCAGCTCTAGGCATAATCAACAAATGATAATTTTGACTACTTAAACGTTTAATTGTTTCTTTATTGAGGTTCAAATATTTTGATCTAATACATGAAAAAATAAGAGAAAATTAGAACGTGTTTTACTTCAGATAATGGAGAATTAGAATTTATTGGGCTTTTATTATATATTTACATAATATTTATAATCATCCTCATCTTTCCTAATCCTCCTCATTATTGTTATGTAATTTTTACATCACGAAACTTAAAGACTGTGTTAAACCTTCTCGACCCTTTGTTGTTTAAAATCAGAATTGTTCGTAGTTGATGCTCATTTCGCAAGGCTCGATGGACAGAATGATTGTTGTGATCGGTCATTCAAGAAGGTTGTGGAGATGGAAGGGGAGCCACCACCAATGGCTTTTGCAGTTCAAGTGGAAGTGGCAAAATTTGTGGAAATTATCAGAGTGGATTAGGTATAGTGATGTTGTAACGTTCCGGGTTTAGGTCCCCGGTCCGTTATCGAGGAAACCGTGGAAATATAAAACTTCCGGGTGGGATAAAAAGTGAGGAAATTACTACCGAAATAACCCGGCTTAAGCATTTTGGGGGTGGTTAATCAGGTCTGTATGGGCCCGATCACAAGAGGTTGTTAGGGACAGTAATGCTCCGTTAACGGACCGGGAACCTAAGCCCGGGACGTTACAAATGGTATCAGAGCCGAACGCCCTCTGATAGTGGAAAGGGCTACCCGAGAGGTGGATCCGCCCCTACAAAGAGGTTGGAGGAAATGGCTACCCGGAGCGTGAAGCCGCCACTATCACTGGGAAGAAGTGATGTGCCATGTCGCAACGAGGACGTTGCGAATATAAGTGGGGGAGGTTGTAAAACCCCAAAAAATGGTCCCACACCGTGGAAACATGAAATTTCCGGGTGGGATAAAAATTGAGGAGGTTACTACCGAACAACCCGGCTTAAGCATTTTGGGGGTGGTTAATCAGGTCCGTATGGGCCCGATCCCAAGAGGTTGTTAGGGCCAGTAACGCTCCGTTAACGGACCGGGGACCTAAGCCCGGGACGTTACAGATGTGATGGTAATAAGGCCAAGGCCTAGATCATTGCCCCTTTATACCTATATTTCGCAACAATTTCACAATTGTTTTATCGTCCTTGCATCTGTAATATCTCTATCATGGTTGGTTTGTCTATTATTTAATATTCGACAATCCGAAACTTTTTGAATGATAGTTAAGAGAAGAATAAAAAAATATTGAAGCCTTCTCCCACTTTAAGTAGGGTAAGCTACATGGATTCTTGCTAAAATCCATGTTGAAAGACTACTCCAATGCTCTGGTGGCAGTAATGTGTCTACCATCCAAAAGATCTGTGTTCAACACCCCCCCCCCCCCCCGGGTTGTGTGAGGCAGTCGACAATCAACATAAAAAAATAATTGGATCTTTCGACATTCAAGAAAAGAATGTTTTAGAAAAACTCATAGAATTAGAAGACCTATAGTTGTTGGAAGAAATAATAAAGGAGTACCCAAGGACGAAATAATAAAGAGATTCCTATAACAATTCATAAATAAATGATGCAACTCATCAAAACATATAAGAATTCATAAATAAATGATGTAACTCATCAAAACACATGCTGACTAGAGAAATACATAAGCAGCAGGTGTCCCAATATTTATTGAGTATTTATATCTTCATCAATGAGGTGAAGGACCGGTTGGAATTAAAGGAGTGAGATGAAAAATAAGTTTTGGTTTGTAACTCTTCAGTTTAGGACGATTATATATATATATATAAAATTTGATCCTGTGAGATGAGATTTTGATAAGATGGTCAGATGTGATATTCTGAACCACTAGTTTCAACCAAGAGAGAGAAAGCTAGGAGAGAGAATACATAAACTTGTGGTCCAGAATCTCCTATCTCACCATCTTACAAAATCCTATCTCATAGGATCACTCATATATATATATATATATGGTAAAATGTGTATGTCCCCTGGGGGGTTAACTTAGCTCCCCCCACTTTGCATATATTTTTTATTTTTATGAAAATAAAAATATGTAAATTCATTATTATATCCCTTTATTATGTTATTCAAATTTCATGCGAAACAAAGACTCCTACGACCTCCATCCAGAGGATCGATTTAAAAAATCCTAAGACCGTTAAAAAATGATTGTTTGGATGGAGGCCGTAGGAGTCTCTGTTTCACATGAAATTTGAATGACATAATATAGGGATATAGTGATGAATATTCATAGAAAAAATTTTCTTAAAAAAATTGGAGAAAATAGGGCGGGGGTGGCTAAGTTAGCTAACCCTGGGGCATCCCCATTTTCCTCATATATATGCATAAAACTTTGGGATTTTATCTTTCACGATTATCCTAAGAGTTTTTTATCATTATGATTGAGTGAGGAAAGAGTTCATACTCTTGCCTCTGTCCGTTTCCCAAGTCTTCCTGTGTGTATTTAGCAAACACTCTCTTCATGAAGAGGGATGAGCATCTAATTACTTATAAGAGTGGGGCAACTAGAACACAGATAGTTTACGTTGTGTTGAGGAGATCGATTATGCTGTAAAAAGTCTAGGAGAGAGTTTGACAAACCAACATCTTTGGTTAGTCTTGGATGTACAAATAAAAGAGTCGTTGAAGAAAAGGAGGGTTCTTAAGATCACTAGAACTATATGGTGGAATCTTCCACTGAAGCAATCGAGCTCCAGGGATAAGGTTTTAGAAGATTTATCTTGGGATTGTAGCGGAAGTGCAAACGAGATGTGGGAGGCAGTAGCGTCTTCTATCCGAAAGGTAGATAAAGAGATGTTAGGCAAGTCGAAGGGAGGAGTCCCCGGTCAAAAGGAGGCTTGGTGGTAGAGTGAAGGGGTGCAAGATAAGCTAAAAATTAAAAGAACATGCTTCAAAGCTATGTCTAAGGATAGAACAGAGGAAACTACCACAAACTACAAAATAGCGAAGAAGGAAGCAAAGAAGGCTGTAAGCGAAGCTAAGTTAAAAGATTATGAAGTTTTATATAAAAATCTCGACTCTAAGGAGTGCCAGAAGGATATTTTTAGGTTGGCCAAAGCAAGAGAAAGAAAGACTAAAGACCTTTCTCAAGTGAGATGCATTAAGGACGAGGAAGGTCACGTGCTTGTTACTCATAAGGATATAGAGACTAGATGGGAGCAGTACTTCCATAAACTTTTTATTGGGGAAGGAAGTAGAGAGATCACTTTGGGTGATCTAGCTAGTAGTGAATGTTACTTGAATCGTACAAGCTATAGATAGATACAAAGAATGGAAGTGGAGGAGGCTTTGAAGGTTATGATACCTAGGAAAGGTGTAGGATGAGATGACATCCCTGTAGATGCAGAAGTATGGAGAGTTTTAGGTGAGCGCGGTTTGACTTGGCTTACGAATTTATTCAATGTTATTTGGTGAAGCAAGAAAATTCCTGAAGATTGGAGGAGGATTATCGTGGTGCCTCTTTATAAGAATAAAGGAGACATTCCAAATTGTTGAAATTACAGAGTTATCAAGCTGAAGAGTCACACTGTGAAAATTTGGGAGGGTATGATCGAAAGAAGGCTGAGGCAAGTTTTCAACATTAAAGAAAAGGAATTCAAATTCATAACAGGTTGCTCAACTATTGAAGCTATACATTTGCTGAGGAGAACAATGGAGATTTATAGATCTAAAAGGAAGAACCTCCATATGATCTTTATTGGTTTGGAGAAGACTTAAGATTCTGTCCCATGAGAGATTGTGGAGAGTTTTGGAGAAGAGACAAGTACTTGTCCTATACATTAACCTTATAAAGGACATGTATAATAGGCCTTTATCTTCTGTAAGGACTCGTTTGGGAAGACTGACTATTTTGACATCAACACTAGTTTACATCAAGGTTCAACTTTAAGTCCATTTCTTTTTACTTTGATTATGGATGAGTTGGCGAGTCACATTCAGGATGAGTTACCTTAGTGTATGTTATTTGCTAATGATATTGTGTTGATTGATGAAACTAGGGATGGAGTAAATGAGAAGCTTGAGGTATGGAGACATGAGTTGGAGACTAAAGGATTTTGTATAAGTAGGGTTAAGATGGAATATATGGAGTGCACCTTTGATGGAAGCAATGGTGAAAGAATCGATGTGAAGATTGGTGATGATAATATTTGGAAGAGAGATTCTTTTAGATATCTGAAATTTATTTTGCAACATGATGGGTTTGATGGAGATGTTACTAATAGAATAAATCCAGGCTGACTAAGGTGGAGAGGAGCCTCTGTTGTTCTTTGTGATAAGAAAATTCCTTTAAAATTAAAGGAAAGTTTTACAAAGCAACTACGAGACATGCTATACTCTACGGATATGAATGTTGGCATGTGAATCATAGACATGTGCATAGAATGGCTATAACAGAAATGAAAATTCTATGGTGGATGTGTGTACACACACGTAAAGATCGGATTCGGAATGATGCAATCAGAAAAAAAGTTGGCGTAGCTCCATCGAGGATAAGATGCGAGAAAGCCGCTTAAGATGGTTTGGTCATTTGCAAAGAAGATCAGGTGATGCACCAGTTAGGAGATGCGAGTGTTGGGATGCTGAGCCTGCTAAGAGAGGGTAAGGACAACCCAAGAAGTGTTGGAAAGAGACCATACAAAAGGATCTTAGTTTTGTGGATATAAGCAGTGGATTGACCCAAGATAGATCTGAATAAAGGCGAAGAATCCATGTAGTCGACCCTACTTATTTGTGGGAAAAGGCTTTGTTGTTGTTGTAACGTCTTCCTAGCAATCGAAGAGATCGTGAAGGGTGCCACACTACAACTCCTCGACTTCCCTGATACCATCAATGTTTACCACCACGATATAGCCTCTGTCGATGCTTCATGATAACACAGATTTTACGAGGGTCTAAATATGTCTAACACAAGGCAGAGATAAAGTCGTTGTGGCGACCGCTCACGAAATCCGGGTCAATCAACCATTAACCCACAACAGATAAATAAAGCAATGAAAGTAAATGTGCGGAGTTAAAATTTATTATAACTCTACAACAAAGATGTGTATAGGTGCAAGTATGTGTAGAGTGTCGAACACAGGGAACAAGGACGATAGATCGACAAACAAACTCAAGAATGAGAGTGATCAAATGTCTACAAGTGTACTATTTCTGTGGGTTGTTAAATAAATTATTTTTTGTTTAATTTTATATTTTATATTTTTATATTTTGATTTTTAATTTTTAATTTACTGATTTTTTATTTCCTTTTTATATTTTGTATTTTTATATTTTATTTTTCTTTTAATAAGGAAATAAAGCTATATAGGATATATATACAAGAGAAGAGAGAGATGAAAATAGGTAAAAATACTCAAAATATAGGAAATAAGATATTTTTGGGCTTTTTATATTTTTCTAATGTTGTTATGATTTTTCTAATATTTTTCTAATTTTTTGGTATTTTTAAAGTCAAAAATACTAAAAACAATAAACAAAATCGAAGGCTGAAAATAAAATGAGGATGAAAAATATCAAACAGAGTCTAAAATTTCTCAAATTAATTTCAAAGTAAAAGAATAAAACAAAGAAAATTCAGAGATAAAAATTATATTTTTAGGATTTTTGTGGAAGTTTTAAGATTTTTATGAAGGTTTTTGGGTTTTTCTTTTTTTTAAGAGTTTTCTTTTGAATTTTTTTAGCGATTTTTGTCTAAAGTTAAAACACACAGAAACAAACAAAACATAATTTTTTAGAATTTTTCAAATTTTTCTTTATAATTTTTATGGATTTCTAGTGCAAATAGTGAAGAAAATGCATATTTTCGATTTTTTAAAAATAATAAAATGCAACAAAAATGCAAATTAAAAATATGGCATGATAGAGAAATGCAACAAACATGCAATGATATTTTTTAGAATTTTTTAGAGTTTTATAGATGCATGAAATAAATAGAGAAAACAAAGAGAAATTACACTACTAGCAAGGGCATATTTGTAATTATCCAAAACATCAGAACCAAAGTGCAATTTGTTCAAAAAGTTAACAAAATCTTCGGACCAATCACAAATAGCCAACAACCCAGGGGATGAGGTGAAAAATCTCCAGGATCACGTGCGCGTAACACGTGATTGGCAGGGACCTAAATGCAATTAACAAAACCTGAGGGGATAAAATGTAAATTTTCAAAAAATATTACAACGTTACAAAATAGTTACTGTATGGAAACAAAATAACGAAACCCGCAGGGGTCCACTGCAAAATGTCCACCCCCTCACGCGTACAGGCACGTGAAGTGACATGGACAGGGACCTGTTCGTAAATATGCAAAGTACGGGGGTCTAAGTGTAAATTTGACAAAATATTAAAGCAACAAAGGAAAGTTTATATTATGTTAATTAAATAACAAAAACGGCTTGGCTAATTCTACAAAATGCCCAAACCTAAGGGGGATCGGACGGCAGAGGATCGATGACTTGCCACGCATCGCGCCCTCCTTGCGCGATACCCCTCCGCTACTGGCGGCTGAGATTAGATCCTTGGAAGGACATCAACGGCTGAGGCTACGCGTGATCTTACGGCAGCTGTGCTCCTCCAAGAACAGACCTTCATCCAACGGCGGAGGAGGCACGACGAAGAACCGGGAAGAACTGCGACATTGCGAAGTTTCCCCGGCCAGATCGAGCCTCTCCGGCGGTCCTTGACGCTTCAAAATGGCCTGGGAGCTTCCTGCAGATGTCCTATGATGAATGGTTCACCGTTAATCTCTGGAGCTCTCCTGCGGCGTCGAAGTCGAGGAGGGGCTCCAAGAAGCTCCAGCGAGATGTAAAAATTCCCTCCAGGAGATGTTCTAGCTCCAGGTACCTACAAGATATGTTACGGAGGTCGAGGGCAAAGTGCCTCGACCATCCTAGCTGCGAGATGAGGCGGTTATAGCGAAAATGAATGGCTAGCCGGAGCAAGCTCCGGCGAGGTGGTGGAGATGATGATTTGACGGGGAAAATCAAAGAGGGAAGAAGGAGATTGGATCCTACGACTGCGGGGAATAAAATGGGGCAAGAAAAACAAAGAAAAATGTGAACCTCAAGGTTGATCTGCCCGAGATGGACCTCACGACCAAGGTGGCCGGAGATGGATGGAGACGCCTCCACGGCCCTCGTCGTACCTCACATGGGAGTGCGGGAAGCTCCCCTGTCATCGGAGTCAATCCAACGCACTCTCGGAGGTCTAAACATGGCCAAGAAGGGGGTCAAAAATCAAAAGGAAGGTTGGAGGGTCTTTTGAATAAATGGCTCCGGCGGCTCGAAGAACGAGGGCAGCGGGTGCGTCGATGATGCTCGGCCCAAGATAACGCCAGGGCGTGAATCCTCGATGATTGGGGACAAAAAGTCAAGAAGGGTCCATCACGTGAAGATGCAAGGATTCCCCTCGAAAGAAGGTCAAAGATGGCTAAAAACGCAAGTCTGACACTTGACAGACCTCGATCACAGAGTTGACCGAGGTCAACCAACGGATGATTCTGGTTGGTCCACGTGGACCAACCAGAAAATTCCTTGGAAAAAAGTCTTATTAATTCGATTAAAAAAATAAATGATTTGTTTAATTTTTGTTTATAAAGGAAAAATGTTTATTATTTTATAAAGTAATCTATTATGATTTTCATTTATTTTTTAGAGGTTTAAAGTTACAAGTTCCCTTTTAAGGGCTATATATAGGTATATTCATATATATATATATATTAACATTTTATTTTTATTTTGTACATTTAATTTTATTATTTTTGTATATCATTTTATAAATTTGTAACTTATTTTTATGGACTTATGTATATTTTTATTTTATTTTCTGAAGCATTTTGTATAATTAAATAAATAGATGTATATTCTTTATAGGTATATTATTGGTATTATACCTATGCCTTTTATACTAGTATTTTATTTTTATGTTTTCTTTGTGTTTTTATTCCTATTTTAATACACACATATATTATAAATAATATTTACATAATTATAAAAATATAAAAGTATAAAAATAGTGAATAATAAATAAAATGAATATTTTAATCTGTACAAGTATCCAATAGGGGTCCAAAACTCAACTTTCAAACCGTAGCTTCGAAAAATACGAAACCACCTTCATTAAATAGCTTATTAATAGTTATATACAATTAAAGGTGATTTTGATACATTTAGAGTTTTTATTTGAGAGATTCAGGTATGGGAATCATAACTTTTTATCTCTACATTATTTTTGTATGAAATCAATTTTGTATTTTTCTATATTTAATTATTCACAACATTTATGTACAAAGTTTCTTTATTTGTGGTATAAAAAGTGGAACTAAAAATAGGTCCCAAAATGAATAAAGAATGAATTAAATAAAAGGTACTTTTCTTGTATTTTGGCCCTTATCTCCTCCTACTTTATTCCTTGTCGACCTAGTCATCGAGATGCCTAGGTCTCGGGGTTTCGGATCATAAAATATTTACAATATTCTTTTCTTTTCTTTTCTTTATTCTATAATTTTAGCTTTAAAAACCGTATTTTATACAATATTTACACAATAATGTATGGATGATAAAATGCATGAATAACACTATTTACATGCATTTACTAGAGTTTTTAAGGCCAAAATGATAGAATAAAGATGATGAAACGTAGATTCATCACTTCACCACCTCCATATTCGTGGATGTCATTTTCATCGAGGTCGTAAATGATGATGACCAGAATCTTCTCCTAAAGACTAGACGGGGTTTCTCCTTCGTCGAAACTTTGCCATCTCCAAGATCGAGAGCAAAACCGTCATAAAGCTTACGAGACTAATGACTCCGCATTTGGCACTTTGCATTTTTTATTTTTAAGGTATGAAATCGACTTATTGTTGGAATACTGCACATTTACCTACAAAAGGTATAACGTAATAATATAAGTTAGAGGACAAATAAAGTAAAACAAGAACAGAAAATTAGATGTTAGCATAACTCAATCAGAATAAGGAAACTGACTTAACATGAGTCAAGATTACACTTCAATGGTTCTAAATAATAATTCTAAATAGTATCAACGAATTAAAAAAATCAACTTAATGTGCATCGGATCTAATACAAACTACTTGATATAAGAGAGGGAAAATAAAACTATAGTTGAAAATTGATATTTATCTTAACTATTAGTTTATGGCATGGATCGAATTTTATGGTAAAGATTCATAATCTAAGACTAAACAATAATGTGACAATTATATTTAGAGACTTTACCTGATTGACAATAGTTCAACCTTTAGTCTCTACATGAAAATTTATTTGTGAACATAGTATAAATTGATTTATTATAAACTTTAATGTTAGTTTATAGCATGGATGAAATATTTGTATACAACCAATTGCATCTAAAATAAAGTAGGAAGTACATAAATGATCAATCAAACAAACATCTTTTATTTAAAACTTGAAGGACTACAACACAACTTAAAATAAACATAACAAAGAGAAAACTTCACGAAATTTAAAGTCAATGCAAGGTCATAGTTTCTTTCAATTACGATTAAAAAAATCAAAGCATTTGTTATGTTTTTTTATTGCATATAAAAATTTGCAGTGTATGCATTTGTAATCATCACTACAACAAAACTGAGTTATAGTGACGCTTTTTTCAAAAGCTGTTACTAAATTAGCTGTTGTTAAATATATGATGATGATATTATTCGTTGTGAAATAAGTTTTCATACTTGAAATTAGTGATGAATAGTATATATGTCGCTATATCATTACAAACGGTCCACAAAGCAACGCTTATCCACTGTAATTTTTCAAAATATCCACTAATCATCACTATTTTTAGTTCAAAATTTAACGATGATTAATTAGAAGTTTGAAAAAATGGTAATGGATAAGCATCGCTATGTAGACCGTTGCTAATAATATGACGACATATGATATTCGTTGCTAGTTTCAAGTCTGAAAAATCATTTTGCAACGAATAATATCGTCATTATATATTTAACAACGGCTAATTTAGTGACGAATTTTGAAAAAATGTCATTATAGCTTACTTTTTTAGTGCATGCACCATACACAATTATTAGTAACTATGATATTTTTAGATGAAAAGCCCTTTAAAATTTGTACTTACATGCGCCTAAACAAGGCGCATTGGTCTATATTTTGTAGTGTGGATATAGGACAATAATCATGCATGCACGCATATGTGTGTAAACACACATACATATATACATATACATACATGAATACATACATACATACATACATACGATATGGACCTTGGCGTATAATTAGAATAAAAGATGCACATATCCACAAAATATATGTTTAGATATATATAATCAAATAGATTAATTATATGTATACATATGCATAATCGTATATTTGAAATAGTTCCTTAGCATATGATGAATCACCAATTACATCTTTATTCTTTCATTTCGGCTTAAAATCTTTAGAAACGCATGTAAGTAACACTAACTCTCGTAAATTAACCATCTAACATCATTTCTCAATATTATATAATTATCATATATTTTAATCCAAAATAAAAGAATAAAAAAAGAAAATAAAAGAAAGAAAAAAAGAAGATGTATATATGTGATAGATAGAGACTGACCCGAGGTCGATAAGGAATAAAGTAGGGGGAGACAGGATCATTAACTTATAAAAATATCAAAAAACCAAGTTCATATTGTACATATTCATCTCATTCATTATGCACATATCTTGTACGATGTTATTTATCACTAGTTAAACTTCAAATAAAAATATTTTCTTCATAAAACTTGTACATAAAATATTCTTTAAATATTAAAAATATTTTCTTAATAAAAGTTGTGCATAAAAATGTTCTTTAAATAATAAAAATATTTGCAAAAATAAATCATGAACAAAATAAAAGGTACAATACTTAGAAAAAAGTCGTAAAACCATAATTGAAAGATTAATATCTTCTCCATATGAACTCAAAATTAATTAAACTCTTCATTGTATTTAAAATAAAATAAATTTTTAAATGAAAATAATTTCATAACATTTGAAATTAATATGTGAAAGTCGTCTTTTTGGAGTGTGATTGTACATGTATACTTGTATTTTATTAATTTATTTACTTCTTTATATTTTTGAACATATTGTACTTTTAATATTTCGTACATATTTTATACTATTTATAAAAAAATACAAAAAATAACAAATGTTAAAATAAATAAATAAATGTATTTATTATATATGTATAATGTAGTTATATTGTATAAATTTATATTTACTTATTCCATTAAATTGATCCTTACAATAAAATAAAAATATACAAATTATTATGTAAATAAATAAAATATAATATATAATATATTTTCATAAAAATAAGTATACATTGTATATAGGTAATTTATACATATAAATCAACAACAATAACAAAGTCTTTTCCCACATAACTTATACATATAAATACATGCATTTAATCAATTTAACCCGATAATTTATTTTATTTGATTTATTAAAACTCATTAAAATAGTCTATCAAAGTATAAACATTTTAATGAGTTTTTAATTTAAAATTATTTTCTAATTTATTTCTGTTTATTTTCTCTATTTTGTCGCGTAGTCTATTTTATCTTATTCCTGGACCAATCTAACTGGTCCACCCGTATTCGTTGACCTTCGGCCAACTCTCCATCCCCCCTCTTCAACATGATTAAGTCACAAGACCCGTGCCTTCTCTGCATTTTCCAGATCGGATCCAAACCTATATGGACTTGATTTCTACACACATTTAATCTCCATGGACCAGTAATGCACTCCCATTTAATGTCACCTAGTTTTTACCTCGTTTCACGCACCCTTCTCTCTTCAAGTTTTGCCTTCTCTTTGCGTATAAAGGCACTTAAGGCTTAATCATCCCATATCTTTGGCTATTTCATCCATCTCCAGTGAGCTCTGATTGCTTACAAGTGACAATAGTGATCTCTCGCAGCGAGGAGAGGGGTTGTTTTGTCTTTTATCTGACATCCTTCATCGGTGATCCACCTCTCACGTGAGCCCATCCTTCGACATCGTCGCGCCGTCGAGGCAATGACTCGAGGATCTCAGACCTTCATCCCAAGTAAATTCAATCATCCAAGTAACATTTCATTTAATTTCCTTTCAAGTTGTGTCATTTTTTGTCAAATTGCAATTCCAGTATAGTAGGCTTAGATCAAACCTCCGATCTGCCCGATCAGAGGCCATTCCGTTGATTTGATCTGATCCTGCTCATCAATTCCCTTCGCTCGATCATCACCGCTTCTCCATCTCCTTTCAGGACCCCTTAATCACCTCAAATCTATTGACCTGTGCTTGATCATCCTCCTCCATCATCATTCGAGGATCTCTACCTCCATTCCCCTTAATTCTGCTACGAATAACCTTCGACCAAAAGCGATAAGGCTTTTATCCAGCCTCTTATTCATCATATGCAGGTGACTAGAGAACCATCTGGGGTAGGTGATTCAAGCGATCAACATTATTCGAAGCCCATATGAATTAGGACATCCGGATAGGGATGGCTATTGAGTCAAGGCTCGATGAAACCATGCTCGGGCTTGGCTCAATAAGGGCTCATTGGTATGGCTCATTAAGATATTGAGCCAAGCCTGAGCCAGAATTTTGGGGTCGATAGCTTAACAAGATGAGCTCGAGCAGAGCCCTGCTCGGCTCGATAACTCGATAAGGGTCTCGATAAGGAATATATATGATATACACATATAAGAGGAGTTGCTTGTTCAATAATCGGTACCTATATCTATAGTTGTAGCTGTCTACGCAGGTAGTAATTAAATATGCATATTATACCCAACCAAGCTGTATACCGATATAATTTTGTTTGGTGGTCACCTTAGAACTATACATGTCCATATATGTGAATGTGAATTCCAACGTGGCAATATTATATATATATATATATTGTAGACTTTAATTACGATGTCATGTTATTACACATATTTAAATAAGAACATATTTGATAATCTATGTTATCAACTAACGTGTTTACCAATATTATGTTTTTCTAATGAGCATATAGCTACAACTATATTTACATATTTATAGGTTATAATTAGCAACTTACTGACTTAGTATTTTTTATTAGTAAATATAATGTTACAATAGATAATATAATTTAGCTTTTGAAATGTAACTTAGACAGTGCCCCGCTCGTAAGGAAGACGGTCTTTCAAAGAAGAGGTCACGGGTTCAAGTTTAGGCACCACATTTTTATACAAAAAAAATCCCATTTTCCTTTATGAACCAAACTTGACTCGAGCTCAGACTAGGCTCAATAACGAGCTCAGGTCAAGCCTTATCGAGCACGAGCTGGCTTGATAAGAGGCTCGAGCTCACCATGCCCGAGCCAGCTCAATTGGGCATGAATGAGCTAGAACCCAAGCCCAGCTAGGTTTCTCAATCATGGGCCTGAACCAGTGCCTGACTCGGTTTGTTAGGCTTGATAACCAGCCCTACCTCCAGATCTCTCCACAGTGAGATCTGGACTCGATCTCCCTCGAATATCGTAACGGATCATCACCTTGAACCGATTGAACCATTTGCAGTATTTATTCGAGCTGATATGAGAGAAATCTGAGCGATCGAAGTTCGGAGATGGCTTCCTTCTGTGTTCTTGCACCTCCTCCAATTACCGTCCAATAAAGCAAGAGGGCTCCAGATCCAATCTAAGGTGTCGATTAGCACCAATTCTAGGCCACCTGATCGAAGAGAGGTGCTTAGATCTGATTGATGCCATTGATTCACGCCCAAACATCCATTATACGATCAGATTGAGGCGCGATATAAGATGCTCATCGCTCAAAGATACATACATGGCCTGCACGCTCGATCTCGATGATTTTGTGCTTTTCTCCCTTTTAATTCTTCTTTTTGCATTGTATTATTTATATATAATTATTGAATTGAAATAATTGCACATTGATCTTATGATTACTTTTAATCGCATTTTGATTCTTTTCATATGTGCTCACATGTATGCACATGTGCTTCGTAGACAATTACAAGATATATCCTTAAACTTCTAACAAGTTAATAAAAGCAATAAAAATGTAAAAATTAATTAAAAAATAATATGAAAAATCATTAAAATCCACAAAAATACATAAAAGATTTAAAATCAATTAATAATTTGCAAAAAGATCCATAAAAATGAGGAAATATAAAAATTAAAACATTTAAAAATTAACTAAAATATAAAATTCATTAAAATCCATAAAAATACATAAAATTCATTAAAAATGGAATAAAAAATCAGAAAAGGGAAACAAAAATCGATATTAATCAGAAATAATTAATAACCCTTATTTACTTGTTGCATCCTTTAGTTCAACCTTTGAAGCTATGACATGTTAAATAAAAAGCTTATTCTTTCATTCAGAATAACAAGTTTTGGTTTAGGAATTGTTGGGTTGCAACGACACTTTTACACATTTGTTGTATCAACATATTTAAACCCCGATAGTTCCGCTATAATCAACATACACACAGAAAAAAAAACATATTTTCGTATTTGAAGATGAAGGCATCATTCTTATATATACATACTATGCTATATTTACGAAGATATTTTCATTTCTCAGATAATATTGAATTGCTACTAACTGGTGATACTTTTCTTATTTGAAGGTGAAACTAAATTTATACTCCATGGCTTAATTTCGAAAAAGTTCATGGAATGGGCAAAGGGCCATGACATCTCTCCTAAAGATTCAACTCTTTGAAGATATCTTCAAACATAGCATACAATTTTTAATATACAAGAGATGAAGGCATCTTTCTCTCGCTTAACTACATGTATATACATATATTATATAGTTTTTACTTAATTTGAAAAAATGTTTTTCTATAAAATAATATATATTTTATTGATAGTATATATCTTGGAATATAAAAGTATTCAAGCGATTGAATAGGATATTTTAAAGCATGATTCAGACTGATTGTAGACATATCAATTTTGATGCATAAAGCTATTTATGTATCATCATATGTCTTATATCGAAGATGTGATTAGTGATGACATTAAATATGTTTCCTATTTATATTTTGGTCTCTCTGTTTATGTTTCTAGGTCTAATGCTCGAGTGATTTGAATAAAATATATGAGTAATAACAATATTTTTAAAATTTCTTTTCTTATGCTTTGCATGGGTTCCTCACTAGATATTTTCGAATGATCATGTTATATATTAAATATATAAATAATAATAATTTTAAAATTAAACGATCGTTTTATATATCAAATAACATTTATTTGGAGATTCAACGAATATGAATAGAATTCATTTTTCATATGATATTGTATCCACATTTATATAGATGTGGATAAATTATTTATTTTAGTGGTGACATATAAGGATAACATTATAAGTATTTTTTTCAGATATAGATATGGGTACGGCAACGAATATGATTATATAATTTCTTTACAAATAGGTATGTGATTGCAATGATTAATCTGAAGTTTTATTAGATAAATTCAATCTATAATAATTATTTGATCATTTTAGACATTGCCGACGTAACTGCTTTCTCCCTCGTGCTTTGTACGGGGTGTACACTAGTTATATAAATGGTTGTCATGCATTTGAGTAAGAAATTTCGTAGGAGATTATTCAGACTGTGACTGATTTTTAATTTAGAAGGAAATTAATCGAAGTAGATTCCTTGCCCGATTTCGTGCATCATGCTCATCTTATCATAGGTATGTGTAGGCCCAGCTTGATAAAAGCATCAACAGTTAAGTCGGAGCTAGAGGTGTTGTAGTTGCTTTCTATCTTGATGACTAAAGATCGGGTCAACATTTAAGCAACTTAAATTTCATTTAAAAAAGAATCCAACTTTTGATCATTAAGATAAAATAGCAAACACCCTCGAATTAGAGAGAAATTTAGAGTATATTAGTGGAAGATGTAATTCATGAGGTTAGATTTTGGAAATCAAAATCACAAAAATGGCAGTTACAACACATTTGCTGTAATGGAATCCTCTTCCTAAGTTGGAAATCTATCATGCATGATAGAAAATATTTCACAAAGATTCGGTGGTTTGATGCTTTTCAGTTTTTCTATTACCCTTTAGCATGATTCTTCATTCTTACATACAAAACTAACATGTGGGCATTATTCGGAACCAATACCAACATAGATAGTCAGTTTAAACTTAAAACCCACCCAAAAAATAAAGGATTTTTATCAGTTGTGTCCCTCCAAGATATTCCAATATCAGTTATACCCCTTTCTTTTTGGGGAATATCACTTGTACTCCTCGTGTTAGTTGGCTTCTATCGCAAACGGACGTTAACTTTAGGGATACATTGGGAATTAAATTTAAAAACATATTTTATAAAGTACATTATCTTTCTTCCCCTTCTCTTCGTTCTCTTCAACCTTCTGCTCCTCTGAACCATCATCCCTCCGCTGATGTACCTCCCCTGCCGCCCGGAGATCCTCCTCCCATCAACCGATGCGCCACTCTCCCTCTTCCCATCCATTTCTTCTCCCTTTGTTCGTCCCGTCTCGATGTTCGGCTCTGATCCCTCCACTGGTCAGCTTCTTCTGTTACTCTTCTCGTTCCGAAATCTTCTATTTTTAGGAAAGTAAAAGAAAAGAGGAAGCTTCTCACGATCATGGATTCGGCTTTGATTTCTTTACTTTTCTGATCCACTGCCCCTCATTCACTATAGACCCCAATCTTTCTTACATATTGAACCGCTTCTGCTTTTTGAAGGATGCGTTGCGCATCTGATTGCCTGAACTACTTCATTCTTCTGCAATAACTTCTCCTCGTCGGCTTCTTGATCATGAAGAACTAACCATGGAGGAAAGCTTCCTCGAGCTTGTGACCAACGACGACACGGAGGGGTTTGCATGTGCGGTCGAGCGAGACACGTCCTTGATGGATCGGCTTGGTTCGTGGTTCGGTCGTCAGAGGGATCGTATGTGCTTCTTCAAGCCTTCACCGACAACGCGCACAGGACGGAGGAGGAAAGGAGTGGAGGACGGAGGGAGGGAGGAGGGGGATGAAACATGGACCTTTCAGCATTTGTTTAGTTATGATAAATTTTTGATTAACTAGTGCACACCCCGTGCTTTGCACGGGGAGAACCATTTTGTCGATTGCATCTGCAATGATCGAATTATTATCTATTGTAGAATCATCTAATAAAACTCTTGAGTAATCGATGTAATCATATTTATATTGTAATATATATATATATATATATATGAGTGATCCTATGAGAGCAAAAATTTATTAGAGCATGAGAGGGATGATTCTAGACCACATGATTCACCCAGGAGAGAGAAGATCAGGAGAGAGAAAACAGAATCATGTGGTCCAGAATCATTCCTCTCATGCTCTCACAACTTTTTGCTCTCATAGGATCACTCCTCTCTCTATATATATAATTGCATTCGTCTCAAACCCATATCTATATCTGCAAACAAATAAAAGCTTGTAACCATATCGTTATATGTTACAACCAAAATAAAAAAAACATTTATACCCGTTTAAGAGTAAATAATTTGAATTCCTATGAATATGCTATTAAAAAATAGAGAATATCATCTTAGGTTCTGGGAAAGAGCGATCGGTCAAATATGTTGAATCAATTAATTTCAACAACATATCTGAAAAATAAAATATACTAAAGAACACCAATAGTTAAAAATAAAAAGAGAAATCCATAGATGTTATGAATTTTTTCTACGGTGATTTATATCAAGTAGTTGTGTGGGAACTTGCTTTAGGTTCTAGCAGGGAGAAAGAGTCCTATTGCCAATATTATTTGTGGAATAATAGTGTAGGCATGTGCATGACGTGGGACTCGTAATAGGCAAGAGATTTTTCATATCAATACATGTTTCAATATCAGGAAAAATCAAAATCGATATCATTACATGATACATTTCAAGCGAAATAAAAATTTTATACATATCCTCTTTAATATAGATAAATCTGCATCCACATATGCTTAAAATAAATAAAAATATATTAATATCTCGTATCAATATATTCGGTGATGTCGATATCATTAATAATGATAAAATTATTAGTCACTGAAAAATTATCTTTTTTTATAATTATAATTGGAACGATTGTTATATTCATGTGAGAATGACTATAACATCAAGAATGTATGCCATCAATTATCTAACTATTCATATAATCCATGTCAAATGCATTAATGTAGATGCTATTGCTTAAATCTATCCTTAATATCCATAATATCAGCTGCAGAGCAGTAATTCTTACATTTATATTTGATATTTTTATATTTCCATGCAAATCTACCATGGAAAAAGAAAAGATTATTATATTTTTCCCGTAATCTCTTATTATTTTTATGTTTCTAATTTTTAATTTTAAATTTGATTTGTAATTTTATTTTGTTATTAATTTTTATCAGAAGTAATGAACTTATTGTTAAAGGTATTTATAAAAGCAATATAAAGGTTTTTATGTATTTTTTTAAAAAAGTATGAAGCTAAGAAATTAACTTTGAAAATATTTTAAGTCTTATATTTAATTTTCTGTTTTGTAAATTTCCAAGGGGTATTAATGTTTTTATTGATTTTTAAATGAATTTTAAGTTAAGAATAATGAAATATGCACAATCTAAATATTTTTATCGAATTTAAAATAGAAAACTTATTAAAATAATCTGTTTTTGAGTTTTTTTAAGTGGAGAATTTAAAAACTTTATTTCAATGTGTTGCAGGTATTTTATGAATTCTATAGAATGTTTTAGAATTTCTAGAAGTTTGTGTATAGTTTGACTTTTAAGTTTTTCATACTTCAATTTATTTTTGTTTATAGTTTAAAATATGATATAGAAATTCACTTTGAAAATATTTTAAGTCTTATATTTTATTTTCTGCTTTGTAAATTTCTAAGGGGTACTAATGTTTTTATTGATTTTTAAATGAACTTTAAGTTAAGAATAATGAAATATGCATAATCTGAAATGTTTTTTTGAATTAAAAATAGAAAACATATGTAAATAATTTGTTTTTTTACTTTTTAAAGTGGAGAATTTAAAAACATTTATTTTAATGTGTTGCAGGTATTTTTATGAATTCTATATAATGTTTTAAAATTTCTAGAAGTTTGTGTATAGTTTGATTTTTAAGTTTTTCATACTTTAATTTATTTTTGTTTATGACTTAAAACATGATTAAATCTATGTAATATAATATATTTTGTATAAAACTTATGATTTTTAAGGTTTTCATACTTTGATTTATTTTGGAAATTTTCAAGTTTATTTGAATTTCCATGCATTTTTAAAGTTTAAAACTAATTTTTATGGATTTTTTAAATAAATTAAAATATAAAATCCTTTAATTATCAAAACTGTTAAAATATTGTATATAGTATGGTAGAAGGTATTTAGTGATATTTTTATTTGGTTTTTTGTAAGAATCATGCTATTTATTATAGAATTTCTAAGGTATTTATTTAAAAGTGTCAAGAAGGTTCTACAGATATTCTAAATTATTAAAGTGCGTGAATAATAACGGAAAATGGGAAAGTGTTGCTCCCAAAAAATCACACTATTCATGAGCGCACACATGTGATGTAGGAAAATAAGGGCATGTTCACCAATCAAACAATCAGGAGTATATACGTAATGTTCCCAGTTAACCACATGCTAACACCTACGTTAAGGGCTCAACATGTACATGTTCATAACAAAAGAGAGTGTGTGGGTAGTTTTATAAAAAAAAAAATCGAAAATATCTCGACGCACTTGTTGTGCACTTTGCTTCCTTACGGCTATCGGGCTATGGCATGTGGAAGGGATCACTGACATTCATCAACTCATGATCTAACTATTGATGATGGGCCTTGATCTAACGGGTGTGATGTGTTCCCTCATAAATGATTAACAGCTCTTGTACATCCCGAGGCTTGTTGTTGTTCTTCCCCAATCTCTCAAGTCTCGAGGTTGTTGATGCTAAGATCTCTGATGATGTGCTACGCTTCAGGTGGTTCCTTGTATGTATTTCCAGGTGTAGAATCTCGCTTCTAGAACTCAAATGATCGGCGATTCTAACGTCATTCGATTTTTTATGACTATAGAGGTGCTTCATTTTGTTCTTTAGTGGTTCTCGATATTAGATCTCTTCAAGGATGTCTCGATGCTATTTGATGCGATTCAACTCCAGACTCTCATCTTGGGTAGAGGTGATTGCTTGACTACTCCAGGTGCGCATCAGGTGGATCTCGCATCCCCGCCTTCAGATTCAGGTGGTATGAATCAATTTCCAGATGGTTGTTATGATCCAGGTGATCATGTTCTGCTATTCAAATAGAAGATGCTTCTTGTTTCAGGGTTTGGTTCAGAAGCTTGATGTGAGGATTTGTGACAATGGTGTTTCTCAATCGTGCAATGATGATTCTTGTGTTGCACTTCGATTTCGGTGGCTTTGGTTGGAGTCAACCAATGTTGTTCTTTTTATCTCATACGATTGGAGCAAAGGGCTGATGCTTGATGATGTTCAACTCTAACCTATAAGCTGCACGTGGAAAATAATGGCCCAAGGGTCTCGAAATAGAGGCGTGTGTAGGCGGTACCGCCACGTATGGGGGTGCACAAAAGCCTCGTAGAAAGGAGGCGGGGGTGATATCAAAGGGCAAAACTGGGATTTAAGGATAATTGATGGGGGTAAAATTGGAATGTAAATGGCAAAAACTAATGGTGGGGGAAGAGACCTCCTGCTTAATATATAGTAATAGATTGATTCATGAAAGTTCATTAAAAAATTCAATAAAATTCACCATTTGATCCACAAGGAGTGATATATTCGTGAAAAAGCAAAAATTCTAACGACTTGATGGATGCTTGAAGGTGTAATTAAGAGAGAGAAATTTTGAAGAGAAATGAAGAAGAACAAATGGAGGAAGAAGAAGATGAAGAAGTTGGACAATTATACCCCTCATAACTGCACCATGATTTGAAAAAACCATGGTTAAGTTCAACTCATTGACGGTTAAACTAACGAAAGGGCACAAGTGATAGAGCAACAGTAAGTCAGGAGCACAACTGATATTCCCAAAAAGGGAGGGCATAACTGATATTGGAATATCTCGAAGAGGTACAATTGATAAAAACCCAAAAATAAATGGGACAAGTTTACGGTGGATAAATGAAATGGTCAATATCTAATTATTGTGTTGCTGGGTAGAGGAATAATGAAGGGGATACTGATGGACAAGATACTGTTTGTAGTCGGTTAGAGGGATACAATGTAATAAGGAAAGGTAAGCGATAATTATTTGCTATTCTCTGTTCGATAGAAGGAGAGGATAATGAGAGATAAGGAGGTTATGAAAGATGAGATTGTTAAATAAGGGTTAGTTATTTGTATTTTTGGGAATATATTATTAAGTTAGAATGGATTTTATATTGATATTTCGGTATCAGATGGGTATCCACTCCGAACTATTTTATCTAATAAATGAACGGGTTTGAACAATGTTTATGTAAATCGATTCATGTTTCGGAATATTGACACCGTCTCAAATCCAGCTGCTGGGTCAATTTTTTTAGGAGTTTTTACACGAATGCACATACAAACCTCTAATATTACAAAATACATCCATACCTAACTACGGCAGGACATTTTTTCAATTGAAATACTTACGCTTACGTCCTTTTTCATTTTTTCCTTTTGCATTCTAATCTGGACTCTTTCGTAATTACGGGTTATTAAACATCATTTTAAGCGTTTAATTTGTGATTGGAGCTGAAGATATGAAAAATGAGTGATTTTGGGAGAAGGAATGCACTGTCATATTATTTCACTTTAAAATTTTGATGGACTTATGTATGATTTCATCCCAAAGCTCTTGTAGCAATAAGTCAAATGGGCGTGGACAAACACCACATGCTAGTGTTCAAATTCGGGCTCTTGCTCCCACTTCCACTCTTTCTCCTACACAGGCTCCACATACTTGAGCTTGAGAGAGTCAACTAGGGATGCAAACAGTTACGGATATATCCGTATCTGATCCGTCACTGTATCTGTTTTGTACAAATTTTGACATCCGTATCCGTTTTAAAACGAATACGGATACAAATATTGTTTTGATATCCGCAAACATCTGTATCCGTATCCATATATCCGTTTTTATATATAAATATAGTCATAGATTTATTTTTAACCATATATAATATAATTCTATGCATTCTTTTACCATATTTGTATACTTTTTATGATACAAACACATTTAGTAAATTTATATCATGTGTTTTCTATCTAATTCGTATATATTAAGTCGATTTTATAGAGTATTTCTAACATTACTGGTATGCAATCGATATCCGTTTTTACATCCGTATCTGTTTTTTAAGGATATGGTAAGCTAGTTTTAATATCCGTCAATAACCGTATCCACATCCATATTTGTATTAAAAAACAGATAAGGATACGATAATACCTATATCCGTATCTGTATCCAACCGCTTGCATGCCTAGAGTCAACTCAAATCTCACATGCATTTTTTTAAATTATTTTATCTATTTAGGATGACAGATTTACTTTGTAATCTAAAAACATATTGATCCTTTCAAATTTTGTTGAGACGATTCTAATTCCCAACTATTTCGTAAACTCCTTGCATCATTTTATTTTCCCTATCCACACAGATTAGTTCCCAATGGATTTCGAAAATCCATCATATAGTGTTCTTCCCATTACACTTCTTTATAACACTCCACCTATGCAAAGTAATTAAGTCAGAACTGAGCAATCAAGATTGGGACGTTGTTTCATTACTACACTATCGATATTGACCTAAGGCAATGAATATTCTGAATATTCATTAGCATTTATTTCAATGCGAAAGACATAACAACCAATATATTCATTGCCAAATTAACTTTATTCCGACAATTAGCAACAAATGCCGTACTCATTTTTAAAAGTACGATTTTCCATTGACTTAACCTTGCGTCATTCGTTGCTAGATATAACAATGATTATAAGAAAATTTCAACAAATAATTGTTATTATATTATCAACAAGAAATACAACAATGAATAAATATTCATTACCATTTTTAAAATCAAGAAACGAATAAAATTCATTGATATATATATATATAGTTATGAAAGATACGCCAAAGATTATTAATTTATTTGTTGCTTTGGATCAATTTTATTAATTTATTTTTTGCTTTGGATCAATTTTTTTAGCATCGGAGAGATAATCGCTCATTGATCGTTATAGTGGTACATAAGAGTTTCCGTTCAAGCACGCAATCACACATGGAATAAACTAATCACATCCCTTATTAAGCATAATATGAATATATTATATAAGTATAAAATTCCACCATCCACTTTATATATTTGTTACAACAAAAATATGTAGTGTCAACATTCATCGATTTCAACTACTAATTACATACACAAATAAAGTAAAACTTACTATAAAAATGATGTAGTCTCACCCTCCTCAAATATCCCCCGAACACATATGTTTACTTAAGCAACAAAGTATGACCAAGTGGTGGTTTTGTAACTACTTGTTTACCTAAGGCAGGTTTCAAACTAAAGGTGGGCTAAACGTAACTAGCAAAGTCAATTAAATATACATAACAAGGTAAAATGTATTAATAAATCTCATGGGTATTTTTTAGTAGTAGTTGCAAGAGCATGTAAACAAGGCACACTTGTCACGCGACAAATGTTTGCTAGACTCAATCTAGGCTCACGGTTTTTCATGTATACCTTGTATGTCAAAGACTTACATTCAAGGCTCGATAATGAGAGTTCCATTAGGACTGCATGGTAGAGATTCCATTCTTGGAGCCAGTTTGGAATATACCCAGTTCCTTAAAGAGGAGATTCAATTTCAAACTCCATTATCCAGTAATTGTGAACTCTAGTACGAGACTCTTCGAGGGTCCTATGAGAGAGAACCTACTTTCAATATCCCTATGAAAGAAACCCTTCTACAGAGTTCTACATATGGATATTCCCACAATGTCCTCGGTTTATCCCTTCAGAGAGATGGGGCAGTTGCAGGTTGACGTCCTCCGATGAGTAGACTCATCTAGTTCCGATGACTCTGACAGACGTAGTACAGAGCATATGTTCTCCAAGAGGAGACTCAGATCACACTCTAGCCCTCCAGATCGTCCTTACCAATATGAGATAAGAAGAAACGACATCATCATGCAGCCCATAGATTATGCAGTGAGTTGATATTATTCGTAGTGTCTTTGTATTGTGTGAGTGAATGATTTCTTTTTATTTGTCCAAGCTAAGCACTATATGCTCTGGCTGATGGGAAGTGTTAAAGTATGTATCTATATATGAGTATTTGGATGCCTCCATGGTCTATTACAAACATCCGTAGGTTTAGTCCCACATCATTTTGTGAGTGGGACTTGCTCTTACTGGTGGGGGCTGGGGTTATATTAGAAATCCCTGACCACTTGTAATAGTTGTGAGAGAAAAGAATAACAGAATACTCAGTCCTTGAGAGGCATTCTCTCGTGATTTCCTTTCGCTCTTCACAAAGCAAGGTTCCGCATAAAATCCTGGTATTCTTCCACAGTCTATAGTTTTTTATTTTTGACATGCTTCCACAAATAGCATGCATTATTGGGGGGGGGGGGGGGTGGCTCCTCCTTGATTCTTATATTCATGTTGTGTAATGTTCTTAGTTTTGAATATGGCCCCTCTCCAAGTGTTAAATATATAATATTTAAATTTATTAGCATGAAGTCATGGTTAGGTGGTAAGATTAAATGTCACCATAATATAATTTTCAACATATATTAAAATCAATCTTTAATTTGGTGTTATTCATACTGTTATTTTTTCTCTTAAGATATTTTCTAAAAGCACATGGGAGGATGTAGTCCCCTAGATGATAATATCTTGTCATTCAAAATCTGTATAAAGCAAGCATTCATAACTATCCATCTATAAAGGGTCAGTTTCAATAATTCCGAGGTCGTTAAAATTTGACAGGCTCAATAGATGAGATAGGATTTTCGAATTGAGCCGAAATTAGAATGAAAAGATGGTATCTTATAATGATGTATATCCCATAAGGTGTTTTTGAAAACACCTTAACAAATAAAAGAATAATGGTAGAGGTAGCTCAATTAAACCTTAAAATTTTAAGAATAATTTAGTATAAAACATGATTCAAACTTATTTACTTCTACATCATCTCTAGTTCTATTTACGGCTGAAATAAAATGTTTCACTTCCTTTACACTATAAACCTTCTTAAAAAATTGCTTGATAATTTAACGATGGGGATAGATTTGTATAGTTCAAAATATTATATCTGTAAATATTTTAAAACCACAATAAAAAAATAACAATATGTTTGAAAATCCAACCTTACATGTATATTTTAAAAAGATTTAAATACTTTCTCATTTTTTAAATCCTTGGATTATAATAACTCTATTAAAAAATATCATTTTGAAAATATAATATTCTTTTTCCTTTTTAGGCATGTAGGCTAGATGTATACTTAGATCCTACTCAATGAACCATCCAGGATGCATGTAGAGATGGGCATGGGCCCGGACATAAAGAAGCCGGAACTTGGCCCACAATTATTTTGTCTTTCGGCCCAAGCCCAAGCCCGACCTAATTTCTCTGGGCCGAGCTTGGACCGGGTCATGCCATCTTCGCATTTAGGAGACAGACACACCACAAGGTAGGCGTCAAATTCCTTAATTTTTCTTCTCCTGATTTTGGGTTGGGTGTATAATTCTTACTGTATACCTACTACGACCTATGTGCAAAATTTGTCCGTTTCTTCTCCTTAGAATTTCCCCCATTACTATCCATTTCAAATTATTTCCTTCCTAGGTTATTTCCTTCTTAGAAAAAAGGACAAGGCTCAAGGCTCTATAGTTTGGCAATTAGGAGCAACAACAATTAATGTGAAAAAATGAAAACTCTAACACATGCTAAGGCAAACACCCTTTTCTCGTATTCAATATGGTGAGCAACAACAACAAAAAACTGGATTAAACATAATCAAATCCGATGACTTCGTGCAATAAACAAAATAAAGACAATCAAGTAAACAAAACATTTTTTGGTACAATTAGAAAGAATCAAAATAATTTTCAATGGATAAATTTATCTACTGCAATTATCTTTCAGTGGAATAATAACCTAGCAACACATGACTCGCCTTGGGCGACGGATGGAAGCATGAGCTGGCAGTCTGGCACGATGCAGAGGAGGAGCAGTGGAAGGTTGGAAGCCGACAAGGCAGCAAGCTGTGGCTCCAACCCTAGGTCCCTAACAACGTCTAACCTTGGGCGGTGGCTCGGCTGGTAAGGTATGGAACCGGAACAACGGAGGCCGCCTGACGATGGCGGGTGGCACAATACGGAGGAGGTGCAGATGTGTGTAGGTTGTGGAGGAGTCGAGGAGGAGCGACAACTCAACCCCCTCGAGCCGAGGATGAGGTCAATGACGTGCTAGGGCTATTGACCAAGAAGGAGTCACTATTAGGAAAGGGAGGGGGTCGGGGTCCTTGTGGGAAGGGATGAAGGGTTTTCAGAATATGGGAAAGCAAAGGGGAGAGACCACGATCATTGGGGGTGCGAGCCTCCTTTTGTGCCTACATTCGAGTCGAACCCTCAGGCCAGGTTGGGCTAGGCCGAGCAAAGGCCGTGTCCGACCTAAAATAAATTTGGGCCTACAAGTTCGGCCTAAGCCTAGCCCATTGTTCATTTGGGCTTGGGTCGAGTTGGAGTTTTTGGGGCGGACTTCAGGCTGGGCCGGATCAGCCCGATCCAATGCACATCCCTATATGCATGATAGTGGTGGGTGTTTAGAGGAGTGAGAGCCAGACGACAAATCAGATGCACAACTTTCTGGATTAGAAATTCATAATAACCATTTAAAGGATATAATAATGATGTTTCAATTGTAAGAGGCCGTTCAGCATGGGGGTTATCCCCCATTTGAGGGGGGTTACCCCCAAAGCCATATCTTATATATCATGTGGGGCCCATCACTATCTCTTTCTTAATACATTGAATAAATCATTTCTCTTTTATCCATTTAAAAAAAGTATACCATCATATCATCTAAAAATTATAAAATACTCAACTTCTATCTACTTTTTCAAACTTTAATACAATCACATCATAAATAACTACCCACTTTTCCAAACTTCAATACAATCACATCACAACAAACCCTCTCAACTCAAAAATCTCTATCCAAACACAAAAACAGATTACACTCTTCCAGTTTGGAGTAACCCGACAACTAAATCACCATAAGAGTCTATTTGATTGCTGGGTTAGGGTAACCTGATGTAAATAGTAGATGTTTGGGATGATTATGAGGGTTGGAGATGGTTGGAATAAAGAACGTGATGTCACTATGATTTGTGATGGAATTCCAACTCAAGAATAGAGATGGGTAAACCGGGTTACCTCGGGATAACCCGGTTATCAAACTAACCGGACCCTAAGACCCTGTTCAGTTGGGGGGTTAACCCTCCCTTGGGGGGGTTACCTCCCCAAATCCACACTTTCTCTCACTTATAGGGTCCATTCCCCTCTATTTCCTTATACATTAAATAAATCATTTCTCTTTCATCCATCCATCAAAAAATAATATATTATACAATCAAATCATCTAAAAACGATAAACTACTCAACTTTTATTCACTTTTCCAAACTTCAATACAATCACGTCAAAATAACTACTCACATTTTCAAACTTCAATACAATCGTATCACAATAAACCTACTCAATCCCTAACCATCTATCCAAACACCAAAATACAACAATAATTTACCTTCCCTCAATAAACAATAATTTACCTTCCCTCAATTTAACTCGGGGTAAACCGGCAACCAAATACCCTAAGGCCGTGATCAGTATAAGGTTAAGGGGAATGGAATAAGGGGAATAAGCCCCCATTTTCCTCCCAACACGGTTCCCCGTGGTACGACTATTCCCCATTATTTCATCTTATTTCACTCTTATTCCTATCTTTATTCCACCTTACCTACCTTTATTTCACCTTATTCTCCTTATTCTTATCCTCCAGCCAAAAGGAGAATAGACCCTTATTCCCCTTATTCCCCATCCTTATTCTGCTTATTCTCTTGCCGAACGCGCCCTAAAAGTTTGAGAGTTTATAGGATGCGGATGTCAATATAAAGCATTATACATGGGTTAAAATAAAATTATATTATCTGAAGGTAAGTGGCAAATGTATAAAAATAATATAACCTTTAGCGATGTCGGAGAAACAAGGACGAGGAGACGAGCAAAAGCGGTGGAAAGAACCCTGACGAGGACCGGCGGAAATGGCGAGATCTCGACCCCAATTCCCCTTGCGGAAGATCTTCTCCAGATCTCCCTCTTCTCCCTCGTTCATCATTCTCCTCCTCTTTGCCTTCACATCCGCCTTCTTCTTCGCGTCTCACACCCTTTTCGACCGCTCCGATGATCCCCCTTCTGTTCCCCACCGATTTCCACAGGTAAGAATCCCTATCCAATTCCCTTTTCGCGAGCTCTTATAAGCTTTCCTGGTCATGTTGCCATCTATTTGCAGGTGAAGGAAGAAGAGCAGCAAGAGCTATGGGGCTCCCCAAACTCTGAGTTCCACCCCTGTGTGAAGCCAACTAAAGCCTACACGTGTATTGATCCATAATACCCATACGTCAAAATTGCATCTTTTTGGCGTGGATTGTGTCACATTTGTTGGTTTTATTTGGACATTGAAATGATGGAAATAGAAGAGCTGTTAGGGTGATTTGATTTGTTAATAGGAAACCTTTCCTCAAGTTCTGTCTGACTAGAATTATGTTGACTGGTGCTCAGCTCCTGCAATCGTGGATCGCTACCTGACTGTGAGAAGCAATGGCGGGTTGAACCAAATGCGCACCGGTGTGAGTAGAATTGGTAGTTGAATTATGATTGTTGCGAGTTCGACTGCGATAACCTGTAGCTTAATAGACAAAAGGGCAGTAATTGTAAAATTTAAAATTACAACTGTCTTCTATGCTCCCATCTAAAATAATAGCAACGAGCAATTACAGAAATCGAAAGGAAAATCTTCATTCTACTCCTCTATCACCAGTTGCATAATATTGTGATCTTCACCTTGGTTTGAATCCATCATCCAAATCTTGACATAATTATTAAACTCCACAAAATCACAATGATACGCAATTACTTAGAGTGATTTAGTTTCCATTTTGGACAAACTTTGTTGGATTTTCTTTCTATTTTTTGGACAAACTTTGGTTCAAAGTTGGGTCAAATTGAAAAGAGTGACTCCCTTTTTCTGGTGTGGCCGGATGACAGATCACACTGCCAACCACAAAACAAAACCATTACGGTCTAGGTTTCAGATGGAATTTGCAATATGATTATTGATCAGATTCAATGTCCACATAGCTCCATAGGCTGGAATCACTGCCGTATTGTTATTTTAGATATGCATGTTTGGATAATATTTTCTTATATGGGGAATTTTGAAGTATTTTTGCCTTGTATGTTGCACAGATCAGTGATATGGTTGCAATCGCACGCATCTTAAATGCAACTTTGGTAATTCCTGATTTGGACAAAAGATCTTTCTGGCAAGACTCAAGGTCAGCCTGTGCACTATTTTCAAGGCATGAATTTAGCCCAAGCGAAAATGTATATTGATTTTTCTCTTTTACTTGTAAGCAGCACTTTTTCAGACATTTTCAATGAAATGCATTTCATCAAATACCTGGAAGGGGATGTAAGAATTGTAAAGAAGCTGCCAGAACGATTGGAATCTGCACCTAGAGCTCGAAAGCATTTCTCATCTTGGGGTAGCTTTGGTTATTTTGAGGAAGTGGCAAGATTATGGAAGGATTATCAGGTATTCTCCTATCCTAGGAGGGACTTCTTTGTCTCTTGCTGCTTTTAACTACAATGTCTTGGTAATACATATTTTTATTCTTTTTGAGCCTTTAATGCGTGTGCTGAGATGTGCCATGAGATTATTTACTACATGTTATCATACGGAGCTCAATTCATTACAAAAATTAGAAGGGGAGTTATAAATAGCTTTAAGAAACAAAAGGGTAACTTCCGAATTAATAGTGTGAAAATATAAAATGCGAATGCAATAACAAATAATCAAATCAATAAACAAGAAGAAGACTTGGATACTCATATAATTGGGAGGAAACCTCATCAGAAAGCCCCATGGGTTAGGTCTTCTACTCATCTTTCTCAATGATTGCAGGGGTTTGGGACTTTTTATATAGCCAACTATTACGACCAATTCCCACTACTTGACAATGCATGACTAAACAACTCCCACACTGCAAATAACCAAAGTCATAATTCTCTCGACACACTCCCTCTCTCTCTCTCAAGCTGGATCGTGAAATACTCAACTTGGATAATACAACACTCAACAGACACAAATAGACTACATGCTTTTGCCTCTTTTTTATTCCTTGTCGACCTAGTCATCAAGATGCCCAGGTCTCGGGGTTTAGGGTCATAAAATATCTTTGATATTTTATTATTTTCTTTTCTTTCTTTATTTTATAATTTTGGCATTAAAAATAATATTTTATACAATATTTATACAATAATGCATGAGTGTTATTTTATGCAAATCAAGAGTATTTACATGCATTTACTAGGGGTTTTAAGGCCAAAATAATAGAATAAAGGAAATGAAATGGAGATCCATCAGTGGGCAGAATGATTACTGCGATCGGTCATTTAAGAAGGTTGTGGAGATGGAGGGGGAGCCACCACCGCTGGCTTTTGCAGTTCAGGTGGAAGTGGCAAAATCCGTGGAAATTATCAGAGTGGATTAGGTATAGTGATGTGATGGTAATAAGGCCAAAGCCTAGATCGTTTCCCCTCTATACCTATATTTCACAACAATTTCACAATTGTTTTCTCGTCCTTGCAACTGTAGTATCTCTATCATGGTTGATTTCTCTATTATTCAATATTCGACAATCCGAAACTTTTTTGAATGATAGTCAAGAGAAGAATAAAAAATGTTGAAGCCTTCTCCCACTTTAAGTAGGGTTAGCTACATGGATTCTTGCTCAAATCCATATTGAAAGACTGCTCCAACGGTCTGGTGGCAGTGCAGTGTGTCTACCATCCGAAAGACAGTGTTCAACCCCCACTCCCCTAGGTTGCGTTAGGTAGTCGACAACCAACATAAATGTAGAGATATTTCTATGTTCTGAAATACCGTTTATGTTATTTTATTTTTCTCGTGTCCTTCTTATGTAATTTACCCATAGATCTCTCTTATATATAAGAGAGCCTAGGGTTCCTGGAATAAATATATTGTCTTTTTCTCCCATCATGGTATCAGAGCGGCGGTCCTAGACCGGAGCTCTCGTACCCTAACCCTAGCCCCACCTTCAAGACCACGCACCGCCTCTTTCTCCCTCTGCACGCGCCGCCTCTCCCTCGCGGGCGCGCGACCCCTCAGCACTCCTAGCCCCGCCCCTACGCACCGTGACAGCGGGCCCCCAGCCTCTCGCTCCTTTGCGCAGTGCGGTCTGTGCTCGCTCCTAGCCCTGCCCCTCCGTAGCAGGACACCTGTCCTGCCCGTGTGCGGCCTGTGCGCCTCCAGATGCGGGCCCCCAACCCCGCATCGCCCCACACTGCCTGTGCGAGGCGACCCTGTCCATCCACGCGTGATCCGGCACCTCCTCTCGTGCAACCTTCATCTCATTAATGGGGTTGGTTGCAGTTTGAGGCTACACGTGCAACTAAATGCTCCGTGTAGACAAATATCTTCGCAAGTCTTCCGTTCCTAGTCTTTCTCCATCGGCGTCATGTCAGAAAGTAAGATTGATGTTCCATCTACCAGCGCATTCAAGGGTCCAATGCCTATTGTCAAAATGGACGGAACAAACTATGAGCTCTGGGCTATGCAATTCATGAGCCTTATGAAGTCGAGTGGTAAGAAACATATTCTTACTGAGGATGAGCCATTGGAGAAGACTGGAGTAAATGACTCATGGGAGGCTGACGATGCTTATGCCAAAGTTTGGCTCTCTGGTACATTGACGGCTGAGATCGCCAATAATGTACTACATCAGCCTACTGCTAAGACGATGTGGGATATCCTTGCAGCAACATATTCTCAAGCGAGGAACGAGACGAAGATCCTCCAACTTCAGCATGACATATTCACATTGAAGTAGAACGAACATCCTCTGTATTCATTATATATCTTGTTATGTGGGATGTTTGAGAAGCTTCGTAGTTTTATGCAGTGTTGCAATAGTCGTCCGACTATCCCGAGTAGTCGGTCTGACTATGCGGTGCGGGTCCCCGACTGAATAGACCTCCAGTCGGTCAATAGTCGGCCCGACCGAATAGTCGGCCAACTATTCGGCCGACTAGCCCGACTATTAGGCCAACTGGAGTTTGATTTTTGATATTTTTATTTTTTTTATTTTCAGTTTTCAGTTTTTATGTGTTACATTTTACCACGGTATCGCAACAAATGTCAAATTCTATATGTTTATAATATTGATTGGTACTTTTATCTTGGATTCATGTTAACTAATGACCATATATGTATAAAAATATAAGAATATATGTATTATAAATAATTTTTATATTAAAAAATACAAAACCAAATAATTCCGAATAGTCGCCCTAATACCGATTATTCTCTATTCAGTGACCCCTCCGACTGAATACCGAATACCGTCTTCTGCGACACTGGTTTTATGCCTCTAACGACGACTCCGGAGCAGCAGAAAACATACATGAATGCTACCATGGTCAGTGTATTCCTAGCCGCCCTTGATCCGGATTATGATGCTGCTCGCTCCCAGATTCTTGCGGATGCCACTATTCCTCCAATGGAGGAAGCATTCTTTAGACTTAGGAGGATTATTGTTCCATCTGTCGTCGCGAGCCAGCCTTCTTCGTCTATGGCAGCCTCTCGAGGTCGAGGAGGATCTTCGTTTCCCGTGGACGTAGACCTCGTGGTAGAGGAGGTCGCCTTCGTCATCCATGTACGTACTGTCATCGACCATGCCATACGGAGGACACATGCTATTCCAAGCATGGTTTTCCGGCTTCAGCCCATGTTGCAGAGCAGGTTGAGCCTCATGTTGCTGCTTCTTCTGATCAGAGATTTGATGACTTTGTTGCTAGACTGCAGGCTATCATGCCCTCTGCTTCTTCTTCCTCTTCTGGTGGTCAATCAGATGTTGCTGCCTCTACGTCTGTCAGTACGTCTGCCACAACCAATACCTCAGGTAGTATTTTTGCTCTTACATTCTGTCACGGCTCTGAAATTACTGACTGAATTATGGATTCTGGGGCTACACACCATTTATGCGGAGACATAGATCAGCTTATATCTTATAGACTGGTTCCACCAGGAAGAACTGTTGTTATTGCAGATGGGACACATTCCCCAATCATTGGTCAAGGGGATATATGTTTAACACCTTCCATACGTCTACAGAACGTGTTATATGCCCCTGATTTCTCTATGAATTTGTTATCGATTAGTCAGATTACAAAAGACTTGCATTGTAGAGCTATTTTTGACCCACCGTCTCTTGTTTTTCAGGACAATTCTTACAGACAAAGTGATTGGGTGTGGCCGTGAGTAGGGTGGTCTTTATTGTCTTGTTTGAACTCCCTATGCTAGTGCTTTATCTTTTACTACGGGACCCGTTTCTCCTTATACCTGGCATTTGCGGTTTGGTCACCTCCCTCTTTAGAAGTTGTGTCATATGTTGCCTCAGATTTCACCAGGGTCTTCTTTCCAGTGTGAGGCATGTCAGTTGGGAAAGCACCATCATTCTGCTTTTCCTAGTCGTCAGAGTCGGAGCAGTAACTGCCTTTTTGATTTATTTCATATTGACATTTGGGGTCCGAGTCGTGTTCCTGATCACCAGGGACACCGTTTTTATCTGGCTGTTGTGGTTTATTTTTCTCGCTTGTCTTGGGTATTTCTTCTGAAAAATAAATCTGAAGCTGGGGATGTAATAACAAAATTTATCAATGAAGTGCATAATGTTTTCTCTACATCTGTGAAATTTGTACGAACTAATAATGCTTTGGAATTCTGTACTTGATGCTTTATCCCACCTTCTTTCGTCCCGTGGTATTATCCATCAAACATCTTGTGCTTACACTTCTCAACAGAATGGTGTTGCAGAAAGGAAACATCGTCATTTACTTGATGTCACTCGGACTCTTCTCATTCTGAGTCGTGTCCCACATTCGTTCTTGGGCGATGCCGTTCTTACAACATGCTACTTGGTCAACCGCATGCCGTCGTATGTCTTGGGTGAGAAAATTCCTTACTCTATCGCTTTCCCTGAGAAAGAATTGTTCTCACTCACTCCTCGTGTGTTTGGTTATGTGGTTTTTGTACACCAATTGTCTCCAGGTCTTGACAAGCTCTCTCCTAGAGCTGTCAAATGTGTGTTTGTTGGATACTCGAGGATCCAGAAGGGATATAGGTATTATGATCCGTTGCGCAGGAAATACTATATCAGTGCAGATGTCACATTTTTTGAGCCTGTCATGTATTTCTCACCTACATGTGACAGGTTGGCTTTGTCAGAGTCTGAAGAGGGGGTCTACATGCCTCCATTACCTGTGAGTTAGTCACCACCACCTCCTCTACCGTCACCTCCTCCTCCACCATCACCACCTCCTTCAACATCTCCTATTGTACCACCATTACCTAAATTCTATACCGTCGGACTGTTTCTGCTCATGCTCCACGTCCATCGGTCACTACGCCCCAAGTTTGTTCTGATAACGATGTTTCTAACGATGGGTCTGGGGAATTATCTGTGCAGAGCTCATTGTAGGGGGATAGCTCACAAATGCTGGAGGTGCCAATGATCTGGATATACCTATTGCTGTTCGAAAGCAGAAGCGGTCTTGCGCTTCCTATCCTCTTGCTTCTCATGTTTCCTTTCACCGCCTAACCGGAGACTTTCGGAAATTTGCAGTGGCTCTATCTGCCGTGGACATTCCACGAAATTATGAGGAGGCTTTGAAGGATGGCCGCTGGTGTTTAGCTATGGAAGAAGAAATGGCTGCACTATGATCACGTAGTACCTGGAGTCTGGTATCACCACCTCATGGAGCATCCATTGTCAGTTGCAAGTGGGGTTTACCGTCAAATATCACGTAGATGGCAGCCTAGATCGCTACAAGGCATGATTAGTAGCACTAGGATTTACTCAGACTTACGGAGTTGATTACTTGGATACTTTTTCTCTAGTGGCTCGACACTCTACTCTCCATGTACTTCTTACAGTTGCTGTGGTACGTGATTGACCTCTATTTCAGCTAGACGTTAAAAATGCCTTTTTGTATAGTGATCTACAGGAGGATGTTTACATGCAGCAACCACCTGGGTTTGCTGCTGAGGGGGAGTATCGACATGTGTGTAGATTGCATAAGGCAATATATGGCTTAAGCAAAGTCCAAAGGCATGGTTTCAGAAGCTCTCAGATTTGATTGAAAGGCAAGGTTTCAAGAGGTCAAATGCAGACCATTCGCTCTTTGTGCAGAAAACACATAGAGATACCATTGTCATTATGGTATATGTGGATGACATACTTGTTACAAGAGATGATGTGCAAGGGGTCAAGATGGCAAACGAATTTCTGGGCCGTCACTTTGTTACCAAGGATCTTGGTACTTTAAGGTACTTCTTAGGGTTGGAATTTACCAGGAATGCGCATGGTCTTGTGATGACCCAAAGGAAATATGTTACAAACATATTTGCTGAGACATGTATGATTGGGTGTCGACCATCTAGTACACCAATGGATCCTAGTATGAAGTTATATGATGATGATACAGAGGAAGTTGATAGAAAAGGATATAGAGAGATGGTTGGAAAGCTCCTCTATATCACTATTACTAGACCTGATATCTCCTTTGCAGTGAGTCGGGTGAGTCAGTTCATGTAGCAGCCTCGACAGGTTCATATGGATGCTATATACATGATTTTGAGATATTTAAAATCTTCTCCAGGTGCAGGATTATTATTCAAGAAGGGAGCGATTCTTTTCGTGTCTGCATGTGCGGATGCAGACTATGCATGATGCCCCAATGAAAGAAAGTCTACTTCAGGCTTTGCTGTGTTTATGGGCAGTTCTCTTGTGTCTTGGAGAAGCAAGAAGCAAACAATGGTGGCTAGATCAAGTGCTGAATCAAAATACAGGGTTATGGCTCAAGCAAGCACATAAATGATGTGGGTGCAAGCAGTGTTAGTAGATCTGCACATAGATGTACCTCTCCCCATGCAGCTACAGTGTGATAATCAGGCTGCTTTATTCATTGCAAACAATCCTGCATTCCATGAAAGAACCAAGCATATTGAGGTGGATTACCATTATACCAGAGATATGATTCAGAAGGATTTGATTTCTACCTCTCATGTCAGTTCAGGAGAACAAACAACAAATATCTTTACCAAGGCATTATTATGGGCACCATTTCAGAAGTATTCATCTAAGCTGAGCATGATTGATATCTATGCTCCATCTTGAGGGGGAGTGTAGAGATATTTCTATGTTCTGATGTACCGTTTATGTTATTTTATTTTTTTCATGTTTATCTTATGTAATTTACCCATAGGTATTCTCTTCTATATAAGAGAACCTAGGGTTCCTGGAATAAATATATTATCTTTTTCTCCCAACATAAAAAAATAATTGGATCTTTCAACATTCAAGAGAAGAATGTTCTAGAAAAACTCATAGAATTATAAGACCTATAATTGTTGGAAGAAATAATAAAGGAGTACCCAAGGATGAAATAATAAAGAGGTTCCTATAGGAATTCAAAAATAAGCAATGCAACTCATCAAAACACATGCTGACCGGAGAAATACATACACAACTGGTGTCCCAATATTTATTGAATATTTATAGTAAAGGGGTCCATTTATATGACGTGAAACAACTTTTAAATGTCTATTATCTTCTTCAATGAGGTGAAGGATCGACTTGAATTAAAGGAGTGAGATGAAAAGTAATTTTTGGTTTGTAACTCTTCAGTTTAGGGCGATTGATATATCTGCATGAAACTTTGGAATTTTATCTTTGACGATTATCCGAAGAGATTTTTTTATCATTGTGATTGAGTGAGGGAAGAGTTCATACTCTTCCCTCTATTCGTCTCCCAAGTCTTTATGTATGTTTTTAGTGATTTCTATCCCGCAACGTCTTCCTGGCAATCAAAGAGATCGTGAAGGGTGCTGCACTACAACTCCTCGACTTCCCTGATCCCATCAATGTTTATCACCACGATATGCCTCCGTCGATGCTTCACCACCTCCATATTCGTGGATGTCATTGTCATTCGTAAATGAAGATGACCAAAATCTTCTCCTAGTGACTAGAAGGGGTTTCTCCTTCGTCGTACTACCTCCGTCGTAAAGCCTATGAGACTAATGACTCCGCTTTTGGCACTTTGTTTTTTTTATTTTTAAGGTATGAAATCGACTTATTGATGGAATACTACACATTTACCTACAAAAGATATAACATAATCATATAAGTTAGAGGACAAATAAAGTAAAACAAGAATAGAAAATTAGACTTTAGCATAACTCAATAAAATAAGAAACCTGACTTAACATGAGTCAAGATTGCACTTCAATGATTCTAAATACTATCAATGAATAAAAAAAACCAACTTAACGTGCAATGTGTAATACAAATTACTTGATACAAGAGAGCGAAAATAAAACTATTGCTGAAAATTGATATTCATCTTAACTATTAGTTTATGGCATGGATCGAATTTCATGGTAAAGAATCATAATCTAAGACTAAACAATAATGTGACAATCATCTTTAGAGGCTTAACCCTGACTGACAATCATTCAATCTTTAGTCTTCCCATGAAAATTAATTTGTGAACATAGTATACATTGATATATAATAAACTTTAATGTTAGTTCATAACATGAAGAAAATATTTGTATACAACCAATTGCATCTAAAATAAAATAGGAAGTACATAAATGAGAAATCAAACAAACATCTTTAATTAAACTTGAAGAACTACAACACAACTTAAAAGAAACATAACAAAGAGAAAACTTCACGGAATTTAAGTCAATACAAGGTCATAGTTTCATTCAATTACGAATAAAAAATTAGGGCATTTGTTATGTTTTTTCTACTGTATATGAGAATTTGCAATGTATACATTTGTAATCATCTCTACAACAAAATTGAGCTATAGTGACGCTTTTTCAAAATCCGCCACTAAATTAGTCATTGTTAAATATATAATAACGATATTATTCGATGTGAAATGAGTTTTCATACTTGATATTAGTGCCGAATATTGTATATGTCACTATATTATTAGCAACGATCCACGTAGCGACGCTTATCCGTTGCTATTTTTAAAATATCAACCAATCATTGCTATTTTTTTGGTTAAAAATTTATCGACGATTAATTAGAAGTTTGAAAATGGCAACGGATAAGCGTCACTATGTGGACACACACACACGCACGCGGACGCGCCAACGCCAACGCACACCCACACACCCGCGCACGCTCACGCACACACACGTATACTTGAAAGTAGTTTCATAACGTTTGAAGTTAATATGTGAAAGTCGCCTTTTTGGAGTGTGATTGTACATGTATACCTGTATTTTATTCATTTATTTCTTTAAATTTTTGAAGATATTGTATTTTTAATATTTCGTACATATTTTCTATTATTTATAAGAAATAGCGATAAAATGATAAATGCTAAAAATAAAAATAAATAAATAATTATATTTATTATATATGTATAATGTACCTAAATTGTACATATTTATATTTATTTATTCCATTAAATTAATCCTTAAAATAAAATAAAATGTATTAAAAACCCCCAAATTATTATTTAAATTAATAAAATATAAAATATCATATATTTTTGTAAAAATAAATAATTAAAAATAAATATACATTGTATATAGGTAATTTATACATTTAAATCAACAACAACAAAGCCTCTTCCCATATAACTTATACATATAAATACTTGCATTAAAAAATTTAACCTTATAAATTATTTTATTTAATTTATTAAAATAACTAAAATAATTTAATAAAATATAAAGAGTTTAATAAGTTTTTAATTTAAAATTATTTTCGAGTTTATTTTAATTTATTTCTATTTATTTTCTCTATTTTGTCGCATAGTCTATGTTATCTTATTCCTGGACCAATCTAATTGGTCCACCCGGATTCGTTGACCTTTGTCTTCAACATGATTAAGTCGCAAGACCCACAGCTTCTCTGCATTTTCCAGATCGGATCCAAACCTATATGGACCTGATTTCTTCACCCATTTAATCTCTGTGGACCACTCCCATTTATTGTCACCCAGTTTTGACCTTGGTTCGTGCGCCCTTCCCTCTTTAGGTTTTGCCTTCTCATCGTGTATAAAGGTACATGTGGCTTAATCATCTCCTATCTTTGGCTATTTACTCCATCTCCAATGAGCTCTGATTGCTCACAAGTGACAATAGTGATCCCTCACAACAAGGAGAGGGGTTTTTTTGTCTCTGATATAACATCCTTCACCGTTGATTCGCCTCTCGTGTGAGCCCATCCTCCAGCATTGTCGCACCGTCGAGGCAATGACTCGAGAATCTCAGATCCTCAACCCAGGTAACTTCATTCATCCAAGAAATATTTCGTTTAATTTCCTTTCATATTGTGTCGATTTCTGTTAAATTGCAATTCCAGTTAGCTTAGATCAAACCTCCAATCTGCCCGATCGGAGACCATTCCCTTGATTTGAACCGATTCTGATCATCGGCTTCCGTCGCTCGATCATCAATGCTTCTCCATCTCCTTCGAGGACACCCTAATCACCTCATATCTATTGACATGAGCTTGATCATCCTCCTCCATCTTTGTTTGAGGATCTCCACCTCCGTTCCCCTTAGTTCCGCTGCGAATAACCTTCGATCGAGGGAGATAAGGCTTTGAGCCTCTTATTCATCATTTGCAGGTGACTGGAGCACCATCTGTAACAGGAGATTCAAGCGATCAGAGCGTTATTCGAAGCCCATATGAAGTAGGACCTCAAGATAGGGCTGGCTATTGAGTCTAGGCTCGATGAAACCGGGCTTGGACTTGGCTCGATAAGGGCTCATGAGTCTGGCTCATTAAGATGTTGAGCCGAGCCTGAGCTAGAATTTTGGGCTCGATAGTTTTACGAGCCGAGCTCGAGCTGAGCCCTGCTCGGCTCGATAACTCGATAAGGGGTTCGATAAGGAATATATATATATATAGATATAATATTTATATTTATATATTTATATATAATACATGTACACATAAGAGGAGTTGCTTGTTCAACAATCGGTACCTATATCTATAGTCGTAGTTGTCTACATAGGTAGTAATTAAATATGCATATTATACCTAACGAAGCTCTATATCGATATAATTTTTTGGTGGTCACCTTATAACTATATATGTCCATATATGTGAACGTGAATCCTAATGTGGAATATTCTATATATATATTATATTGTAGACTTACTCATGTTATTATACGTCTTTAAATAAGAACATAATTGATCATCTATATCATCCACTAACTTGCCTACCAATATTATGTTTTACTAAGGAACATATAGCTACGTTTATATTTATGTTTTTATAGGTTATGATTAGCAAATTAGTATTTTCTATTAGTAAATATAATGTTACAATATATAATATAATTTAGCTTTTGAAATATAACTTAGATAGTGACCTGCTGGTAAAGAAGATAGTCTTTCAAAGAAGAGGTCACATGTTCAAGCTTAGGTACCACATTTTTATACCCAAAAAACCCCCATTTTCCGTTATGAGCCAGACTTTACTCGAGCCCGGACCAGTCTTAATAATGGGCGCAGCTCGAGCCTTATCGAGCCTGAACTGGCTTGATAAGAGGCTCGAGCTCACCGAGCCCGAACTAGCTCAGTTGGGCTCGAATGAGCTAGCACGAGACCGATCCAGGGCCGGATTCGGCTCGTTGGGTTCGATAGCCAACCCTAGCTCCTCATATCTCCACAATGAGGTCTGGACTCGATCTCCTTCGAAGATCGCAACGGATAATCACTCTAAATCGATTGAACCATTTGTAGTATTTATTTGAGCTGATTAGAGAGAAATCTGAGCGATCGAAGTTCGAAGACGACGTCCTTCCATGTTCTTGCACCTCCTCCAATTACCGTCCAATAAAGCAAGAGGGCTTCAAATCCAATCTAAGGTGCCGATTAGCACCCAATTCCAAGCCACCTGATTGAAGAGAGGTGCCCAAATCTGATCGAAGCCGTCGATTCACGCCTAAACATCCATTGTACGATCAAATTGAAAGCTGCTCGTCGCTAAGGGATACACACGTGGCCTGCACGCTCGATCTCGGTGATTTTGTGCTTTCTCCCTTTTACTTCTACTATTTGTATTTGTATTCTTTATATATAAATGTTGAGTTGAAATAATTGCACATTGATCCTATGATTAATTTTAATTGCATTTTGATCCTTTTATCTGTGCTCACGTGTATCTACATGTGCTTTGTGGACAATTACATGATATATCCTTAAACTTCTAATAAGTTAATAAAAGCAATAAAAATTTAAAAATTAATTTAAAAAATAAAATAATACAGAAATTCATTAAAATCCATAAAAATACATAAAGGATTTAAAATCAATTAAAAATTTGCAAAAAGATCCATAAAAATAAGAAATTATAAAAATTTATAACATTTAAGTATTAATTAAAACTATAACATTAATTAAAATCCATAAAATACATAAAATTCTTAAAAAAGGAAATTAAAAATCAGAATAAGAAAATAAAAATCTATATTAATTAGAAATAATTAATAAGCCTTGTTTATTTGTTGCATCCTTGAGTTCAACCTTGGAGGCTATGTCTGGTTAAATAAAAACCTTTTTCTTTCACTTAAAATAACAAGCTTTAATTCGGGAGTTGTTGGGTTGCAACGACACTTTTACATATCTTTTATATCAACATAATTAAAACCCGATAATTCCTGCTATAATCAGCATACACACATGGAAATAAGAATATATATTCATATTTGAAGATGAAGGCATCATTCTTATATACACATACATAATATACATATATTTATGGATATATTTTCATATCTCAAATAATCTTAAATTGTTACTAACGGGTGACACTTATTTGAAGGTGAAATTAGATTTATACTCCGTGGCTTAACTTCGAAAGAATCTATGGAATGGGAAAAGGGGCATGACATCTCTCCTAAAGATTCGACTCTTTGAAGATATTTGATGACACAGATCTACGATCCACTAAAGTGGAATAAATATCAAATGTTGTTGTCCTCAATCAATCCAATCGGTCAATAAGAACAATAAACCACGCAAGAAAATCAACAATCAAATGTAAGCAGTCTGCTATTTTATTTACTTGGTATAGTGACCAGGGTCGAACACATGGAGTAAAAACTAAGTAGTCAAATTTCGGAAAACAAATATTTTTGGTGGTTTTAATTTTTCAATTTTTTTAATTTTTAATTAAAACATAACAAGCAAAAAAATTAAAAAGACACACACAATACTATTTTTGTATTTTTCAAAATGGTAAAAAATGCTCAAAAAATTAAAATAAAAATATTTTCGAACTTTATAGGTTTTAAAGTGTTTTGGTAATTTTTGTGAAAATTTTGGATATTTTTGTGATTTTCTAAAATCAAACAGTGCTAAAAATACAAAGCAATGCACAATCATGAATACTTAGCAAATTAAAATTATTTAAAGTGCTCAAAATTCCTGGAGATATTTTGATGATAAAATATGAATAAAAACCTTCAAACATAAATAAAAAACTCTATTTTTGGATTTTCCTTGATTTTATACAATTTTTATAAGTTTTTGGGTGCTTTATAATTTGTAGGATTTTTATAAGGATTTATCAAACGAAATTAATAATGAAATCAAACTCAACAAAAGACAACTACATGAATTTTTCTAGAAATTTTCAAGACTTTTTCAAATTTTTATGATTTTTATAACTCAAACCGAACACTGTTTATAGGTTTAGAATTTTAATAATAGTAAATGCAACCAAATCAAGTCACGAAAATTACCATAGATATTACACAGTTGCAGGAGCTTTGGGTAATTTTTAGGTAATTTTAGAGTCAATATAATAATTTTTTCGATCTATCAAAGACAAGGAGTTAAATACGATGTACAGGGACCCAAATGTAAATACTTCCCACTTCCAGGGCCTAGCAAATAACAACTTAACAAAGCACATGGCTAGACATGCAATTTCTCTAGAGAAATCATGTACTACACGTGATCTAGGTACACAGGGGTATAAATGTAAATCTCAAAACATGTCATTCATTCCACAAAAATATAAAAGTTCAGGAAATTAAAGTGAAAATATCCCAGGTAGTTAGTTAGTCACATAGAGACACATGTGGACTCGACTCAACTGGACTGAAATGCAAATATGATAAGTATAAGGTCCAAACTGCAAATGTTTTTAACTACACAATTATTTACTGGACTAAAACTAAATAAGACAACGTACAAGGAAAAAGGAAAAATATACCCAGGCAGGGACACGTGGCACATGTGGACGGCTCTCTGACGTACAGTTTGATGACCGTTAGTGGTGCAGATCTGACGGCTCAGCTTTTGTCGATGTCGTGCGTTCGAATATGCACGGTCATGCCTGATCTAACAGCCTCCAAAGCTGACAATCGGGCAACTCAGATGAGGGGCCCAAAGCTGTTCCGAGCGTCAAGATGAGACGCTAAAGGAGGGCTCAGATCAAATCTGGGACGAGACCCCAGATCAAACGGCGGAGAAGATGGCTGGATGAACATGCGTATTGCGAGCTTCGTCTGAATGTGAAGGCTGATCTACGGCTCCGATGAGGCTACCGAGGGGTCTGGTGTGGTTTTTGAAGCAACTCCGCGTCGAATGGCTGGGTCGGATGGGAAGATGGTCGGTCAGATGAGCGGGACGGTGGTCTCCGCCTGCAGCTGCCCTGCCTGAGCAGTTGGTGTTGGAGTATTTGGTTGTGCGCCATATGAGTTGTAGGAGGGTAAATTGATCTCTCCAGGATCCATTTACCCCATCCATATGTTTAGTCCCACATCTACCAGTGGGTGGGACTTGGATGCTCGATAGAGGCTATATAAGGAGCCCCGAACCTCCTGTATCCATTGAGAAAAAGGAATGCAATATCCGCTCCTTTACAGGCTTCTCCGTGGTTCATCCCGCTTCTTAGGGAGTAGGGTTCCACGTTAAAATCTTTGTTCTTCATGTTTATATTTCTTTACTATGCTCTGTTTATCATTCTGCTTCCGCATTCTCTATTTTCTAACATGGTATCGGGAGTGGGTCGATTCTCGAGGATTTTAATCTTTATTTTTGGTCGAGATTACTGTTCTTAAAGTTTGTTTGTTGAAGATTCGTGTGAAATGATTCGTTCATGTTCAAGATCACATAGGGTTCTAGGGTTTCAAACCATAATTCCTGCAACTCTAGGCCCTAGACGTCCCAATCCATAGGTGATACTCCAGCGGCGCAATCCAGCATCCTTGCGCGCTCGATCACGGGGGCTGATCGATTTCTCCAGTCGCGCGATGCCTTCTCCTTCGGGCTCCCAAGCTACGTGCACTCTCATGGTTCTTGAGCCACAACTAGGCCCCATCCAGTCGACATCGCCATGAACCCATCTCCAGTAGTGCACGGTTCTACTCTCCAGGCAGAGGGCGACATCAACGTGCAGGAAAGCGTGTACGTCTCCTTTAGCTCTCTAGGCACGCATCGCGCATATGCCCCAGCCCTCTGCTTCAACCTCCCAGGCGGTGGAGCTCCTCGCACCCTCCCACCAGATCGTGAGATCCCGACAAGTCGACGAGCTCCTCGCGCCATCGATCCAATCGGCGTCACCCTCTGCTTCAACCTCCCAGGCGACACTCTAGATTTCCGCATCCTCGAAGCCAGTCAAGTTCGAAGTCCAGGTCGCGCGAAGTCCAGGGCTTTCAGCGGTGTCGCCTTCTACGCGCGAGTGAACATCCCAGAGTGTGTAGGCACTGCTCCAGGCAGATATGACATCATGCTCCTCTCCCTCACGCTTCCAGGAGGAGGCGCACCTCCAAGACCCTCCGCGAGGACACCGCGGGCGAAGGGGCGGCCTCCAGAGGAGTCTTTACCGGCGCGACTCCCCGTCCAACCCATCCCAGACAGTGTGCTCCTGCAACGATGCCCCTGCAAACTGGAGTTCAAGACCTGCGACATCGTCCCCCCTTTGGCGTGGGTGTTCCAAGTTCCCCTTCCTTCTACGGGAAACGACCCTCCTCCCGACAGGCCTCGATCCCACAAACGGCGCCAAGCATCGCTGAGGTACCTTCGTAATCCCCTAGGCAGGCGGCGGTATTTTTTTTCTTGCAGAGAGGGTTCCTTATAGAACCCTAAATAAGTGAAAGGCGACCCAAGGGATGCGTTCAAAGGCCTCAATGAGGCAGAATGTTATTTTTTTTACAAAAAGGGAGCAGTAAAAAAGCGGGGGGGGGGGGGGAGTGAGGCCTGGTTAAAAAAAAAGGCCTGATTTAAAGAAAAAAAGGAGAGAGTGAGATTGGGCCCATGTTTAGGCCGTGTATCAAATTTTTTGAGTGGGGGGCTGAGTTCAAGAGCCCCAAACGAGGCCGTATGTCATTAAAAAAAAGCGCGTACAAAAAAAAGAGAAAAAACCGTCCACATATTGCAAAAAAATCGTACACGAGAAAAAAATGAAGTGGAAAGTCGTACAAAAAAATTAACGGCTTAAAAAAAATGTTTCAAAAGAAATGTTTAAAAAATCGAAGAAAAATTGTGATACGGTTTATTGGTATTTTGTACCTCCTACTTATCTTGTCTTCTCCCAACTTTGTCGATGTTGAGTTTCCGACAAGTATGAGAGAAAGGGGGAGTATGGTGTAGAGTCACATGTCATGATTCAGAGGATAGATTCATATATTCTCCAGACCAGCTGATTTCCAGACTCTAGAGTTCGTCAGATGTTCAGACTCGAAGTCAGTTTCCGAGTCTGCAGTTCAAGACGCACGGGTATGTAATCATCAATTTCGTGGTCCCCATCATACTTATTTTGTCGGTCAGAGTTTTCATGTGAGGCATATGGACTCCAGAGTAGAGGACCATTCCATATGCCTTGTGGGCAAGGGTTTAAATGTGGTATCATAGAGATTCCATAGTAGAGTACCATTCTCTGAGCCAGATGGGAGAGACCCAATTCTCCGATGAGGAGATTTCTTCAGGCGCATATTCAGACTCGATGGTCAGATTTTGAGTCCTCAGTTTGACTCACACTCTAGCCTGTTCATCCTCCTCACCTGCACGACATGAGAAGCAACGTCCTCGACAGCAGCCGACAGTTGTGCGCGTTGAGTTGATATTGTCTGTAGTGTCATGTAGCATGGGTTGAGTTTTTCTCTATTTGTCCAAGCTGATCATTGCATGCTCCAGCTTGAGGAGGAGTGTTGGCATATTTGATTGTGTGCCATATGAGTTGTAAGAGGGTAAATGGATCTATCCAGGAGCTCCGGACCTCCTATATCCATTGAGAAAAAGGAATGCAATATCCGCCTCTTTGAGGGCTTCTCCCGTGGTTTCATCCCGCTCCTTAGGGAGTAGGATTCCATATCAAAATCTCTGTTCTTCATGTTTATATTTCTCTACTTATGCTCTGTTTATCATTCCGCTTCCGCATTCTCTATTTTTTAACACTTGGGACTTCAAATGGTACTCCCCGCGCAAACAAGCACCTGTAAGGGAAAGAACGACTTGTAGGGGGTTCTCTGATCGGGTTATTGCATGACAAAACAAGGACAAGCGACGAGAATGTGGTCGACCTCCGTCGGGAATGGAGGAAGGAGGTCTTGGCCTTAATCTCGCTCTGATGAGCGAGCCTAAGGGGAAAGGCTGCATAGGAAGGATGACGACGAGTAGGGGGGTTGATCTATGTGGGTAGATGGTCGTGGCGGGGCTCCGACCGATTGGTCGGAGCAAGTGAACTGCGACAGCGATGAAATAAAAAAGACGGATTGAAACAGAAAGTGAGGGCGATATGAGTGATACCTGAAGGATCTGACGAATTCATGAGATCCAGGCTAGGTGGGGCAGTGAGGGTTATGGCCTCAATCCTATTGCGACGGGCAGAAAAGGATTCTTGCGGCGGCTCTCCGGCGACGAGCTGCGCTCAATCGGACCTCCAAACGACGTTCCAAAGGGAGCTTTGAGGAGTTGTCACTCTCTTGAAGGTGTCTAGGAGTCTGTGATGGCGCGAGGAACGAGCTGCCGCACTCAGGAGAAGAAAGAGAGGATTTATAGAAGTGCCAGAGGATCTAGAAAGATCGTAGGTCACTACGAAACCCTAGGCAGATCCGGCTGTGCCTAGGGATCTGCGAGGATCACGGATCCTAAGAGCACAGTCGGGCACAAAAATCAAGGAGAATTGGGGCCTGATCTGATCGGGAAAAATAGGAGAAGAAGCTCCGACGCAAATGGAATCGAGTCAGGTCAGCTGAGAGGAGATGTTGACCAGGGTCAACAATCCTACGTGGCCCAATCAGAAATTGGAATTTATAAAAATAAAAAGAAATTAAATAAAAAATAGTAAATGATTTTAAATTAAAATATGTATAAAATGGAAAATGTTTATTATTTTATAAACTATTTTTCTATGATTTTTAATTATTTTTATAAAAAATAAAAATAGTATATATACATTATACTATGTTATATACATGTATATTATACCTATGTATTATGTACAAATATTTTTAATTTATTATTTTTACAAAAAATAATTTTATTTTATATTTATTTATTTACAAAATAACTTGAAGAGTATAAAATGTTTTTTTATTTTATTTTTATAATTTAGAAAAAAGTATTAAATAAATAGGTAAAGAATACACATATGCACGTGTGACCTATGTACAATGAATTGTGGATTTTATTTTTATTTTATTTGTATTTTCTGATTTTTATTTTGTTTTTATATTATTATTAGGAATTTATACAAGTGTTCAAAAATAATATAGTTTTTCCAAAAAAGTAGAATAAATAATTACATTTATAAGTATAGGTAATATGTACAAGTTACACTATCTCTCCCTACTTATTTCTTGTCGATCAGGTCAATGCTTGACTTTCTCTTCGAGGTTTAGGCCAATCTGTATTTATTATAAATACATCTTGCCTTTTCTTTTCTCTTTATTCATTTATTTTGGAAAATATGTGTTAATTATGCAATATTAACAAGGACGTGTACAATGTTAATTTATTGTATTTACAGATATTTATAGACAGTTTTTCTAAAAGATGAAGCTAAAATAAAAGAATAAAGAATGAGAATCATATATTCATGATCACCCTATACTTTACCTTCGCCAGTCCCTTAGCAAACACTTATTTGAAAAAGAAGTGAAAAAGAAGAGAAAAAAAATAAAAAGAACCAAAGTTGATTATTAAATTTATCTTCATTAAATTGGAGTATGGAGCTCATTCAGACTTTTAAAATTATTAATTTGGCGGAACCTTTGTTAGAGTATATGGTAGCGCGCCTATTGAGTTGTAACAGGGTAAATGGATCCTGGAGAAGATCCATTTACCCCATCCAATGTTTAGTCCCATACCGCCTATTGGTGGGACTTGGAGGCTCTGGGAAGGCTATATAAGGAGCCTCAGACCTCCTGTACTCATTGAGAAAAAGCAATGAAGCATATGCCCCTTTGAGGGCTTCTCCCGTGGTTTCATCCCGCTCCTCACGGAGTAGGGTTCCACGTTAAAATCCCGCTGTTCTTTGTTCATGTTTATCTTTTCCATGTTTTTGCTTCTGCTTCATATTTTATAACATGGTATCAGAGCGGGACGATTCTCGTGGATTTTATATTGACTATTTGTTCGAGATTCGAGTTCTTTTTGATGTGCGGTTATTGAAGATCATTTTTCATGGAGATTTCTAATTTGATGCAAGTTCTGTCGCTCTATGGGTTTTTGAAACCCTAAATTCTGGAGGAGCATGCTCCTTCTTCCAGTGGGCGGCGCTCTTGCGCGATTTATTGTCGTTGTCAGCGTACATCACCAGCCGCAGCAGAAGCCAGGCGCTCTCTTCCAGATCTGGCACAGCCTCCCACATGAGTCCCAGGCGGCACGCAAGACTTCGCTGTATCGCCCAGGCGCCGCCAGGCGATGCTCCTACAGATCCTCGCGATGCTCCTTTCGCCTCGCCCTCCAAGTCCAGGTGCTCTTTCAAATCGCCGCTCCCCACGTCCCTCAAGATGCGGCGGCTCTAACGCACATGAGGTGCAGATCCTGCACAGCAAGTCCTGGCGACTCCTCCCTTTCGCCCTCGATCCCCGCACAGCGAGTCCTGTCGTCGCGCATCCAGTTTTCATCATCCCCCGACGCTCTGGCGACCCCCCCCCCCCCCCCCCCCCCCCCCCCCCCCCGCGCTGCGCGAGGGCGAGCCCTTGCCGCAACAAGTTCCAGGCGGCGACCCACCCCCTCTGCCCCGTGCAGGTCTCCTCCTGGCGCCTTGCCCCCGCATCCTCTCTCCTCCCGGCGGTGATTTCTCCTTCAGAACCTCCACGGCAGGCAGCCGAAAGATGGGTTCCCAGATGGGGCTCCTCCTCGCGAGCGGCGGTGCAAACGATGAAACCCTATCGGGGGCGGCACTCATATATGAAGAAGAGGGTTCCATCGTGGTGGGAACCCGAAGGCAGGTCATCACGGGTTTATTAAAAAAAAAGAGGGAGGATGCTACTTATTAAAGCCCTAAGTGGCTACAGCAAGTTGGGCCCATGTGGGCCATATCGAAAAAAAAGAGAAGAAGTGGGCTCAGTCGTTGAAAAAAAAGGGGAATGCTGCATTTTTGGGCCCAAAGCTGGGCGAGAATTGGTTTACAAAAAAAGAGGCATATTTTGTAAAAAAAAAGAGGCGCGTACAAACTAAAAAGCCGTACGCAATTTCAAAAAAAAAAATGATAATTGAAAGCCGAAAAAAAATTGAAACGGGCTTAAAAAAATCGAAAAAAAATGATGATAAAATGTTTGAAAAGCCGACAAAGTTGTGATCGGCTAAGTGGTTTTGTTTGTACCCAATTTATCTTATCTTCTCCCACTTGGTCGATGTCATGTTTTCCGACAAGTATGGGAGAAAGGGGGAGTATATATGTAGAGTCACAGGTCTTGTATTCCAGATCCTGATTCAGATATCAGTCTCCAGACCAGCCAGATGATCAGACTCTACAGTTCGGTTTCAGACTCGACAATTGATGTTTCGAGTCTCCAGTTTCAGACACGCACAAGTGTGCGATCATTGTCAGATGTACATATGTTACCATCATTGTCAGAGGTCCCCATCATTCTTCTTGTTGTCAGGCCAGAGTTTTCATGTGAGCCATAGGGACTCCAGAGCAAAGGACCATTCCCTATGCCATTTAGGGCAAGGGTTTTCATGTGGTATCATAGGTACACCAGGGCAGTGCACCATTCTCTGAGCCAGTTGGGAGAGACCCAATTCTCCGACGAGGAGACTTCAGGCGTAGTTTCAGACTCGATGGTCAGATTCCGAGTCTTCAGTTGACTCACACTCCAGCCCGTTCGTCCTCCTCACCTGCACGGCATGAGAAGCAACGTCCTCGACTGCAGCATGTGCGTGTTGGGTTGATATTGTCCGTAGTGTCATGTAGCGTGAGTTGAGTTTCTTTCTGTTTGTGCAAGCTGAGCATTGCATGCTCCAGCTTGAGGGGGAGTGTTAGAGTATATGGTAGTGCGCCTATTGAGTTGTAACAGGGTAAATGGATCCTGGAGAAGATCCATTTACCCCATCCAATGTTTAGTCCCATACCGCCTATTGGTGGGACTTGGAGGCTCTGGGAAGGCTATATAAGGAGCCCCAGACCTCCTGTATTCATTGAGAAAAAGCAATGAAGCATATGCCCCTTTGAGGGCTTCTCCCGTGGTTTCGTCCCGCTCCTCACGGAGTAGGGTTCCACGTTAAAATCCCGCTGTTCTTTGTTCATGTTTATCTTTTCCATGTTTTTGCTTCCGCTTCATATTTTATAACAACCTTATTGAGAAATAGGTTTAAGACTCTCAAGTTCCACAGTTTTATAGTCAAGATTCCTCAATAACTAGGTCAGAATAAGTTTACATACGCAAACTCTAATGACCATGAATCTTTCCTTGTACTATGTAAGAAACAACCTTCCTCAACAAGGTAACTCTAATCCCCCAGTCTAGCAGTTTTTTCCTCGAGGAACAAGGTATCCCCTTCTAAGATCAAGTGCAACCTGCTCAGGAAGAGGGGGAAAGAAGAGAATGGACCGTGACCAGTGTAGCCACGTATCCCTTGGAGCTTAATCAGTGTAGCCAAGTCTCCAGCTGCAAGCTTCCATGAGATGAGACGGTGGAATACATAAGCTTTGCTTTATTTGCTATATACACTCCATCATGTATTTTATTTTCAATCAGGCTTGTCCCCTTTTTAGGAGTTTTTCTTGATTTTGCACATTTTTTTGTGCATATGTAACATATCTACATGGTACAACATATACATAAGGAGTTTTTCCTCTTGAGCCCAGTAGACTATCCCTCCTTTGCAGCATTATGACAACCCATAAACTCCTGTCTTTAGACCTCAATGCCACTAGGACAGGTTGAGGCACACATTCCTCCTTAGAGGAAGATGAGAGGTTCCGGTTAGCAGCACTACCCTCGTATGCTACTCCAAGCCAAAGGATCCTCACCACCTTATCCGTGTTGAGCTACGTGTAAGGTGCATGTAAAAGTCAAGCAATTGTCTCTGAGAGTCATGCGTGCGTTGTTAAGTGTTCTACTTAGGCTCATCAAGATGACATGGAACATAGCCTAGTGGAAACAAAGAATTAAGTCACGATGGACCTGACAAGTCTTACTCCAAATCCTATAATGTTCCTCTGAAGTTAAGTGGATTAAGGTCTTAACCAAGCTCCATTCTTAATTTAATTTCAGAGTAGTTTAAATGTCAATCATGATTCAGAAGAATATACAAGCAAGTATAGGCAAAATTCTTCTTGTGGATTTTTTTTTTAAAATATGCAAATTTTTATGGAAATTTTTGAAAGCAAGAAAGAAGAAAAAGCTTTGCAAAATATTTTTACAAACATTTACAAACAATTTTTTGCAAACAATTGTTTTCAAACATTTTTCAAAAACTTTATACTATATACATAATTTTGATAAAAAATAAAAAAAGTAAAAAAAGGGGATTTTTACCCGGCAGACCCTATAATCTTTTGCAATTACCGCTACGACCTTTGAAACATCGTAATTCCTCCCCCGACCCTGTAAACTTGCTAACCCTTACCCTACAGACCCTGCGGTTGAAGCCCGTTAATTGACCCGTTAAACTTAACCAGATTCCGTCATATTCATTTATATTATACCCATTTTGTTCATTAAATTTACATGGAGTGCCACTCCATCATCCGAGACCCCCTCCCCCGCCGGTCGGTCCCCCCTCCCCGACGATGCTACTCTTCCTCCCCCTGCCGACGATGAAGCCCCCGCCGATGACCCCCCCCCCCCCCCACCCGCCGCGCTGCTGCTTTCCCCCTTGCGGGAACGATGGAGCCCCCGTCGATGACCACCCCCCAACCCTCCGTGCTGCTGCTCCCCCATGCCGAACGATGGAGCTCCCCCCCGGCCGCGCTGCTGCTTCCCCCCCCCCCCCCCCCCCCCCCCCCCCGTCCGCGCTGCTGCTTCCCCCCTCGCGGGAACGATGGAGCTCCCCCTCCCTCCGCCGCGCTGCTGCTGCCCCCCTTGCAGGAACGGTGGAGCCCCCCTCCCCCGCCGCTGCTTCCCCCCTCGCGGGAACGATGGAAGAGGCGGTCCATCTCCCTCCGGAGGCCAATGAGCGCGAGGGTCTCCTCGTGGATCCACGTCTCCGCCCTCTTCTTGGGGGCCCTCACCTCGGGGTCCTCCCCGCTGCTCTCCGTCAGTATCGCCTGCGCCTGCGCTTGGGATTGGGGCAGCATCATCATCTCACCCCTATGCTCCTCCTCGTCGTTGTACAATTCCTCCTTCTCCAGCAAGTACATGGGGCTCGATCGCCGGCCTTCAGGCGGACACGGCCATGCCGCCCAACCCTAGTGCTCTGGGAGTGATGTGGGCGGGAGTGGCAGCGCAGGAAGGAAGGAGGTGGAGGTGAAGGTGGAAGGGGAATTGCAGGCTCAGCCGGATCCGGATATCCGGATCCGGTCGGCTGCAATGGATTCGGTACCCTACGTTATATGAAGAATCCGGATTTTGATTTTTTCTTATTCTTTTTATTTCGGCTAATCCTAACCGTTAGATGGTAAATTGGTTAGGTTAACTCAAGACTAACCCAAGTCTTTGACTCAAATATAGTTAAAATTGACGGCAGGGTTTATTGGGTAAGACGGAGCAAGTTTACAGGGTCGGGGGAGGAATTACGATGTTTCAAAGGTCGTAGCGGTAATTGCAAAAGATTATAGGGTTTGCCGGGGTAAAAATCCCAAAAAAAAATAGTTACAAAAATAGTTACAAAAATTTTACAAACAAAATATTTTTTACAAACATCTTACAAATCATTTGTACAAAAATAATTTATAAAGGTTTTTACAAATAATTTTACAAACAATTTTACAAACATTTATCTAAGAGAAATTTTAAAATTGTTGTGATTTTTAGTCATATTATTAACACAAACAAAGAATGAGTTATGGCTGAAGTATATATTCAATATATACGACACTCCCCTATACTTAGCTCAAACGATGTCCTCAAAGTGATGAAAGAGCGATGAAAGAAGACAACTTGTGATGAGTATAAGGAAGTGAAAAGAATGCTATACTACAACGCCGAATAAAAGAATATAATGAATAGAAATCGGTGATCCCCCTATATTTAGGATCAAGTAATCCTAAGTATAAAAGACTGTACACAAGGGAAAAATCGAAGAATAAGATGTACTTGAATTACCTCCCCTTAGGGTAAAATATCTCTAAGTATAGGCATCACAACATAGGTAAATAGAATCAAATAAATAATCACAGGTCTGATACCTCCCTATACTTAGGGTAAAGCGCACCCTAAGTATCACATAATCATAAGATGAAGACGGGGTGTTAGACAAAAAGAATGTATGATATGGACAATCTGGATCTATACAGCTGCAAAGAAGATGTGATAATCAGATATGTGATGCAAATAATGTGAGTCAAAAGACCACATCTCATACAAAATGAATAGGAGCAATTTCAACGATCAGCAGATCATGATCAAGATACGGCTTCAGACGCTGACCGTTAACCGGAAAGGTGGATCAGATGACAATTCAGATATATCAATGCTTCCGTTGTCGTGCACCTTTCTGACTAAGTATGGTCCCTTCCATTTGCTTTGTAATTTCTCTGGAAATAATATCAACCTAGCATTAAATAGCCATACTCTCTAATTCGGCTCAAATTGTTTATGGCTGATATGCAATGCCATATCTTCACTCTATCCTTGTATTGTAGGCTACTCGAGAAGGATGTGTCTCTCAACTCCTTTAGGGCTGCCAGTTTTCCTTTGATCTCCTACACTCTTAGGATCCAATAATAACTCAGTAACTACCCAAAGCGACTTATACTTGATTTCCACAGGTAAATGACATGGCTTGCCATAGACGAGCTGAAAGGGAGATGTACCTAAAGGTGTCTTGAAGGAGGTTATATAGGCCCACAAGACCGAGTCCAAAAGCTGTGACCAATCATTTCGATCTAGGTGGACAACCTTCTGCAATATAGTCTTGATCTCCCTATTTGGTACTTCAGCAAGACCTTTAGTCTGAGGGTGATATGGAGTGGCAACTCGATGGTCAATGTTGAATTCATTAGCAAGGGCCCTTACCTTGTCGTTGATAAAATGGGTCCTCCGGTCTGAAATCAAGACTCTAGGTACCCCGAACCGTGAAATGATATTCTTCCTAGAAAATTTGCAGGTGTTACAGATGATATTCGTACTAAAAAATGTTACAGGTGTTACTATCCAACTGGACATCGCTATTATATCTCTGAGATGTAACTTTTTTGAGCAGATCCGTTTCTTCCATCATTCAGTTACAGATATTTCTCTGGATCTCCCACCTCCGCCCATTGTCTATAAGCGCAGACAAGTATCTTCACCACCAGATGTTCCTTTACCTTTTCCTTTGTTACATGATAATTTACCTTCTACAAGTGTCCCCTCCAAGGCTGTCTTGGATGATCCTGTAGAGCTTCCAATTGCTCTACGAAGATCTAAGAGGCAATATACTTCTCATCCCATGTCTCACTTCACTTTTACTGCTAGTTTATCTTGTACTGACAAACGATATGCAGATGCTCTCATGACTATTTCCATTTCGAAAGATCATGATAGTGCTTTGCTGGATTCAGGATGATGACATGCCATGAATGAAGTGATGGATGCCCTTATTTCAGAGAGGACATGTGATCTAGTGCAGTATCCCAATGAGACTAGACCCGTGGCATGCAGGTGGGTCTTCACAACCAAGCAGTCACCTGACGGGTCCATTGACAGATTGAAAGCCCGTTTTGCGGCCGAAGACTTCACACAAACATATGGAGTAGATTACTTTGAGACATTCTCACCGGTTGCACGAATGGGATTCAATAAGGGCTAGCTTTTCAGTGGCAGCTAATAAGGCATGGCCTATATTTTACTTAGATGTGAAAAATGTCTTCCTATATGGTGACCTTGATGAGAAGGTGTACATGATGCAGCCTCCGGGTTATGAAGTTGAAGGGAAATGTGTATGTCGGCTTCGCAAGGCCATATATGGTCTGAAGTAGAGCCCAAGGGCGTGGTTCGACAGACTTACTACATAAATAAGCACTCTTGGCTTCCAGAGAACAACATCCGACTACTCTGTGTTTGTCAGAAGATGAATAATTGGTACTGTTATACTTGCAGTCTATATGGATGATATGGTTGTCACATTTGGTGATGATAATGGGATAGTAGAGACCAAAGCCTTCCTCGAGAAGGTGTTTGTTACCAAGGACCTTGGTCCTCTATGCTGCTTCTTGGGCATATAAGTACTACGCACTATAGAGGACCTTTATCTCTTGCAGAGGAAATACTTTCAGGACATCCTCACTGAAAGCAGATTACTTGGATGTAAGCCCTCTGGTATTCCTGTAGATTTAAAGAAACACTTCATTTCCTCTGATCCTGTCTTTGAGGATGTTACTCGATACATGAGTCTGGTTGGAAAACTTCATTACCTTATTGTTACCGGACTAGATATTTCTTATGCAGTGAGCAGAGCTAACCAACACATGGAGAAACCTTGTTACAATCATTGGCAAGATGTTCTTTGGATTATGCAATACTTGAAGGAATCACCAGGGCGTAGCCTCTTTTATGGGGAAATGGGAACACTGATGTTATCACATATGTTGATGCGGATTATGCAAGTTTGCTAGAGGATCAACACTCTACTACATGATATGCTATGATGGTTGGATGAAATCTTGTTACTTGGAGAAGTAAGAAACATACTGTTATGTCCAGATCCAGTGCAAAAGTAGAGAATAGGACGATGGCTCAAGCTACCTGTGAGATCACATGGTTATTGACTTTCTGCAAGAGCTCGGTATTGTTGTCACTACTCCTATTCCACTATACTGTGATAACAAATCTGCTACCTATATTGCCACGAATCCTGTGTTTCATAAGCGAACCTAGCATATAGAGATTAACTACCATTTTGTTCGTAATGCTGTCAAGATTGGAAGAATTGCTACTCCTCTTCAGCACAGATCTTCAGCTTGCAGATGTCTTCACGAAAGGCTTTACCCAAGAAGTGTCTTTCATGGATTATTTCCAAGTTGGGCATGACTGATAAATATGCTCCAACTTGAGGGGAGTGTTAGTAATATATCCTACTACTCTTAATTATTCATTGTATCCCCTACGAAAGACACTTATGTATTTTCTCCTCTTCTGGATTCTCTAGGATTTTAGGGTTTTGTCCTATATAAGAACCTCTATACCTATGGAATGAAGCAAGCTATTTCATTCTTTCTTTTTGTCCACATCATCTAATAACTCAGAAGAATCAAATTGATTTACCTCCTCATCTTAACTGGCTTTCAAGATGAGGCATGTTTCTTCTTCTTTTTGATTCCGCAGCGAAGTTTTTTCAGGAATATGTGGTTTCATTCCAAGTAGCTTGGAATACCTTTTTTTTTAAATCTCCTGAATTTTGGCCATAATCTAACCTTACGTCTTAAGTTGTGTAGAAGTTGTTTGGTGGGTGGAATGGGATCCACATGTATGGTCTACAGTAGATGATTGAAGTGGTGGTGGTGGAGTGGATGATCTGGCTAACACCTCAGTACGTCTATAACAATACAATTTACCGACAAGAAGCTCAAGAACGAGCAACATTTTTGGTTGCGGGATACATTCTTATGCAATATGCTTTGAGGGAGAAATACATTGGGGGGCTATTTTATGATGCAACAAACATCACGTCGGTCACAAGGTACTATGATAAGGTGAAACATATCTGACCAGCCATGTGAGGGTATTTACTAATGACATAGGATGGGGCTGTATTCGATGTCCTTTGATTTCTCTTTTGAACGGGAGTTGGTGCAACATCGGGCAATCTTCACCGTGTTCTCCTTTATGTGCTTATTCCTCGTTATGACAATTTAATGAATTGTATTTCTACCTCTGCAGGTCATTCATGCCCCTAAATCTGATTCACGCTTGGCAAATAATGACCTTCCTCTTGACATACAAAGGCTTCGATGTCGTGCATTATATCAAGCACTCCAATTTTCTCCTTCAATAGAAAACTTGGGAAAGGTACTTCCTGGCTTTTTTTATTCTTACAGAAGCCATAACCTAGCTAGTTTCAGACGTCAAATTGTAGTTCTTTAAGAGATCTCCCCTGGGGTATCGTCTAACTTAGGTTCTGAGTCTACATGACGCTGATGCAACAGAGGTTAGTGGATCGCCTGAAATCACGTGGGCAATACATTGCCCTTCATCTGCGATATGAAAAGGATATGCTGTCATTTACGGGTTGTACTTATGGCCTGACTGATGAAGAAGCCGATGAACTAAGAATTATGAGGTGATTAAAGTGAAACTTCCCTTTTTAGTGTTTGGGCATCAACTGATGCCTTGATAATCATTCATAATTGGTTATTTATATACTATCAGGGAGAACACAAAACACTGGAAGTTGAAAAATATAAATTCAACGGAACAAAGACTAGGAGGTTACTGCCCACTAACCCCCAAGGAGGTGGGGATTTTTCTGCAAGCTCTAGGATTTCCTTCCTCGACTTGGGTCTACATCGCAGCTGGTGCAATATTTGGAGGTGATGCTCGACTTTTTGAGCTGAGGTCTCGCTTTCCAAATTTGGTATTTAAGGTTAGCCAGATTCTAAATATCTCATATGCTTATGTACTTTTACTTAGTTCCTCTAATCTTTCTTACAGTATATGTAAAAAAATCTACGTACAATTTTCTTATTCCAGGAGAATCTGGCTACACCTGAGGAGCTAAAGATCTTAGCTGATCATGCTTCTCAAAACGCAGCTTTAGACTATATCATTTGTGTGGAGAGCAATGTTTTTATACCTTCTTATACTGGTAACATGGCGAGAGCCGTTGAAGGAAATAGAAGGTTTCTTGGTCATCGGAAGACGATCTCCCCTGATAGGTAGTTTTACCCATTAATTTATGACCTCGTTAAAGCAGTCACAAACTTAGTCTAGTGTTAAGAAATCATGTGTTGATGCATGAAGTTGAGAAATCGAACTTTCCAACTATGATCTTTTCAATTTTTTTGAAAATAAGGAAAGAACGGTCAATCGGTTTGGGTTAACGGCATCTACCTAATGTTTTGCTTGTACAATGAGGTTTGAAAAACTATTAGTATTTCCATTTGGAATTTCTTTATTTAGGCAAACCTAATCTTTGCCTTTCTTGCTGTTAATATTAGAAATCCATCCGATAATACATTTCTTTTTAGAAAATACATGAATTACTTTCATCAGATTCGAATATATCTCACTAAATTTCATACGTGATACTGTCATCAGATAAAAAAGGGTCCATCTAATAACCTGTCAAGAAGTTGTAGCCTGAACATTTTCTCAAGAAACCAATGGATTGTCAACCGGCTTGAGTTGCCACTCAAAGTAACAGTACCAAATTAAAACAGCAAAGTAATCTCAGAACCTTTTAACATCCTTTTAATGATGCAAGGACACCTCCAGACACATAAAACATGCTCACACGATGCGCACCGTTCTCACTGCAATATGCCCTACCCATGAAGACTACCACATTTCTTTCACCCCAAATCACCCGGAGGATCACTAGTGGCCAACTCTATCCTGATGCCTCTTGTACCTAATCTCCATTTCCCACTGCTCCAGATCTGAAACTCCCATCAAACTGCAGATGTGCACATGCATGTGAATATGTGCTCACATGTTCATCCTTATTGCCACACACTTGATATGTATTGACTGATCATGCCCCCACTTGCTCCTCTGTAGCACGGTAACCAACCTCTTCCTTCTCACCAACCAAGCATAGATTCCCTCGTCTTTTCTCGTTGGCTGACAGGAACAAGGCGATGTTATCGCAAGTGGCGGATGGGGGAATGTGGGTACCACCGTTCCTGGATGACCTCTCGGACTAGCGCATGGAGGATTACCTTGCCATGGTGTCTGAACTTCCACATTTGGGGGAATCCTCGCAGGGCAGAGATCATTTTTGCTGGAGCGACATGGAATTCTCAGTAAAGAAAGCTTACAATGAGTTGAGGAAGAGGGATGAGGAGCTTGACAGAGAGCTGTGCCAGGATATGAGAGTGGTTTGGGCGGCAAAGATCCCGATCAGAGTTAAAGTTTTTCTCTGGTGCCTAAGAAGGGGCCGCTTGTGCGATAAGGCTCGGAGGGGGCGTCTGTTAGGGCTTGCGGAATGCGGACACATAGTGCGACAAATGTGAGGAGGCAGAGGAGGATTTAGAGCATTTGTTCCTCAAGTGCACGATGTCTGAGTAGATATGGAGAGAGGTCGGTCTGCCTTGGGTGACGAGTGATGGGACAAGGGACTTCTGAACATCGGTTTAGAGGTTCGTCACCAACTCTAGTGATGACTGCTCAAAACCGTTTGCTGTTCTCTGGGCCATTTGGATTGGACGAAACGACTTAATCTTCAAAAATCAGAGGTTTTATAGTGAAAATGTAATGACCTATTGTAATGCGCTTTATAATTTCTGGCTCTCACGATAATGTACTCTAAACTCTTTTTAAATGGAATTAGGCGGTGATCCCTTAAAGGGTGATTCACCCGTTTTAGTATAAAAAAATTTAATGTTGCCTTGTCTTCCCAGTTCCCACAATAGTTTACAGTCCAGTGACTTTTTTACGCAGGGACTGATAACCACACCTTTTCCATCTTATTTGTTGGGAGACGATAAAGTCCTATCTTGGCCACTCCGAGTCTCGTTTCTGAAACTTCAGAGCCACACCTTCCAACAATAGGACCATGATGTGAAGTCAATGATCCTCTCATTTGACAACGCTGCGATAAACATGGACAACAAAGCTCCATTCCAAGACCTGGCCACTATCACATGCTCCAACTGCATTCGTAAACAACCTAGTGAAGATCTCAACCAACACCCATTTCCCAGACTAGTCATTCATTCAGAATCTAAAGCTTGCATATCCTAGCTGTCTCTGCACTCTGCAGGTAAGACCATATAAGAGGTAGAAGGTGCATCAAACCCCTCCACAACATTGAAGCATCTCCTCAAGGGCATGCTCCTCTCCTTTATTATAAGGCACATGTCATAACAATCCTCCAGAATACACCCGCATAGATCATGTGCTTTCCTAACAGCTTTAAAGCCCACTTGGTTAATGATGCCTCGTCGAACTGTCTCATTCTTCTGATATTAAGTCCACCTTCCTTTTTTAGTGTATTTCCTTAGGTAGAAGGTTTATGAAGGCTTATCTTGAGATTGTAATAGAAGTGCAAATGAGATGTGGGTGCGCAAATAAAATGGTTGGTAAAGAAAGAGAGGGTTTCCAAGATCACTAGGACTAGATGATGGAATCTCTAATTGAAGTAATCAAGCTTTAGGGAGAAGGTTTTTGAGGACATATCTTGGGATTGTAACGTAAGTGAAAACGAGATGTGGGAGACTGTAGCATCTTGTATTCCAAGGGTAGCCAAAGAGATTCTATGCGAATCAAAGGGGGGAGCTCTATATCAAAAGGAGGCTTGCTGGTGGAATGTAGGGGTGCAAAAGAAGGTTAAAATTAAAAAAGCATGCTTTAAAGCTATGTCCAAGGATAAAACAAAGGAAACTGTCATAAACTATAAAATAACGAAGAAGGAAGCAAAGAAGGTTGTAAGCGAAGCTAAGTAGCTTTTGGAGTTTTGTACAAAAATCTCGACTCTAAGTTGAGCCAGAAGGATATATTCAGTTTGGCCAAAGCAAGAGAAAGAAAGACTAAAGACCTTTCTCAAGTGAGATGCATTAAGGATGAGGAAGGTCATGTGTTTGCTACTCAGAAGGATATATAGACTTGATGAAAGCAATATTTCCATAAGCTTTTCATTAGGGAAGGAAATAAAGAGATCACTGTGGGAGATCTAGCTAGTAATGAAAGTTACTTGAATCGTACAAACTATAGATGAATAAAAAGGAATGAAATAGATGAGGTTTTGAAGGTTATGATATCTGGGAAAGGTGTAGGACCTGATGGCATTCCAATAGAAGCATGGAGAGTTTTAGGTGAGCTTGGTTTGACTTGGCTTACAAATTTATTCAATGTTGTTGGGGAAGCAAGAAGATGCTTGAAGATTAAAGAAATATCGTGGTGCCTCTTTATACAAACAAAGGAGACATTCAAAATTGTTCAAATTACAAAGGTATCAAGCTGATGCGTCACACTATGAAAAATTTGGGAACTTGTGATATGAAGAAGGTTGAGGCAAGTTTCCAAAGTAAAAGAAAATCTATTCGGATTCATGTCAGATAGCTTAAATATTGAAGCCATCCACTTGCTGAGGAGAACAATTGAGATTTATAGAGCTAAAAAGAAAGAATCTCCATATGATTTTTATTGATTTGGAGAAGGCTTATGATCCTGTCCCATGAGAGATATTGTGGAGAGTTTTGGAGAAGAGACAAGTACCCATCGTATACATTAACCTCTTAAAGGATATGCATGATAGGACTTCGTCTTATGTAAGGATCCAATATGAGATGATTGACTATTTTGACATCAACATTGATATGCATCAGGGTTGAACTTTGAGTCCATTCATTTTTACTTTGATTATGGACGAGTTGACAAGTTACATTTAGGATGAGATATCTTGGTATATGTTATTCATTGATGATATTGTGTTGATTGATGAGACTAACGATGGAGTAAATGAGAAGCTTGAGATCTGGAGACATGCTTTGGAGACTAAAAGATTTCGTGTAAGTAGGGCCAAGATTGAATATATGGAGTGTACTTTTCATGGAAGCAATGTTGATAGAATCGAGGTGAAGATGGTGACGATAACTGTTAGAAAGTAGGAATGCGGAAGCGTATGAATAAAAGAGATGAAAACTTTGAAGAACACACATGATTTACGTGGAACCCTACTCCTTCAGGAGCGGGATGAAACCACGGGAGAATGCCTCAAAGGGCTTATGTGTTCATTGAACTTTCTCATCTGGTTACAGGGGTGTGGGGCTCTATATATAGCATCCACGGAGTCTCCACATCTCCAAACTGGTAGATGTAGGACTAAACTTTGGATGGGGTAAATGGATCCTGGAGAGATCCATTTACTCATCTCTTTCATAAGTGACGCATATAACAAATATTCCAACACTCCCCCTCAAGATGGAGCATGCAATGCTCAACTTGGACAAACAGAAAGAAACTCAACTCACGCTGCATGGCAATACAGACAATATCAACTCAATGCACACAACTGTCGGCTGCTGTCGAGGACATTGCTTCTCATGCCATGCAGGTGAGGAGGATGAACAGGCTGAAGTGTGAGTCAACTGAATCTCCTCGTCGGAGAGCATGTGCTCTGAACTGCCCCCGTCAGAGTCATTGCAACTGGAAATGAGACTCCTCGTCGGACTACTCTGGCCTTCCACAATAATGTGGACAACTGCTCCATCTCTGAAAAGGGCCAAACTGAAAAGGGCCGTGGAAGTGCAATCCTCGTCAGAGTCCATGGTCGCTGAAGAATGTAGTCTGAAAAGTCTCCTCGTCTGAAAACTGGGTCTCTCCCATCTGGTACAGTGAATAGTACTCTACTCTGGATCCCTATGATACCACATGAAAACCCTTGCTCGGAAGGAGATGCGAACACGCGTTGCGGGAGGAAGTGGCTAAGGGAAGGCGATGCGAACACACGTTTCTTCCATTTTGTGGCGTCCGAAAGGAGGAGTTTCTTGCATGAGGTGGAGGTGGGGGGCCAGAGGGTATCAGGCGAGGGGAACACTGGAGTCGCCTTGCGGGAGCACTTTGTGAGGGCTTCGAGGAGAGTGACAGAGGAGAATGGCTGGGGCTGGACGGGCCGGGGGGCGGGTTTTTTGAGTGGACCCCAGGCAGATTCGTTAGTGGCCGCGTTTACGGAGGAAGAGGTGCGCAGGGCTGTTTGGGATCTGAATGTGGACAGGGCTCCTGGGCCGGATGGCTTCTCTATATCCTTTTACCGGGAGTTCTGGGACCTGCTGAAGGGTGACATTTTGGAGGTTCTGAATGAATTCAGGAGCGGCAACAGGGGTTTTGAAAAAGTTAACATGGCCTTGATATTTTTGCTGCCGAAGAAAGAGACCCCAGTAGGGGTTGGGGATTACATGCCTATTTCTATATCAAATGACATTTATCTCATTGTCGCCAAGGTGCTTGCGAGCAGACTTAGAGCTCTGTTGTCCTCTGTGGTCTTACCGGCACAATTTGCGTTCATTCCTGGACGTTGTATTGCAGATGGAATCGTCACTGCTTCGGAAGTCTGTCGTGAGTGGAAGAGGTCTAGAAAGAAATGTGCTGTTTGGAAGATTGACTACGTCAAGGCCTACGATTGTGTCAGTTGGAAATTCCTGTGGACAACGCTGCAGAAAAGGGGATTTCCGGAAGAATGGATTGGTTGGGTCAAGAGATGTGTCACTACTAGCTCATGCTCTGTGTTGGTCAATGGAAGACCGGAGGGAGGATGGTTCCAACCGCAGAGGGGGGTACGTCAGGGCTGCCCCCTAGCTCCCCTATTTTTTGTGTTTGTGGCGGATTGTCTTGCAATTTTGTTTCAGCGAGCGGTTGAGGAGAGTTGGCGTAAGGGATTCAGGTTGGGGGACATCTCCGTTCCGGTGCTGCAGTATGCGGACGATACGCTGATCTTCCTGGGGGGGGGGACGGAGGAGCAAAACCATAATGCGGCTATTTTGGTGGACATGTTTGGTTGCCTCTCTGGTTTGCAGATTAACAGACAGAAGTCGGTTCTGATTCCACTGGGGATGGATGATGAGGAGAGTAACATGCTAGCGGAGTGGTCGGGGTGCTCTCTGGGGCGCTTACCGATAACCTATCTGGGGTTGCCTCTAGTTGATGACAGACTGAGGAGGTCCGATTGAGATTGTGTTCTTCGGAGAATGGAGGAGCGGTTGGAGGTGTGGAAGGCTACCACTCTATCCAAAGGTGGGAGCTTACCTTGCTGAAGCATGTTCTTTCAGCCATTCCGGTGTTTTTCTTCTCGACGAGATTAATGCCTGTTGGGGTTAGAAGAAAGGTGGAGGTTTTGATGAGATCTTTTTTCTGGTCAGATGGGAGGCAGGCAACGAGGGGGTTGCACTTGGTTGCTTGGAAGGATCTTGTTGTACCTATTTCGGAGGGGGGTCTTGGGGTTCGGGATGTGGAATTAATGACCAAGACCTTGTTAGCCAAATGGGTGGTGCGCATTTGAGGTTCATCTGACTCGCTGGTTTTACAGCTGCTGAGGGGGATTTATGGTGTCACAGGGGAGTTGGTGGCTGCAAGGAAACGTCATGAGTCTTCGTTGTGGATTGGGATCCGTGCCGTGCTTCCGGGGCTCTGGCCTTTCCTTCGACCGAGGTTGGGGAATGATCTCCGTTTCCGATTTTGGCAGGATGACTGGACGGGGAGGGGGTGTTGAGCCAACGCTTCCCTAGATTGGTGGCTTTAGCCGTTGACAAGGGGGCGAGGGCGGCAGAGGTATCCGACTCTGGGTCGAGGGCTTCGAGGTTCCTTGCGGTTCTTTCGCATCGGAGGCTGGGGGAATTTCTGTGGTTGCCATCGGAGATTTCCCTTGTTGAGGAGATGTCTGGCGAGCCAGATCATTTTGATTGGGCAGATGGTAAGTTCTCGGTAAAGATTGCATATCGGAAGTTGTGTGGTGGTGTAGTGGAGCGCGACGAAGATCTATGTGCGGACTTGAAGGTGATTTGAGCGGCTAAGATTCCTACTTGGGTTAAGGTGTTCCTTTGATGTCTCATGAGAGACCGTATATGCGACAAAGTGAGAAGGGGCAGATTGCTGGGTGTGACGGATTTGAAGTGTGACAGATGGAAGGAGGACGTGGAGGATGCAGACCACATTTTCTTCGGATGCAGGTCTTCGGTAAATGTGTGGGAATCTTTGAGGCTGGCGTGGGTCCAGGCATCCGACGTAGTACAATTTTGGAGATCTATTCGAGCGGTGGGGCTTGGGTTCTCCAGTGATGTCTCCAGGCCCTTTGCCGCGCTTTGGACTATTTGGCTTGGCAGGAATGATAACACTTTCAAGGGACAGCAGTTTTATTGTGAAAATGTACTAGCACACTGTAATGCTTTGTATAATTTCTGGATATCCAACTGATGTACCCTTTCGTTAATTAATGAATACTCTGGTGTGGTGACTCCCGCCTTGAGAGGGCTCCTCCTTTTTCCTATTAAAAAAATGAAAACCCTTGCCCACATGGCATAAGGAATGGTCCTCTACTCTGGAGTCCCTATGGCTCACATGAAAATTCTGACCGAAAAACAAAAAGAGGATGGGAACCACGAACAAATGATAGCACACATGTGCACATCTGAAAAGACCGCATATATGTGCGAGTCTTAAACTGATGACTCAAAATCTGATGTCGAGTCTGAATATCTGCTGTAGAGTCTGAACATCTGACTGATCTGACGAATCTGCAATCTGGAGAAGATCTGTGATGCTACATATACTCCCCCTTTCTCCCATACGGGTCGGAATGAAGACATCGACTGAGTTGGGAGAAGATAAGATAGATGGGAAAAAATAATAAGCCGTCATTTTTCTCGGCTTCAATCATCTTTTTGCAATTTTTTTCTGGCTATTTTATTCAATTTTTTAATAGCCATCACAATTTTTTACGTGCTTTTTCTTCCTTTTTTTCAAGCCCAAACAACGGGCTTCTTTCAATTTTTTTAACTGAACAGGCCCATCAGTCCCTTTTTTTCTTGTCAGCCTTCCCTTTTTTTTAACTTCACTCCCAAGGGGAGAAACCCTATTTAGGGTTCCCCCGATTGGAGGATTCCCCCGATCTGGAACAATAACGCCACCCCGTGCCTGGATATATGCTCCGCCGCCAGGAACATGAGTAGCCTACGCTGCCTGCTGGAGCTCTGCACCGCCCGATGGAGATCCTGGAGATCGGGGCTGCCGCATGCTGCTCCCGAAGGAAAGGGTTGGCGATCTCCTGCACCGGGAGGTTGTGGCGGAGCCGTGGAGATCTTGCGCTCCTGGAGATGGAGATCGCACGCCGCACGTGGGGATTTTCAAGTTCTTGGCGGCGGTGTCTTTTGCTTGCGGAAGGAGATGACTCCTCCTGGAGGTACGAGTCGTGGCCTGGAGATGTGGCTGCAAGGAGAGCGAAGGGTGCTCGTCCATCGTCTGCGCATGTGGGGCTGCGCAGTCATGCGTAAGGAGGAGGAGCGATCTGGTCTGAAGTGGGGCTCCGCCAGGAGCATTTGCTCTGTTGTCGCTGGAGCGATTGGAGGCCGCCGCCTTTAGAGTTCCCAGTTGGGAACCCATCTATTGGTACTGCGCAAAACAGAAGAGGAGTCGTAATGCGGTGCCACTTCTTCTGCCTGAAGATCTTGCTTCCATATATATTTTTGATTCCTAGAACATTGATAGGTGATTGGGACTTTGCTGGTGTTGTATGCGCTGATCTGGTGTTGTATGCGTGGATTGCCTGGACAAGGGTTTCTTCGCTATATGCGGCACGGAGCAGATTGTATATAGCACATGTAGGTGTGCCTGGAATCAAGATGCAAGGAAGTCACCTATAGATCAAGCGCCACCAATATGAAATCTGGAACCTCAACTCTAACGAAGAACATATCTCATATCTGTGGAGAATTAGGATTTCAGAATGAAATCATAGAATTTCTTGAACATATCTCAAATAAGTTAAAGAAAATCTAATCTCGAATAAATGGAAAAGTTGAAATCCTCGGTGTTAAAAAATATGAAGCGGAAGCAGAATGATAAACAGAGCATCATCTAGAATGATAAACATGAAGAACAAAAGATTTTATGTGGAACCCTACTCCGTATGGAGCGGGATGAAACCACGGGAGAAGCCCTCAAAGGGGCGTGTTTTGCATTGCTTTTTCTCAATGAGTACAGGGGGTGAGGGGATCCTTATATAGCCTCTCAGACAGTCCGGAGTCCCACCGCTCATCCATGTGGGACTAAACATGATTGGGGTAATTGGATCTTGGTGAGATCCAATTACCCACCTATTACATTCTCTAACACTCCCCCTCAAACTGGAGCTGAGAAAGCTTCAGCTTGCAACAACAAGAAAATGTATACATCACATCTTCACCCAATACATCACAAGAAGAATATGTCTGCTGCTGGTAGAAGACCTCGCTCGAGGACGGGCCTGCGGCTTTCAGGTTATCGGAACATATCTCTGTCATGCCTGTAGAACCGCTGCGATATCAGATCACCGGAACGTATCTTTGTCGTGCCTGCAGGTCACCGGAACGTATCACTATCGTGCCTGGAGAAGAATCGCTGCAGAAGAAGTCCAGTGCAGAATAGTAGTCGGGTCGCAAAAAAAGAAGTATGCGCCCTGTCGAAGAAGTTGATGCTCGGTGAAGACGGATGATCTGTATAAAGTTGGAGTGATGATCTGTCAGTCGTGAATGGACAATAGAAGTTTGTGAAGAATACATTACTGACTCCCCCTTTCTCCCATACTTGATAGAATAAAGAGCTTGGAACATCAAGTTGGGAGAAACAAAACATGCATTTTTTTGCTTCATTCTTTTTTTTTGCACAATTTTTTTCTTTCTTTCTTTTTTTTTGCTTAGCCGCTCCCTTTTTTTTACGGCTGGCTTTGCAACAAATTTTTGAGAATGTTTTTTTTTCCTTTTTTAACATTTTTTATAAGCCATTCCATTTTTTTACGCCTTTTTTTTTAAAAATTACGTATGGTTTTTTCATATTTTTTTTGTACGCGCCTCTTTTCATTTTTTTCGTAACTTGCGCCCTTCCTCCCCTTTTTTTCTGAACATACAACCCATTGGACTGTTCATAACTGTATTTTTTTTTGAGCTTTCAAGCAAATAGCCCCACATATATTTTTTTAATAGCTGGGGCCCCTTTATACAACGTGAACATTAGGGTTCCCAGTTGGGAACCCCTCGTCTGAAGCCCCCCCATGTTGGTGTTTGGACCCGCGCGATGGGCGCGCCTGCGGTAGCGGGAGAGAGGGAGGCGTCTTTGCGCTGCCTGGAGATCGCAAGGAGTTGCGGCGCGCTGTTGCGACTCATCGTGTTGCGATGAGGAGGGGGGGGGGGGGGCTCAACCTGGAGCCGCCTGTGCCTGGGGAAGGATCGTGGTTGCGCCGCCCGATGGGATCGGGACCCCTTTCAGCGGTAGGAGCGGAGAGGTGCGAGCTCTTCGCAGGCGGATGGTGATGGCGATCGACGGCGTCGATTGCCGAAGGTGGCTCGCGCGAGTGCTCCAGGCGGTTGACGGTGGATAAAGCTTTCTCGCGCGGAGGCGAGAGGGCTGGAAGGCGTCTGGGAACGGTCTGCAAGGATGTGTCTGGAGATCCGTGTGGCTGGGAGATGTCGAGCCACGAGGAAGCGCCACCGCCTGGGCACGGGACTTTGCGCACATGGCAAGTTGATCACCTTTGGGAGGAAGGCATGAGCGGCTAGAGAGGAGGATCACCTGGAGCGGTAGGCGGCGAGAAGCTACCGCCTGAGAGGCGATCTGGATGACAGACCGAGTAGAAGAGGCTCCATTTTCTGCAAGAACGGATGGTTGCACGATGTTTGAAGACATCCTGTGACGGGATACGCCGCCCTTGCACGAGAGGAGATGCGATCGGGAATCCCTGGAGGGTTCCCTGGAACGTGGAGTTGCATGCTTGGAACAGATCTTGAACAGGAATTCTAGATCTAGATCTTGAACAGAAATCATATAGATCTAGAACTTCGAATAATGGGTGAACCAGATAAACTTCAGGAACAGAACTCCGAATATGATAAAAAATGATCCGAAACCTCGCTTTGAATCGAATCTCGAAAAAAAAACTTTCAAAACAAATCCACGAGAATCGAACCCGCTCTGATACCATGTTAAAAAATATGAAGCGGAAGCAGAATGATAAAACAGAGCATCATTTAGAATGACAAACATGAAGAACAAAAGATTTTACGTGGAACCCTACTCCGTGAGGAGTGTGATGAAACCACGGGAGAAGCCCTCAAAGGGGCGTGTTTTGCATTGCTTTTCTCAATGAGTACAAGGGGTGAGGGGCTCCTTATATAGCCTCTCAGACAGTCCGGAGTCCCACTGCTCATCCATGTGGGACTAAACATGAGTGGGGTAATTGGATCTTGGTGAGATCCAATTACCCACCTATTACATTCTCTAACACTCGGGAATCGACCCGCTCTATACCATGTTGGAAAATAGGAATGCGGAAGCGTATCAGAATAAAAGAGATAAAAACTTTGAAGAACACACGATATTTACGTGGAGCCCTACTCCATCATGAGCGGGATTAAACCACGGGAGAATGCCTCAGAGGCCTTATGTATTCATTGAACTTTCTCATCTCTGGCTACAAGGGGTGTGGGGCTCTATATATAACACCTACAGATTCTTCACATCTCCAAACTGGTAGATGTGGGACTAAACTCTGGATGGGGTAAATGGATCCTGGAGAGATCCATTTACTCATCTCTCTCATAAGTGACGCATATAACAAATACTCCAACAATAACTTTCAGAAGAGAGATTCTTTTAGATACTTAGGATTTATTTTGCAACATGCTGGGGAAATTGATGGAGGTGTTACTAATTGAATTAATGCAGGTTGGCTAAAGTGGAGAGGAACTTATACTGTTCTCCATGACAAGAAAATTCCTTTGAAAATCAAAGAGAAGTTTTACAAAGCAACGTGAGACATGCTATGCTTTATAGATAAGAATGATGGACTGTGAACCATAGACATATGTAGAGTATGTCAGTAGTAGAAATGAAAATGCTAAGGTGGATGTGTGGATACACACGTAAAGATCGGATTCGGAATGATGCAATTAGAAGGAAAGATGGTGTAGCTCTTATCGAGGATAAGATGTGAGAAAACTATTTAAGGTGGTTTGGCCATTTGCAAAGGAGGTTAACTGATGCACTAGTTAGGAGATGCGAGTTTTGGGATGTTGAGCCGGCTAAGAGGGCGAGGAAGACCCGTGAAGTGTTGGAATGAGACTATACAAAGGGATCTTAGTTTTTTGGATCTAAGCCCGAGAATGACCAATGATAGATCTGAATGGAGGCAAATAATCCATCTACCCGACCCTACTTAATGTGGGAACATGCTTTGTTGTTGTTGTACTTCCTTCCACTTTATCAGAAAAGTGTCTCATCCTTCAGCCTCTTACATGAATTGTCTTTGGGCCCTGTCTTTTTGTGTCTTCATCCTTTTTAACGATATGAACATTGGCATGTAGAATAGAGGAATAGCTACAAGTATCGAACGACAATCAGGTTGTTGCCCTGGAACGCAACTACGACCTCCAGCCCCTGAGCTTCTTCTTCGACCTCTCCACCCTTTTGACCCCTGCCCACTGATTTACTGAAAGGGCCTACCAATTGTAAACCTACGTAAGTATTCGGCAACTGAACTGATTCAGTGTCTTGTGCCCGTTGGAACGTGAAACCATATATGCGTATCTTGATGATGATGAAAGATGTTCTTATGTATTAGCTCTTCTTTTGATTTGTGAAGTCAAGGAATAAAAGGCGTAGCAATGAAGTCCCAGTTAAAGATGATAAAAGCTGTGATAAACCAATAGATTGATGGAACATACAAGCTTCAAGAATACATCTATAAGCTGCGTCAAGATGAATACTTGATACACAAGCAAAGTCAGAGAGAAGATGGAGGTGAAGGGGGTCTGAGAGGTTTAACGCTTTTACTTTATGAGTGATGTAGTTGTATGTACATAACATTCATCTCTACTTCATTTGCAACTCTAGAGCAAATTAGTTGAATTATTGACTTGTTAGCCAACTGATTCCATCTGCAGTTGGCTGGTGCATTTAACTAGTTAACTAAATCTTCAGATTACCTCTTTTGATCAGACATCTTAATTCTGCCCCAAGGTCGTCTCAACACTCAGATTCCCAACAACTACTTTTGAGTAACCGTTTATCCAACTGGTCCTTTTGATCAATCGAGTAATCTTTTATTCAAGCACCTCATAAGTTGTCCGAATCAACTAATTTACTACTATGCAATTTCTTATTTTTGCTATTTAACTTCAGTCCACTATCACTTCTCTCCCGTCGACTAATATGATTTCCACATGATGCAAAAGCCTAGACGATTAAGTATGACAATTGGTTAACATTTATGGTAAACGATGCATCTTTTAAAATATTTAAGGGACCCCTATACCTTGTTTTCTCACGCTTACTCAAGTCTCACTCCTACTAGTCTAGCAAGAAAAGGAGTCTCTCAAACTTGATCCAACTTCAATCCTTGTGAGAGAGAAGTTTTGCACACTTATGCTTCAAGCTTTCAACCTTGCACATCTGTGATCTATAAGATTGTTTTTGTTCAAACTCATATTGTAATGCATATTTATCGATGTTGTAAAAGAAATTTTTATACTTGCTAAATTGAACAAGATGTCTGGGTTATTGGAGATCTTATTCCCATTGGAAGTAACAATTGATGTTAAAGGTTTTTAGTGTTGCAAGTTGTAAAGGGTGTTGGGCCACCCTCAGAAAAACAGTTTGATAATGATGGATTCAGGTGATACGAATATAGTTGAAATCATGAACGGAGAAGACTGTCAAGGTTTTTAAATGGTTGTGTTTCCTTGTAAAAATGGGTTGTTTTTTGATTTACTGATTATTTGAGATCAGACTATGTTATGTTTGTGGTTGATTATGCTGTGATTCGTAGGGTTATTTCTTCCCCACGTATATCGAGACCGTACCAATTCGATCCCTTATTTGGTATTAGAGCCAAACCGTACCTCGACAACATAATAACTCAAAACATAATAGCTAACAACGGAGCATGGATCGAGGGAAACTTTTAGTGGAAAAAAATAATGTATTTCTATTGTTGGATGACTTCAATATTTGATATATGGTGAAGAAACCCTTCATATATATCAAGCATAAGGAAGAATGGTATACTGGCATGGTAATTTAACACCTTGTATCGTATATGTTAGGGTAAAAGAGTACTGAGATGTTTATTCCATAGAGCCCTCGGGTCTCTTATATAGGGAGAGAACCCTTGGGTAAATTACATGAGAGGTACATAAAGAAACTGAAATAATAAATAACACCAACGACAAACAACTATCTCTACACTCCCCCTCAAGATGGAGCATAGATATCTATCATGCTCAGCTTGGAAGAACATCTCTGAAAAGGTCCTCGGAGCAATGGCTTTGTGAATATATCTGCTGTCTGGTCCTCTGAGCTGACGTGAGACGTGGAGATGAAGCCCTTCTGAATCATGTCCCTAGTGTAATGGCAATCCACCTCTATGTGTTTTGTTCTCTCATGGAAGGCTGGATTGTTGGCAATGAATAACGCTGCCTGATTGTCACATTGCAGGTTCATAGGCAACGGAACTTCAATATTCAGGTCTTCTAGGACTGCTTTAACCCACATCATTTCAGTGCTTGCCTGTGCCATGGCCCTGTACTCGGATTCGGCACTGGATCTCGCCACAACAGTCTGCTTCTTGCTTTTCCAGGAGACTAAGGAGCTTCCTATGAAGATAGCAAACCCAGAAGTAGACTTACGATCCCGTGGACACCCTGCATAATCCGCATCTGCGCAGGCTGAAATAGACAAATCCGTGTCTTTCTTGAACAACAACCCTGTGCCTGGTGAAGACTTCAGATATCTCAATATCATGTACAATGCATCCATATGTACTTGCCTTGGCTGCTCCACAAATTGACTCACCCGGTTTACTGCAAGTGCAATATCCGGTCGAGTTATAGTGATGTATAAGAGCTTGCCCACCATTTCTCTGTACCTTCTCTTGTCCACCTCCTCAGTGTCATCATCGTACAGCTTCATACTCGGATCCATCGGTGTACTTGAAGGTCTGCATTCAGTCATTCCTGTTTCAGCCAGCAAATCTGTGACATATTTTCTTTGAGTCATCACCATTCCTTGTGCATTTCTTGCAAACTCTATCCCCAGAAAATACCGTATAGTGCCTAGATCCTTTGTAATGAATTGGCTGCCCAGCATAGACTTGGTTATCTCAACCCCTTTTGCATCATCTCCAGTAACCAATATGTCATCAACATATACCATAACAACGATGGTACCTCTAGGAGTCTTCCGGACGAACAGTGAGTGATCCGCATTTGATCTTCTGAAACCTTGTTGTTCAATAAGCTGGGAGAGCTTCTGGAACCATGCACGAGGACTCTGCTTAAGGCCATAAATAGCCTTATGAAGTCTGCATACCTTCTGAGTCTCCCCCTCAGCAGCAAACCCAGGTGGCTGCTGCATGTAGACTTCCTCCTGAAGATCACCATACAAGAAAGCATTTTTAACATCAAGCTGGAATATGGGCCAGCCACGTACCACAACAACCGATAGAAGAATGCGAAGGGTAGAATGTCTCGCTACTGGTGAAAACGTGTCCAGGTAATCTACCCCATATGTCTGTGTAAACCCTCGTGCTACAAGCCTGGCCTTGTATCTGTCAAGACGACCATCTGCATGATATTTAACTGTAAAAACCCACTTGCAGCTCATACCACGAGGTTGGTCCTCCTCCTGTGGTACAAGCTCCTGCACATGTGCATTATTTAACCCATCATTAATGTCAGAACATACCTGAGGCGTGCTGGATGGTTGAGATGTAGCTTGAGCTGGGCCCGTGCGTCTCGTGTAGAACTTAGGGAACGGAACAACAGGGGGTGGTGGTGGTGGTGGTGGAGTGGTTGGTGGTGGTGGTGTTATTGGAGACGCTGGAGTTGAGGACGGACCCAGGCTTGGAGGTGGTGGAACATAGACTTGGGAGTCTGATGATGTGGAGGAGACCAATCTGTCACCTGCAGGGGAGAAGTACATGACAGGTTCGAAGAATGTAACATCCGCACTCACATAGTATTTGTTATTGACAGGATCATAGCAGCGGTACCCCTTCTGTGTCCTGGAGTAGCCCACGAAAACACACTTGATAGCCCTAGGGGATAGCTTATCAAGCCCCGGAGATAAGCGGTGAACAAAAGCGACAGTGCCAAAAACCCGAGGTGTCAATGTAAACAAGTCTCTGTCCGGAAAGAGAACAGAGATTGGAGACTTTTCCCCAAGAATAGTTGTAGGCATTCGATTGACCAAATAACACGCAGTAAGTATAGCATCACCCCAAAAGGTTAATGGAGCACAACTCTGAATAAGTAAAGTGCGAGCAATGTCAAGGAAATGTCGATGTTTTCGTTCGGCAACTCAATTTTGTTGAGAGGTGTAGGGACATGTGGTTTGGTGGACAATGCCTTTAGATGAAAGAAAGGTGGCAAGAGAGCGAGTGCAGAACTCCAATGCATTGTCAGTACGCACATACTTAACAGTAGATGAAAAAACATTCAGAACTTCATTAATTAGATTTTGAATAACATTTCCTGCTTCAGATTTATTCTTGAGAAGAAAAGTCCACGACACTCTGGAAAAATCATCAACCACAACTAGATAGAACCTGTGCCCCTGGTGATCCGGGACACGACTTGGACCCCAAATATCTATATGAAATAATTCAAACGGGGAGCTACTGCTCCGACTCTGACGACCGGGGAAGCTAGACCGATGATGCTTCCCCAACTGACATGCTTCACATCGAAAAGAAGAACTCGGAGATATCTGAGGCAGGAGATGACGCATCTTCTGTAGCGGTAGATGACCGAACCGAAGATGCCAGGTGTACGGAGAAACAGAGGCCTGGGTATGCAAGGAGACACCAGCGTAGGAGTTACGAACGAGACGATAAAGGCCATTGTGCTCAGAACCACAACCAATCACCCTGCCCGTCAGTATGTCCTGAAAAATAACAGACGATGGATCAAAAATAGCACGACAGTGCAAATCACGTGTAATCTGACTAATAGATAAAAGGTTCATCGAGAATTCTGGAGCATGTAGCACATTCTGTAGGTGCATAGAGGGTAGCAAAGCTGTCTCCCCCTGACCGATGATAGGAGACTGGGTGCCATCCGCAATTAGAACAGAGCGACCTGGCTGAACAGCCCTGTATGACTGCAGAATATCTTTCTCACGACATAGGTGATGGGTAGCTCCAGAGTCAACAATCCATCCTGTGAGATCATGACTATGAAATGGGGATGAAGGACTACCTGAGGCACTGGCTGAGGCCGATGTACTTGCTGATGCTGAAGCCGCAACATCAGAGACGTCTGCACCCTCTGACGAAGATTGTGGCATAATGTCCCGAAGTCGTGCCACCAACTCTTCGAACCTGTGATCTATGGCGGGAGCTGAAGGACCCTGAACATGATCCGCGACACGTGCAGAAGGGGGGAAACCGTGCTTGGAATAGCACGTATCCTCCGAATGACCAGTACGGCGACAGAAAGAACACGTGGAACGTATGCGACCTCCGCGTCCACGTCCACCACTTCCTCTGCCACGAAACGAGGACGAACTACCACGTCCCCTGGAAACTGCCATTGCAGACGGAGGTGCCGTTGCTGTAGTAGATGGAACAGGTACACGACTGAGCCTCCTGTATACCTCTTCCATCGGCGGGATAGTGGCATCTGCTAGTATTTGAGACCATGCGACCTCATACTCCGGGTCTAGGGCAGCGAGTAAAACGCCAACCATTGTGGCATTGCGGAACGTCTTCTGCTGTTCCGGCGTAGCTGTGAGGGGAATGGTGCTATAGAGCTTCTCGAACATACCACGAAGCGACGTGTATAGCGAATGAAGCGGCCTCCCATTCTGCTTCGTGGTAAATATATCATGCTGCAACTGGAGCATCTTCGTCTCATTGCGGACCTGAGAGTATGTCATGGCCAAAATATCCCACATCGCCTTGGCGGTGGGTTGGTGAAGGACATCATTCGCAATCTCTGTTGTGAGCGTACCTGAGAGCCAAACCTTGGCGTACGCATCATCGGCCTCCCATGAGGCATAGACTCCTGTCTTCTCCGGCGGTTCATCCTCGGTAAGAATGTGCTTCTTACCACACGACTTCATGAGGCTGAGGAACTGCATCGCCCACAGTTCGTAGTTTGTCCCGTCCATTTTGACGATCGGTGCTGAACCTTTGAACGCACCTATGGCGGGCATATCGAGCTTTTGTTCGGACATAATGCCGGAGAAGGACGACTATTGATAGACCAAGAAGAGGTTGTCTACCACAACTTTTAGGATTCAAGTGCACATGTAGACGTTATGCACTTGAATCCATCATCGTCTATCCGAGACCGAGTGAAGAGGCGACACCCGGCGACAAGTAGAGGCCCCGGAAGCCTCTACCAAGGAAGATGGCGGCCTGGCGGGGACTGGTTAGGGCTGGGCGGAGGGCTGGAGCGAGTAGACAGCCCCCTGCGGCGGCTGTAGAGAGCCGGGGGCGGCTGTAGGAAGCCGGGACGGAAGGTGGTGGGGCTCCGGCGACGCCCTGGGGGCTGGGCGGAACAAGGAGAGGGTCCCTGGGGGCTGGCGGCGCCCTGGGCTGGGCGGAAACCTGGGGGCAAGCGGTGCCCTGGGGCGGCGGCGGTGAGAGAGTCGGCGGCGGGGGGGGGGGGGCGGCGGTGGAGAGAAACCCTAGATTATGGTTAGGGCTCTGATACCATGTTAGGGTAAAAGAGTACTGAGATGTTTATTCCATAGAGCCCTCGGGTCTCTTATATAGGGAGAGAACCCTTGGGTAAATTACATGAGAGGTACATAAAGAAACTGAAATAATAAATAACACCAACGACAAACAACTATCTCTACAGTATACTTTTGGAGGAGTTTGACAATGTATCATATGATTCATGTTGGAGTATTCATTGTATGCGTCATGAGTTGTAGCAGGGTAAATGGATCCTGGAGAAGATCCATTTACCCCATCCAGTGTTTAGTCCCACACCGCCTAGTGGTGGGACTTGGAGGCTCTGGGAAGGCTATATAAGGAGCCCCAGACCTCCTGTATCCATTGAGAAAGTCAATAGACAAACACGTCCTATTTGAGGGCTTCTCCCGTGGTTTCATCCCGCTCCTCACGGAGTAGGGTTCCACGTTAAATCCCGCGTTCTTTGATGTTTATTCTATTTTTCCATGTTTATGCTTCCGCATGTTTATTTCTTAACATGGTATGAGAGTGGGTTCGATTCTCAGAAAATTTTTTCATGTTTTTATTCATTTTCAAGATTCGATTTTCTGTAACTTATGTGAGATCTGTGCAAGAGTTTTTTTGGGCTTCATGAAATCCTGATCTGTTCAATTTTCGAAAGATGCTGTCAAGGGTTTCTCACAAAAACCCTAGCCACGTATGGCAGCACCCAGGTCTGCGCATCTCCAGCCCTTCGAGCGCCGAGACCTACCAATCTAGATCTCAGAATCTGCAGTCATCCTCCTCTCTCACGCGTAACCTCCGATGTGGCGAGCCCCAGCAGCACAGCTCCGTGCGCAGACGCGCGCATCCCAGGCGGCTACTTCCAGATTCATTTTAGGCACAAACTCCTTCCAGGCGGAACGCCCTAATCTCCCAATGCGATGCGTGTCCAGGCGGGTTCGAGCGTGTCCAGGCGGGCAACGTGCCTTCGTTCAAACCCCAGTTCTCTCCCCGTCGCATAACCCAATCTTTCTCCTCGTGCAGCTCCATGCGCACAAGTGTATATCCCAGTCGGCGGCGATATCCCAGCCTCACACGGCGCTGAAGCCCATCAGCCTGCAAGTCCCCATCGCGACGCCTCACTCCATGCCGAGGCGGCCTCACAACGTAACACCGTGAGGCGCAACTCCCTGATCTCTGCCCCGTAGGTTCCCAAGCCCCAGATCCCTTGCGCGCACGATCCTCGCGCGCGCCCTCAGCCGAAACCCACAAGGCGGCGCTTCCCATTTTCATAGTTAAAGGGCTCCCGTGAGAAAACCCTAAATAGTGTGTCGACTGGATTTTTTTTAAAAGAAGGGGAAAAGTAAAAGAGCTGAAAAGAAAAGGGGGGCCCTGATTGCTCTTTATTTTGGAAAAAAATAGAAGCCCATTTGAGGGGCTTACTTCCAGACCCAAATGTGGGTCACCGTGGTTAAAAAAAAATTAACGGCTTAAAAAATGTTTCAAAAAAAAATAAAATAAAAAAAGAGAGCCGTAAAAAAAATGAAACGACCAAATGTTATCCATGTTTTTAGAAGTCGGGAAAAAAATGTAATCGGCTTATTAATGTTTTATACCCCTAATTTCTTTGTCTTCTCCGAACTTGATCGACGTCCATGTTTTCTGACAAGTATGGGAGAAAGGGGGAGTATATATGTAGAGTCACAGGTCTATTCAAATGTTCGAAATTCACATGCAGATTTCCAGACCATTCAGATTCCAGACTCTACAGTTGTTCAGGCTCGATGATTGATTCCGAGTCCAGTTTCAGACACGTACGAGTGTGCGGTCTTCAATTTCGTGGTCCCCATCATTCTTCTTGTTGTTTAGGCCAGAGTTTTCATGTGAGCTATAGGGACTCCAGAGTAGAGGACCATTCCCTATGCCATGTTGGCAAGGGTTTTCATGTGGTGTCATAGGTACACACCAGAGCAGTGCACATAGTTTTAAAAGGCGGCGCCTCGAGGCGCAAAGGCGTACACCTCAAGGCGAGGCGGGCCTAAAACGCCCCGAGGCGCACGCCTCAGGTATAGTCTTAGGGGCGTACGCCTCAGCCTCGCCTGAGGCGCTCGAGGCGTGAGGCGCTCGAGGCGAGGCGGAGGCGTAAGCCTCGAGTCATGAGGCTTTTTTTACATTTTTTTGTTACACATAACCCTATTTTTTTAGCATTATATTTTTTATTTTTGTATTTTTGTTTCCATGTTAAACCTTGCATATTTCTATATATATAGCTCCATGCAAAGAGAAGAGATAGCTTGAAACAAGCGAAGTTACATGATCTTGTATACATCATATTCAATATATCATACATCTACACATACTAGTTCTATTACACATATTTTTGTTTGAATTGTAATAGAATTTTATATTAGTTGCAAGTTTGCAACTTGATGTTGTTGTTTGGTTGTATAAGTTGTGAACTTACAATAGTTATCACATATATGATATATGAAGTAATGTTGAAAAATAAACACGTGAAGACTGAATTAAAATAATTACTACATTTTATTGTGAGTAGCTGAATACAAATAATATCATTAGTAAAAAAAATCGCCGGGGGCGCTGCCCCCACACCCCCGCAGGGGGGAGCGCACCTGCTCCCCCCTAGACCCCCCCACAGGCTCGCTGACCGGGCAGCGAGACCCCCGTCTTGTTGGGGTATGATATGGCAGGAAGGGATGCACATGACAGTTCTCCAACTACGTCCAACAAGACAATTGATTGGGATTCAAGACATATTAATATTTTTTATTCGCACTAAAGATTATGGTTTCTATTGTACTTTATTATTAAGTATAGACTTTAGTTTAATACTCATATAGAGTCATTGAAGTTGGAATTGGAACTTGATATTCTGTAATCTGTATATTAGTGGCTTAGTATTAGTTTTTTTCAACTTCAATACTTTCATCGCTTATGTATTGTATCTTTTACTAGTTTTAAATTATTCTTAAATGTGTTTTTGGCAAAATGTAATAGTATTATATATTTTTTAAATGTATTTTGCTTTAATTTTAATTTTTTTTCCAAAAAAATTGAGGCTTACGCCTCGACCGCCTCGAGGCTTACGCCTCGCCTCAATTTCAGAGAAAACGCCTCAGACCGCCTCGCGCTTTTTTAAACCTTGGCAGTGCACCATTCTCTGAGCCAGATGGGAGAGATCCAGTTCTCCGACGAGGAGACTATTTTCAGACTCATTCTCCCGCGACCGTGGACTCCGACGAGGATTGCACAACCATGATGTTTTCAGTTCGGCCCTTTTCAGAGATGGAACAGTTGTCTACATTATTGTGGCGGGCCAGAGTACTCCGATGAGGAGACTCATTTCCAGTTGCAGTGACTCTGACAGGCGCAGATTCAGAGCACGTGCTCTCCGACGAGGAGATTCAGCAGACTCACACTCCAGCCCGTTCGTCCTCCTCACCTGCACGGCATGAGAAGCAACGTCCTCGACTGCAGCAATGTGCGCATTGGGTTGATATTGTCCGTAGTGTCATGTAGCGTTGAGTTGAGTTTCTTTATGTTTGTCCAAGCTGAGCATTGCATGCTCCAGCTTGAGGGGGAGTGTTGGAGTATTCATTGTCTGCGTCATGAGTTGTAGCAGTGTAAATGGATCCTGGAGAAGATCCATTTACCCCATCCAGTGTTTAGTCGCACACCGCCTAGTGGTGGGACTTGGAAGCTCTGGGAAGGCTATATAAGGAGCCCCAGACCTCCTGTATCCATTGAGAAAGTCAATAGACAAACTCACCCTATTTGAGGGCTTCTCCCGTGGTTTCATCCCGCTCCTCACGGAGTAGGGTTCCACGTTAAATCCCACGTTCTTTGATGTTTATTCTATTTTTCCATGTTTATGCTTCCACATGTTTATTTCTTAACAATTCATACTATTGATATTTTCTATTTTTACATTTTCTATATTTAATAGCCCCATTGAGGACTTCTTTGTACTTTCTACCTTTTGGTTTTAGGATTTTGCTCTATATAGGAAACCCTACCCCTTGAATAACAAATCATCTCATTTGATTCATTATCTTTTTTACATGGTATCATAGGGTCATAGGTCCGAGCTCTGGGCCACTCTTGCCTAAAACCCTAGCCGCTACCCTGACACCTCTCTCTCTCTCTCTCCTTTTAGTGCTGGTGTCCGTACCTCCCCCTATCTCCGGTGCCACCATTTCCTAACGACTGCACACCTCCATTACATTCTAGTATCGCCCTCTTGTGGATCCAATGATGTTGCCACCTCTCCAACATGGTTACACGCCTCTAAAGGTGTCACTTCCACACTATGGGATGATTTGTGAGATTTATCTTTTTTGTTCTTTGTGAGATTTGTCATTTATCTTTGCTTGGATGTCTAGTATATAGTTATTAAGATCATAGTTACATGTTATTTGTTTATACCTCTGTGTAATGACTACGGAATCTTCAACTCTCTTTCTAGAGGCAAAATCTATTGTCTCTACTATCTCACTGTACCTTCCAGCATCCTTATTTATTGAAGATTACCATTTTCTTATACAATTTCTAAGAAATGACCCTATGACGTAGGCTCAATACTTTTTTTTGGAAAGGAACTTATTACCATTGTCATGCAATTTCTCGGAAATGATCGTAATCCTTAGGCTTAGTTCTTTATTTACTCATCTCATACTATGACCAGTGACCACTATTATATCTGGCGTACTTGTTCCAACTATGTCTAATGTTTCATTCGCTCCTACTTGTCAACGGATTATTGATTGTGGGGCTTCAAATCATTTGGTTGGTGATCATAGCCCTCTTTCTTCTTCTTAGCCATCTATTTTTGCTCGAAGATATGCCTCAAGACATGCTTCAGATACTGTTGACTTTGCTGTATATGTTGATGATATGATTATTACTGGAGATGATGATGCATACATTTTTGAGACCTAGCCCATTCTACAAAAGGTGTTTGTCATTAAGGACCTTATTCATTTATGATAGCTCCTGGGGTTAAGGTCACTCCGGCTTCTAGAGGATTACATCCGTCTTAGAGAAAGTACTATCTTGACATTCTTGCACATCTTCTTTTGCAATTATTGTAAATGGAAGGCATGTTGGGGGATTTTCAGCCACAATAGGGTGTTCGGCAGGGATGTCCGCTGGTGCCATTACTCTTTGTTTAGATGGATGTCCTTGCAAGAGTGGTTACCTGGACGGTGGAGGGTGGCTTCTTCTATGGTCTTAATGTTGGATATATTTTTGTGTTGGATCTATAGTACACTGATGACACAATTTTCATTGTGGATGGTGACATCGGTTCGACGGAGGGAGTTGCTATGGTGCTTGAACTGTTTGAGATGGTGTGAACAGAAGCTCCTCCCCATCACCTTCACCTTTGACGGGAAATCCATCCTAGTTCACACCTCTACCATTAAATGGGTTGTTGACATATCCCCATTGAAAAGATCGAGCAAGACCACCTCGAGGGTTGCCTTAAAGGAATGGTTGATCAGATTTAAAGCCTCTTGGAAATGTAGCCCAGGGAGAACCAAGCAAGTCCACCAATCTACCATTAAATGGGTTGTTGATATATCCCCATTGAAAAGATCGAGCAAGACCACCTCGAGGGTTGCCTTAAAGGAATGGTTGATCAGATTTAAAGCCTCTTGGAAATGTAGCCCAGGGAGAACCAAGCAAGTCCACCAACTTCGTCTTTGTCCTTATAGTGGTGATGCCCACATCAACCTTGTCTTGTCACCTTCACCTCAACTGACCCTTTGTGAAAGACAAAAGTCTCACCACAAACTGCTTCGAGCTCCTTTGTCCCTAGCTTCCTCAACAACATCATCGTAGGCAACGCAAAATTCCAATATAAATAAACTGCTTACATGGTCTCAAAATAAAACAAAAGAAAATAATTATCGAAAAAGTAAAAAATAAACAATCACGAACCTCGAGTAAATAGCCAAGGTGTTAAAGTCGCTGAAGTAGTGATAAACCCCGTCAATAAAATGAGTCCTACAGAAAGTCCATCGATTCTCAATCTCCAATGACAATCAAAATCATATTTACACAATTGCTCATGATCATTATTTAAATGGATCTTTTTTCATGAAATCACGAAAAATTCAGGTTATTATAATAATTTTGCTTCGATAAATATACTAAGCCTTCTCCCACTATAAGTAAGGTCGACTACATGGATTCTTGCTCAAATCCATGTTGAAAGATTCGACTATTTTTTATGCTGGCCGTCGACTACCTAATGCAACCAATGCAAGAGTGAGATTTGAACCCTGGTCTTTTGTGATAAAAATTCAGGTTATGATAATAATTTTGGTATAATACTTGTGAAATATTTAGTTATTTGATTATATCATTAGAGTTGTTTGATTAATTCGCTTAGTGGTTTTGATCCAAATCGATTCGTTGGACACAACTATCATCTTTTTCCTCACATGATATCGGATTGTTGCTGTATCTTTTCCCCACATGATATTGGATTGTTGCTGTTATTGTAGGAAATCCTTTTTTCATAGCCAGTTTTTCTCGAAGAAAGTCACATCAAAGTCCCACCTTTGGAACCGTGAGAGCATTCATCAAGCCCCGTTGAGCATCTGACAATAGGGGTGACACTCTCATCATCTGCCCAACCAGGCAAGACCATGGGAAGATCTTGCCCATCTGCTACCCAGATTCCCATCACCTTACTGAGGGTCCCTTGGCCCTGTTGACTCCGCACACCTGGCACTCCCCCTGACATCGCCGCCCTTGGACACAGCACAAGATGGTGGCCTGCCCCCCAACAAATTAGTCACCGTAAGGGGTCCTGGCACTCGCTCGTCCTGTGTCCCAGATCCCTGCATCTGAAACTGGGGATTTTATCCCGGGCGTCTGGTCCCCCTTGGTGCCTCCATCCTGGATTGTCTATCACAAGCCTGAACATGTTAGGAGGAACATATTGGATAAAACTAGTGCCAAGGAATCCTTTACCTTGTACAGAAAATCGCGGGAGGTAATTATTTAGCTCTGCCTCAAAGTTCATAACTGCACAAAAAATGTATTACTTGAATAACTCGGCAGAGGAAAAACATTACATTGTAAGATATACTAATTTGGTAGTGTTTCTAGTTTTTTACTTGCTGTAATTGTTGATAGTGGCTATCATACATTCCTGTCCAAGGTTGCAGAAAGCGATAGTCGGTACTCGGTCGGCAGGGTCACTGACTAAGGATTAATCGACAGTCGGACGACTAATCGGATTTAGTCGTTCATTAGTCGGTTTTGAATTTTGTAATTATTTTAAATATATAAATCAATTTTTATGCACATATTCTTATATATTTACATTGATTTGTACATTTTCTATACTATCATAATGAAATAAAAGAAGTAATTGTCTTTAAATATAACATTAAGCATATTAAAATTAATTTGCTTTTTAAAAAATTGAAAGACTAAAAAATTTAAAAAATCTCTATGTAAAAGTCGGCCTTATAGTTGGTCGACTAGTCGGCCCGATTAGTCGGGTTGACCGACTAATGGTCGACTAGGCCCAGTCGAGTCGGCTACCCCACCTACTCGACTAGTCGGGCCGACTAATCGGCCTAGTCGGCCGACTTTTAAAACAGTGTTCCTGTCCATTCTATAAAATGTACTAAGCCTTCTCCCACCATAAGCAGGATCGGCTACATGGATTCTTGCTCAAATCCATGTTGAAAGATTCAACTATTTTTTACGCTGGCCGTCGACTACCTAATGCAACCCCTGCAAGAGTGGGATTTGAACCCTGGTCTTTTTGTGTGGTAGACACATTGTACTACCACTAGACCATTAAGTGGGTACTTCCATTCTATAACTTAAAAAATGATGATAGATGATACAAAGGGCTGGATTTCTGAATGTCGCTGTACTGAATTTTCGACGTTGGAAGTTAAAGCATTATACAACTCCCAGAAAATGTATGCTAAATTAAAATATTACAGTTTTTGATTAATTTTTTACAGGAAAGGATTGGTTGAAGTCTTTGACAAGATGGAAAAGGGAAAATTGAGCATGTCATCGTTGTCCTCCCGCATAGTTGAAATGCATAAACACAGGTATATGATTACTGGTCCTTTGTTGTTACAGATGAATGTGGAATATCCTAAAGGGAATATTTTTTCTAATGTATTACGACCTTGCTTTGCATGTACAATATATTAGTAGGCATTAAATTCTATCTCAGTTAAATAAAAGAAGGATAGCAATGACCCTTCCACACATATTGAACACTTCAACCTTTGTTTATTCTTCAGAACATGAAATTGCGAAATGTGCTCGAGGTTGGAGTAATTCTCTTGAATTTTCTGATATTGTGGCCTCCATATAATAAATTAGTTGTTGCTATTTGCAGTTTGGAAACTTGAGTGCTTCACACAAAAGAAGCTCATGGTTTTGCTTGTTCGCATTAGCTTATGTTTTCAAGAGCCCAGCGAATTCCTCGTCTTCATTGTAAATGTGCAATCAGATTCTCCATTTTGTGCTCCCATAAGATTGGGTCCCCGGAGGCTTCAAGTTTAAGGATTTCCAACCTGGCGCCCAAACAATTACATAAAATATTTCAATCCTAGCCAAGTTTTAGACAAATGCCTTCCCATTTCTTTTTGTGATAGTTTTCCGGAGCCCATTTTAGTTATTTCATTAGTCGGTGACATAAACGACTCAGTTCATGTATTCTGGCAGATCTAGTGTAGATTTGCTGATTCACATACTTATATCATATCCGAGTTTTTAACAGAAGCAGCTCTTATTGCGAACAGGCAAGGTGCCCCGAGAGAACGATATGGTTCTCCGGCTGGGATAAAAGGACGAGTTCGTTTCAGAACGGAAGAATCATTCTATGAAAATCCGTTTCCTGAATGCATCTGCCGCAACAAAGAAGGCATCAGGTTCTGAGGGATCCTGTTGCTGGATTCTTCCAGACGAGGAAAACATGTTCTTCAGGATTCAGTTGCTGGCTTCTTCCATATGGGGAAAACACGTTCTTGTCACCAAACCGCAACAATTGCAGGCATGTGGGAGGGATCTTGACCTTGCTGCTATCAGGAGTTGAAGCCCTAACAGTTGCAAGCAGGTGGGGGAGATCTCGATCTTGCCAGTGTGCATGCATACAAAATTCTGATATGTGCTGCTCACTCATGGGCTTGCCTGGTTATTCTTTTCACCTTTGGCATTTATTTTCCTTTTCTTTTTGTAAAGATTGAACATGTGTACCACATATGGAAGACATTCAATCCTGCTCCTTTTGTCATTACTCTGTGGACCTGCACTTGGTTGCAGCAGGAAGAGGAAAATTTTTAGATAAAGAGGAAAAATATGTACAAAACGTCACAAATTCATGTCATATTTCAGTTTATACTATGATTCCTATTTAAAGTTCATTTTCTTCCACTTATCTTGATTAGGAGAACTTGTACTTATACATACACCCACAAAGTTCGATTATTTATTAATATCTAAATAGATAAATTCATTGGACATGATATTTTACAATACATGTAAAAAAATGTCCGACTTTACATTTTGCTTCCTTAGTGTCAGAGAGAGCAGAGAAAAATGTGCTTACTGCATACTTTCTGCTATGATACTTTGTACAATGTGTATGGTATTGTGATCAAATTTGTAGACCATGGCAAAATGATGGGTGGAGAATTCTTATTCTTAGTCATTCTAAACACTATGCTACCTAAAACTATGTTAAACCTATTTGAAAACATCCCTCATGGTAGGGTTGGGCATTGGGTCGAGTCGAGTTTGAGTTGACTCAGCCCCAGCCCATTTAAGTATATGGGCTAATGGGTCAGGCCTAGGTTCATTTTATCATCAAATTCCATGCCTAAGTCGAAACTCGGCCTGAACAAAGTGGGTCAGGTTCGGGTCGGGCTGGCTCAATTTAACACCTATATATGCCAATATCATGTGTTATGTTCTTGTCTTTGTCTGGTTGTTTTTTAAGCATGCGTGCATGTTTAAGACTTTAAGTACGTTAGCTAATTCTTGATTCTGACATTAGTTGTATGTTGGAAATAGAAATGTGGTAAAAAACATGGTAACTTAAACCATCATTCAATTCACCATTACATATTCTATTGTAGATGCATGCACTATGACCCAATACAGATTGGTTACTTACAATTGTACATGTTCTAACACTTGAGGACACAGATTCCATTCTTGCATATTAATTTAATAGTGTCCTCAATCCACGTTAACAGATATGATTATTAATGGTTCTAAGCATTTATTCTACACTCGAAATAAGAATAGTTAAAACATGGCAGAGTTAGTAATCTGGGTTTGGGCTATAGAATCGGTGGCTCACTTTTTCTAAGTAATGGGGAAGAGGACCGAAACATGCCACTGAAAGACTCTACTGAGACAAAGATGGGTTGTCAAGAACGTAGAGGAGGTAGGATGGGCAGTTGGTCAGATCTAGTATGGATCGTACATGGACGATAGTTGGAGTCGGCGCTCTCCTAGGGTTCCCGCATCTGGGATCCCTGGGGAAGAGGATCAAGTTGGCCCTTGCGAACAGCTTGATGCACTATCTCCCTTCAACCCTTTGAGCGAAATGTGGCAAAAGGAAAGAAAATCCATGGACCGACCCCGTCGTCTCCACCCCGTAGGAACTACGAGATCACCCCAAGGACGCCTTCGGCATCCAGGGGTCGCGGACCGACCATAGACCCTGTTCAATTTCCATAAGTGGAAGGCATTAGCTGTCCGCTCTCCGGTTGGACAGTAAGGGTCGGAGAAGGGATCGGCCATCAAGCTTGCAGGTTTGGGCCTTATTAGTACCGAATCTGGTCTGATAATCAATACGGGCTCATTTTTGGACCTTTGGCCCGCCTACTAAATTTTGAATTTGGATTTGGGCCGGGTTGTAAGTCGGGTCGGGCCAACTCAATGCCCAACCCTACTCATTGGTATCTTCAATAATTAAAGCATCTTATTATAAGGGAGGTCCCTAAAATAGCTGCTAATGACTTAGCTTTGGAGATTCGTAAAGAATTGTTCAAACAAATTTAGGACCATCTCATTTCAAAATATATTATCAGACAAGACATCATACTTGAGGGTTGGCCTTTTAACGACTTGTCCAAAGTTACCTCAATTAATTAAGGTTGAACAAAAAAATTTGAATTAAAAAAAGGTCCAATTATGCATCAATTCTCAATAAGGTTTCATTCAAATGTACAGGATAGAGGTTTGATCTGTTTTTGTTGTTATCTCAAATACATGTCTATGTAAACTTCTTAGACTTTTTTTCAAATACAGGTCTATCTAAACTTCTTAGACTTTTTTTATGTTAATGCTAAATCAAAATTCAGGTCCTTCTTTGTTATATTCGTCTAAAAATGAAGTATCTACTTAGGAATCGGTGCATAGTTAAGATCCTTTTGTAATTTATTAAAAAAATAATTGTTTACGCTTTCAGCAACATTATTATTAATTTATTTGTGCTTTTATGTGCTGTTATTTTGGTGTATCTGATAGACGTACGAGTTATCATTGTTAAGAACATTTCTTTTATGACGTATGGTTTATTCTTTTTTCGAAAAAGAAGATACGGTATACAGACAGATCATTTTAAACTTATCTTTACGTTGTTTGTTTTTAAAAATATTAAAAGCATTGAAGTAACCGACATTGCATTTACATCTAAGAAAATAAATATGAATATATAGAGCATCTCCATTTCACATCCCTTCATTTACAACATATTACGTGCTCTTACATTTTCAAATATATTTTGGAAGTCTAACCTTATATCGATCTTCTTCACTGTAATCTATATTTGGGAAAAAAAACACCCTTCTATGCTAAATTACAGTGCAACTTTGTTTTTTTATTTCTCACTCGGATGTTAATTTTCTTACAAACTATTATTATCATAATAATTTTAATCCGAGTTCAAGCTATCTTTTAAAGATCAAAAATTTATATAATATGTTTAGAAACACTACGAAAATATTAATTTAAGACAATGAATAATGTGAATATTAATTGTTATACCTTTCAATGTTAAAGATATAACAACGGATATTATCTGGAGAAAACTGAAGTTGCCCCTTGGTTAGCTCATCCGTCCCATTTTCCCTATAATTTTTATTTTTTTGGAAAATAAATTCATAGAAAATGATCACATCCCTATATTATGTCATTCACATCTCGTGAGAAATAGATTCATATGTTTCCCAACTAGACAACCATTTTTAATGGTCGCAAAATTGTTAAAATCGACCCCGTCTGGATGTGAGGTTGTAGGAGTCTGTTTCACACGAAATTTGAATGACATAATATAATAATATAATAATAAAAATCCATGAGGTATTTTTTTTAAAAAAAACATGGGGAAAATGTGACGGGGATCCAAGTTAGCTCCCCAAGGGGTAAGCCCCAATTTACCTTATTATTTGTTGTGAAATTGTATTATGTTTATAGTTAGTAAGGAATGTCATTGTTTGTTGTTAAAGCTTCATATAACAACGATCTTTTCATCGACTAATTCGTTCAAATTTCTATTAGTCGATGCTACATTTAACAACGATTATAGGAAAAAGTCAACGAATAAGTGTTGTATACGATTCATTGCAAGGAATATAACATGGAATTCAATATTTGTTACGAATTTAAAGAATCATGCAACATATAATATTTATTATTATATATTTAACTATATAAAATATACCAATAAATATTGAATTATTTCATAACTTGGATCAATTTTTTTGTAGTGAAAACACGCACAAATAATAAAGATATTACGAGAAATAATTAATCTACTATAGATATTCTGTTACATCTCGAGAACGTAATATCTAAATATTCATTATTCATTACCTTTGATCTTTGAATTATCCATTACCTTTTGAATCTACTAATATTAGGCCATTGACATATACTCAAGAAACTAAAATTACATAGTTTTTAAGTAGAAAACAAAGAGCGATAGATGCAACATACAACATCTTCCTTGAAAACACCACCCCTTCCGAGAGATGCAACACATACTAGACCCTAATATAAAAGATGTTTTCAAGAAAGGGATCTGTAAGTTTTTACGAAGAAGTCATTCAAAAGGTCAGATGACAGTGCAATATGTCTACCATCCAAAAGACAACCATCACAATTGTCCAGTGTTTAATGCAACTGAAAACAATTCATCAAATACCATCAAAACCCACTTAGGTTTGATGGCAGTGCGGTGTGCCTACCACTCAAAAAATCATGGTTCAAATCTCCCTTGTGAGGGCTGCGTTAACATGGATTTGAACAAGAATCTATTTAACCGACCATACTTATAGTGGGAGAAGGCGTAGCCATTTTAGTACCATCATCATAAATAATGGATAAATGGATATATAAATGGTATTGGGATTAACTACATTTATCATATTTTAGTCTATAGATAGGGTTAATCCCTTGCGACTAGTACTCAAGAAAGCATGTATACTCATTTTTTATAAATATTAAATGAGAATGGATCTCAACTTACATAGTTACACTATGAAGAGTATCCATAAACTACCAACAACTCAATCCATCCACCAAGAAAAAGAATTTCAACTATCTTTCATTGACTAGATTATCGAAAGATTTGATGGGAAAGGGTATTTTTACTTTCTTGATGATTATTAAGTAATCAACTAGTTATTTGTCTAGAAGATTGGAACAAGATCATTTTCACTTGTCTATTTGCCATTAATATGTTAAGACATACGCCTTTTAATTTGTCTAATGCACCCGCAACTTTTGAAAGATGCATAATGACCACCTTTATTAACATGGTTGGGGATTTTATAGAGATTTATAAAAAAGTTAATGGGTATACTAGTACCTAAAAAATCTTTTTCTAACCCAGTTAATTAAGTGTCAGTATGTATTGTATAGTGTCTGTTATTAGAGAGAGAGAGAGAGATTCAAAACCACATAAAATTAGAATGAAGTGTCACGTGTGGTGTATCTTTTACTTGGTAATATTATAAGTGTATGCACTTTAGGGAACGATCATTATATTCAAATAACCGCCCCTTCGATCAACGGGGACACTGATTCAAGCGTCCCCTCTATGTGCATCTCATTTGACAAGAGGGGACGTGAGCCCATCACGTTCCCTATCGAAAGTCAACTGGGATGGTCACGACCATATTTGAAACTCCAACTTACAGGACGACCGTTGACATTGCATTATACAAGGGACAATCCAGACTTTCTCATGTAGTTCAACAATAGGGGACGATCAAGACCGTCCCATCATGTACTTAAAGGGAACGATCGGAACTACCCTCGCTCGTCATGTGCAGCGGGGATGTGCACAAAAGCACTAAGGGGATGGTCATAACCGTCCCACCTGCGCCTCAACTCCCAAAAAAGCGCTCGTAGGCCAGCCAGGGCCAGGGGGAATGGTCACGAACATCCCTTTGAAGGTTATGGAAAAACCTTAAGTGCATCATGGAACCGTGAATATCGCATCATATGCGATTGGGAGCGACTAGTCATACTAGTGGCTCGTGACAGCAGAATTTAAAAATTTTAAAGTGATGAGATCACATGTTCCGATAACACTTCTCAAATCATTTCATCTAAACCAAAAATTAGATTTAGGAATACCTCTTGAAGCGTGGTTGCAATCAAAGTTTCTAAAGTAAGAGACCGTCTGTCTCAAGTCTGACCTGATAGAGGAGATGCTTGTGAGCGCGTTGATGAATGTGTCTTTCTCGCATCCAAGATATAGATCCAAAAGATAGATCTCCTAATTTTGTCATACGAAATCTGAGGTCTTCGCGTACAAGAAGTGCCGAGTAAGACGAAGATCCACGAGCGGTCGAAGTGGCAACATGATGGCGCATCATCAATGATGATGTTCTCTAGGTCAAGAGGTGGACGGCCACTCTTGAGAGAAAGAGGGAGCATGTATGATGAGAGAGAGATCTTGTGAATATTATGATGTAAAAAGAAGAGCCAGGGTTTCCTCTTCTTTTATAATATTTTGGGAGTCCAAGGATCACAATCCATGTCTAACACAAATTAAATGGTTGAGATTGATTTATATTTCTTTTAATGACCATGATTTTGTTGTAAAAATACAACATTTAATTAAATTACTTTAAATATATGAATAATCATCAATACATATTAATTCAATCAAATCAATATACATTAAAAGATCAGGAAAGGAGGCAAGCTCCTTCCAATTATAGGGAGGATTTTTTTGACCACCTTGCTTTAGGACTAAGGGTGGTCGTCCACCCTTCCCATATGGAAGGGGATCCCTCTTTTCCAATTATGTGAGATCATGTATCTCACATAATCCTTAAATTATTTGTAACAACTTTTATTACAAAATATTTCACAAAAATAATTCCAAATTATTTTGTGGCAATTTCAATCAAGCCATTGGAAATTGTGAATCATATTCACACACCCAAAATCAAATATAAATTGTATTTTTAATTAATTATCCAATATCAATTCAATTCACATCAACATTTAATTATAAATACTATTTACAAATAACTTTCTTTAATAAATTATAAATCATATTTATAATATATATATATATATATATATATGATTAATATGAACAATACTATCCACATTATTCATATCCATGATAATTAAATCACATTTAATTATCTTAGATCATCATCCTCATGCATCTAAATAATATGAATCTTATTCACATTATTCATGATAATTAATTCACATTTAATTATCCATTTATCAATGTTTAGATATATAATTTAAAAATAGAATTATTCTTGAACTCTTTCAAGAATAATACGCTTTCTCTGCGGATGCCTGGAGATAAGGACTTGGCGATTGTACATTCCACGTATAGTGATTTGGATATCGGGATCGTATCTCAGATCCATATATCAGAGACCTCTCATGGATGTTTGATTAAATCAAAATCATAAATCTGATCTTCTCATTGCATCTGAATCATATTCAGATCAGTGTCCAACCGTGACACTAAGATTAGATTACTTCTCTACTGAGAGGAGTCACTATCCAAACATATTTCATCACTCCCTCGGAATGGAAGTATCGTGGTTATACAATCGTTTATGATCACATCACCCTTAAGTATTTCTAATACCCATACATCATGCATACTAGAAGATCTAAAATAAACATAAAGCTTTAGATCTCTTTTAGACTGTCTCCTTCAGAGTTTATCATTAAGTTTCTTATTTGATCATTAGGAGTTGGTATTGATCATATGCTTTCCAAAAGCCTATATCGTACCTACAAACTCTTTTCATGCTTCCAAAGCAAGACGACCATGCATAGAATTTGATTAGTCCCAATACCTCATGTATGAGCTCATGTCTTCTGCTTCACAAGTGAACCTGTATGATCCCTTCGAGAAATCATATTACTTATATTCCTTTGTATGCACACCGACTCATAGGTGTATAAACCTTGATTAGTTCATCAACTTATCAGTCTGCCAAATGTACGTACTCAGATATATGGCAATACATCTTTCTCCGGTCAGTGGATGAGTGCCTATATCGTGATAGTATACGACATAGGTCTTGGTTATCTCGACCGCGTTAAGTCAAATATTTAAGATAACTTATCTGACATCTCTAAATCCTTATTCCTATGCAGAGGACATGCATCAAGAGGCCGGTTAGATATCAACCTTTAGAGAAGAATTGCCATCATCTTCTCAGGCTGGAGATCCTCTCTTAATAATACTCGACCGTGCTTGATGAGTCCTCAATCTAACTCTTTAGATATAATCCAAGCACCAACCTCTATGATTCAACATTTAAATCAACAACTGTATGATCATTAAGATGGACATGGTACATAACCATAATTTTGTTAGCAATGTGAGCCCTGGACGAACCATTCCTACAATAAATGTTATTGTAATAAATAAATTATCAATGAAAATTATTGATTATTTTTCACTCCCTTTCTGAGATTGAATGAATGAATGCACTATAAGGTCCCTCTGTATAATAAGGGTTATGTACCATGGCCAACTTGATGATCATACAGCTGTTGATTCATTGAATGAATCATAGAGGTTGATGCTTGGATGAATATCTAAGGAGTTAGATAGAGGACTCATCAAGCATCGTCAAATGATTGTTAAGTGATGATCTCCTGCCTGAGTAGGAGATGGCAATCCTTTCTCAAATGGATGATATCTGACTGACCTCTTGATGTAGGTCCTTTGCATGGGAATAGTGATTCGGAGGTGTCAGGTTAGTTGAGTCAATGGGTTGACTTAACGAGATCGAGATAACCAAAGATCTATGTTGAATACTGTCACATCATAGGCATGCATCCTCTGACCGGAGACAGATGTGTTGCTATATGTCTGAGTGTGTACATTTGGCAGACCAATAGGTTGATGACCTAACCAAGGTCTATACACCGACGAGCTGGTGTGCATGTAAGGACATATGAGTAATACGATCTCTCAAAGGGATCATATAGGTTCACTTATGAACCAGGAGACATGAGCTCACTCATGAGGTATTGGGACTGATCAAATTCCATGCATGGTCGTCATGCTTTGGAAGCATGACAATAATTTTGAAGGTAAGATATATGCTTTGTGAAAGCATATGATCTATATCAAATCCCGGTGACCAAGATTGAGAAACTTAATGATCAAACCCTGAAGATGACAATATAAAAGTGATCTTTATCTTCAGAATGATCATAGGTTTTCCAGTATGCAGGATGTACAGGTATTGGGAATACCTGAGGGTGATGTGATCATAAACGATTGTATAACCATGACGCTTCCATTCAGAGGGAGTGATGAAACAGGTTTGGATTTCAGTTACTCCTCTCATTAGAGAAGTAACCTAATCTTAGTCCATGAACTGGACATTGATCTGAATGAGATTCAGATGCAATGAGAAGATTAGGTCTACGATCTTGATTTGATCAAGCATCAGTGGGAGGTCCATGGGATCTGGATTTGAGATATGATCTCAACATCCAAGTCACTATACGTGGAACAATACAATCGCCCTATCCTTATCTCCATGTATCTACGGAGAAATCACATTATTCTTGAAGGGTTCAAGAATAATTCCATAAGATCTAAGCAATGAAGAAACAATGATTAAATGTGATTTAATCATCTTGATGCGTGTAGAAATCATCCAATATAATTAAATGTGATTTAATTATTATGGATAAGAATAATGTGGATTAAAAATCCATTTATTCATAATATATTATAAATGTAATTTATAATGTATTAGAGAGAGCCAATTATAATTTATATTTGTTAATTAATTATTATGTTTATTGGATACACATTGTGTAATTAATTGACAATGTAAATTATATGTTGTTTTGGGTTGTAAATATGATTCACAATTTTTCAATGGTAAGATTGCAATATTCTCAAATATAATTGTGAATTATTTTTGAAGAATAAATCCCAATAAAAGTTGTTGGAAATAAATAATGAGAGATTTCCATGGAGATATGCAATCTCATGAAATCTCATGGGATTGCCTCCATTAGGAAATAAGTGGACGTCACCCATGTCCAATTTGGAATGGGTGGCCGTCCACCATGTATATACATGGGAGATGTAATCTCCATGTATATTCTCTCCTTATTTGTTGGTATAATTTAGGATTGATTTATATTTTATTTTGTCAAATATATTTTATCTAAATTAGATCATAACTTGTTGGTTTTACCAACAACAATCTTGACCATTGGATTGACATAAATCAATCTCATTCATTGATTTTATATGTCACATGGATAGAGATCCATGGATCCGAAAACCCTATAAATAGAGAGGCATATCATGCTCTCTAGGGCTATGCAATATTGAAGCTCTCTCTCTCTCTCTCTCTTTCTCCATACACGTCAACCCTCTCTCCCTCTACTTGGTGGCCGACCACCAAACCCTAGGGGTGGTTCTTCATCGATGCCTTCGTCACCGCGCCGCCACCTTGACGTTCTTCGGTTCCCCATCTTCTTGGAGTGCTACGCTCATGAAGGAGACGTTCGATCTCGTACGACGAGATCAGGAGCAACCGTGCTTGGATCATCTTCTTGGATTGCGAGGACTACGCGGTTCATCCCCGCGCTCGCAAGCGACCTCACCAACGGTCGGACTTAAGACGGGAGGTCTCTTCTCTTAGAGACTCGATCAACCACGCTTCAAGAGGTATTCCTTATACTTGTTGTGGTTATAGATGAAACGATCTGAGAACTGTTCTCGGATCATGTGGTTTCATCGCATGATTTTTTTTAAATTCCGTTGCACAGCACAACTAGTACGACTAGTCGTTCTGCGTCGTATCCGATACGACGATCACGCTTCCATGATGCACTTGAGGATAAATTCCATATCCTTCAAGTGGTATCAGAGCCTTAGATCGACGGTTTCAAATATGATTCACAAACCGAGGACGACTTGGGCTCGTTAAGGTTGCGAAAGTTTTTATCGCATTTGATTTCTCATATCTGTTTAGTAAATAATTTCGGCCATGTTTAGAATGTTTAAACACGAATTATTTACTTGTATTTTGTTCTTCATTAAATAAGAAAACCATAGGATCTGAGTTTGTGCAATGATTTCGTATGCTCTAGATATGGTTGTTTTAATGAACATGTATGCACTGTTGCGGGAACTGTAGATCTTAACATGATGAAAGAGTTAATTAATGTTTTGATCTACCTCGAAATACGTGAAACATCACTTAGGTTCTGTCCTAAATCAAGTTAGAAATCTTTGAAAATTGAGTTTGTCAAATTTGGATTTAAATTGATTGAGATATGTTAATTTTAGTGAGTAGGGGTCACTACTAAAATTGCAGTCCTAATCAAGAACCAAGTGATTGTCAATTAGAGAAACTAATTGTTAATTTCATGAAATAATTATGGAAAATATTTGTGAAATATTGGAAGATGATTATTTCCTTAATTGACTTGGCCTCAACCAATTAATTGATAAGATTTGATCTAGATCATAATTGGAAACACAATCATCAAATTTGATGCTTTAATAGGATTGGGAATTTGTATAGCAAATTTCCTTATAATCAAAAAATATTTTGATTATTACTATATGGTATAATTTCGGTTGAAGAACCGATGATCATCTCAAGTACAAATTGATATATTTGGCGTTATCCTTTCCTGAGGTGGATATGGTGTCTAGTCGGAGAGCATTGGGGTTGCGGGTTGCAACGTATGTGGTCCGTCCCACTCTCGTCGGTACTGGCCATGACAACGGGTAGGGACTCGATAATACCGGGTGTATTTTCTAATTATTAAAATTCGAATTAATACGTACTTTGAGATATTACCATATTTGTATTCAAGTAATATAATCAAGTTTGTTGATTGAATTGGATTGATAATTAATTTAATATGATTAAATTGATTATGTCCAATTAAGACACTCTATTATGAATAGAGTTAATATTTACCTTGGAAGAATTAATTATATGAATGTGATTCATGATAATTAATTAAAAATTTAAATATGAGTGGAGGATCACATAAGTGACATCCATGGTCTCCCGTCAAGGCGAAGGGTTCCATCACCAGGGATTGCATGTGGGAGACGCCTGTCCGAATTGACAACTCCTGTATGCAAGCACATCTGGATCGGGCTCTTTGCTTCTCGAAAGAGTAAGGACGTATGCGTAGTGACCCCAATATCGGATCCTCATATTATTAGGGTGATATTGGATTGCGCATAGTGAGTACTATTCCTGTTGACGGTTGGTTCAATTAACAACGAGTCAACATCGCCTTAGGGGTGGTGGGTCCGGGTGTTAAAGATCGAATTGGGAAATGCAAGTTGGACTTGCAGGGCGGAATGTGTTCCCGCTTCTCTTTATTGGAGTCGCAGATTCTCATATTATTGGGATGTGACAAAGATAAAGAGGAGATCCCAATTCTTGCTAGAGATATAGCGGTAAGTATATCTCTTATTTTGAAAGCGAATAAGTGAATGAACTTTCAAAGTCGACAATGCAAGAATAATTTGATTTAAAATCCCTTAATCAAATATCATAAAATTGAATATATGTTTATATGTTCTAATATAGTGCATTCTTAATTTCAGAAAATGAAGTCCTTGAATCCACTAAGTAGGCTTCTTGAGGTCAACCAATTGACCGGCCTAAATTACTCGGATTGGATCCGTAATTTAGAGCTTGTTCTCTCTGCAGAGCGCATAAGTTATGTGCTCTCCGAGGACAAGCATGAGAGCCCTAAATCCAAGGAAGAAAAAGCATATAATGTCAAGTATGATGAAGATCATGTCTTGGCTAGATGCTATATCTTGGGTTCTCTCTCCAATGTTCTGCAGAAGCAACATGTGGAGATGAGCACATGCCAGGAGATAATGCAGAATCTTAAAGATATGTTTGGTGACATTAACCGCACCCATCGTTACAATATTATGGAAGAGCTCGTTCGCTGCAAGATGTAGGAAGGAACTTCGGTTCGGGAGTACGTACTCAAAATGTTTGGGTACTTGTCTGAACTGGAGACTCCTGGGGCCAACATGGATGCAGACATGCAAGCTGACTTCATTCTGCTATCCTTGCCCAAGTCTTTCAATAATTTTGTGGTTTCATTCCACATGAACAGGTTGGACTTGTCGAACGCTGGTCTTCGTGCTGCATTAAAGTCTGTAGAAGACGTAATGAAGAAGGATGGTCCCGCTAGCAGTGCAATGGTTGCACAGGTCAGAGGGAAGCGCGGTCGGAAGCAAGATTCTCGGAAGGGCCCGACCCAGAAGAGAAAGAAGAAGAGTCAAGGAGTTGGTTCATCTTCTAGTGCATCCACACTGATAGCGTCGAAGAAATTCGATGTTTGTCACCACTGCAAAAAGCCGGGGCACTGGAGGCGTAACTGCCCGGAATACCTGAAGTCGTCAGACAAAGGTAAAGCCCCAGTAGGTATGAAATCTACTTTTATCATTGAAACTAGCTTTCTTGTTGGACGAGAAGGAAGTTGGGTTGTAGATTCTAGTACTTCTATTCATGTATGCAATTTGTTGCATTTGTTTCAGGAAACTAGAAATCTAGAGGAAGGGGAGATAGTCATTCAGATGGGATCTGATGCAAATGTTGCAGCAGTAGCCGTTGGGACTTGTCGACTATCATTATCTAGTGGTAGAGTCCTTATACTTAAAGAGTGTCTTTATGTACCTGAAGTCAGAAGGAACCTGATATCTGTATCTAAGCTTGTTAGAAGCGGATATTTATTTCTTTTCTGTAATAAATTAGTCATAAATCGTTATGATAAATATATTGCAGATGGTATTTTGACTTCTGGTGGACTCTATGAGTTGTGCATTGATAAATGTATCATGAATGTTACAACCACTAATAAAAACTCTAAAAGATCCAGGGAGGATAAAAACATCTCAAATGAGATTTGGCATCAAAGGCTTGGTCATTTATCTGTTGATAGGATCAATAGATTGATAAAGAACAGACCTTTAGATTTTCTACAGGTTCAACCTTTGCCTACTTGCAAACATTGCATTCAGGGAAAAATGACTAGGACGCCTTCCCGTAACAAGGTTACGAGATGCGAAGGTATTATTGACCTAATACCTACCGATGTATGTCGTCCCTTCAGTACCGCGACTCGAAATGGATATCGATATTATTTGACGTTTATTGATGACCATTCACGATACGTGTTTGTCTTCCTATTACGTCATAAGTCTGAAACCTTTGAAAAGTTCAAAGAGTTCAAGGTTTTGGTTGAGAACCAAACCGATAGGAAGATTAAACGGATTTGATCTGATCGAGGTGGCGAGTACCTATCAGATGAATTCAAGGAATATCTTACGGAGAATGGAATTGTTTCCAATCTCACTCCTCCTGAAACTCCCCAACTTAATGGTGATGCTGAAAGATGCAACATGACCATCATGGACATGGTCCGTTCAATGATGAGCAAAGCACATTTACCTCTTAGTTTCTGGGGATATGCAGTAGAGACTGCAATTTATATCCTGAATAAGATTCCTAGTAAATCTGTACCTAAGACTCCTCATGAGCTATGGTATGGAACCAAACCTAGTGTTAATCACTTGAGGGTTTGGGGTTGCTTGGTCCATGTGAAGAACGTGGATGCAAGTAAGCTGGAATCTCTCTCTTGTGAGTGTTACTTCATTGGGTATGTTAAGGATGATATTGGATACCAACTTTATGACCCTGAGGCCCAAAAGGTTTTTGTTTATAGAGATGTGAAGTTTCCGGAGAATGATTTTCTTAAAGGTCAAGACAAGAATGAAGTAGAGGAACTCATTGAATCCCTTGAGGATTCTGAGCTTCCTAGACCAGAAACTAAGGAGATAAATAAAGATGAAACACACATACCTCTTCGAAGGAGTTCGAGGGTGGTTGCACCACCTGAAAGGTATGGATTCCATGTGTCAGGTGAGACTGACATTGATCCTACTTCATTTGATGAAGCACTCACGGATCAAGACATGGATAGATGGATGCTAGCAATGAAGTCAGAAATTGACTCCATGCATAAGAATGGTGTATGGACCCTAGAGGATCCACCTAAAGGGGTAAAACCCATTGGGTGTAAATGGATCTTCAAGAGAAAGAGGGGACCTGATGGGAAAGTAGAGACTTTCAATGCACAGCTCGTAGCCAAGGGCTACACACAGAGAGAAGGCATCAATTACGATGAGACATTCTCTCATGTGGCTATGCTCAAATCCATCAGGACACTGCTGGCTATAGCTGCATATCTTGATTACGACATCTGGCAGATGGACGTCAAGATGGCTTTCCTCAATGGATACCTCGAGGAGGATATCTACATGGAGCATCCCCAGGGCTTCATAACTGAGGATGGAAAAGTATGCAAGCTGAAGAAATCCATCTATGGGCTCAAGCAAGCTTCTCGTAGCTGGAACATCAGATTTGACGAAACCATAAAAAGTTATGATTTTGTGTAGAATCTTGATGAACCTTGTGTGTACAAGAAGCTTAGTGGGAGCGCCATTGTGTTCATCGTGCTTTACGTAGATGACATCCTTATCATTGGGAATGATACATGAATGATGATCAGTGTGAAGATTTGGCTATCCCATACCTTTGAGATGAAAGATCTTGGAGAAGCCTTTTACATCTTAGGCCTGAAGTTGTTCAGAAACCGAGAAAAGAGGATTTTGGGATTTTCACAACATGGATACATTAAGAAGATTCTTAAACGATTCCGTATGGATAGTTACAAGAAAGGATTCCTACCCTTAAGACATGGTATCCACCTGTCTAAAGGAATGGCTCCTCAAATTGTTGAGGAAAAGAAGGTCATGGCTGGATGTCCTTATGCATCAGCTGTAGGAAGCTTAATGTATGCCATGATATGTACTAGGCCAGATATCTGCCATGCAACGGGAGTGGTAAGTCGTTACCAATCCTGCTATGGAGAACAACACTGGAATGCAGTAAAGAACATATTCAAATATCTAAGACGGACGCAAGATTACATCTTGGTCTATGGAGATGGTGATCTCCAAGTCTTGGGATATACAGATTCTGGCTTTCAATCGGATGTAGATGATCGAAAGTCGACATCAAGGTTTGTGTTCTTGTTGAATGGTGGTGCTGTGAGTTGGAGAAGAAAGAAGCAGGACACTACTGCAGATTCAACGACAGAAGCCGAGTACATTGCCGCATCGGATGCTGCAAAGGAGGCGGTGTAGTTGCGCAAGTTCGTCCTGGAGCTTGGCGCAGTTTCCTCTGATACTTCCATCCTGTTACTCTGCGATAACACGAGAGCCATTGCCCAGGCAAAGGAACCCAGATGGCATCAGAAGAGCAAGCACGTGGAAAGGAAATACCACATCATTCGAGAGATACAAAAGCATGGTGACATCATCATCACCAAGGTGGCCTCTGCCGACAACGTTGTTGATCCTCTTACCAAACCTCTAACACAGAAGGTTTTCGACCAGCATGTAATGAACATGGGTTTAAGGATTGTACCTGAATGGTTCTGAGGGCTAGTAGGAGATTGTTAACAATGTCAGCCCCGTGCGAACCATTCCTACAATAAATGTTATCGTAATAAATAAATTATCAATGAAAATTATTGATTATTTTCACTCCCTTTCTGAGATTGAATGAATGAATGCACTATAAGGTCCCTCTGTACAATAAGGGTTATGTACCATGGCCAACTTGATGATCATACAACTGTTGATTCATTGAATGAATCATAGAGGCTGATGCTTGTATGAATATCTAAGGAGTTAGATAGAGGACTCATCAAGCATCGTCAAATGATTGTTAAGTGATGATCTCCAGCCTGAGTAGGAGATGGCAATCCTTTCTCAAATGGTTGATATCTGACTGACCTCTTGATGCAGGTCCTCTGCATGAGAATAGTGATTCAGAGGTGTCAGGTTAGTTGAGTCAATGGGTTGACTTAATGAGATCGAGATAACCAAAGACCTATGTTGAATACTATCACAGCATAGGCATGCATCCTCTGACCGGAGACAGATGTGTTGCTATATGTCTGAGTGTGTACATTTGGCAGACCAATAGGTTGATGACCTAACCAAGTCTATACACCGGCGAGCTGGTGTGCATGTAAGGGCATATGAGTAATACGATCTCTCAAAGGGATCATACAGGTTCACTTATGAACCGGGAGACATGAGCTCACTCATGAGGTATTGGGACTGATCAAATTCCATGCATGGCCGTCATGCTTTGGAAGCATGACATGAATTTTGAAGGTAAGATATATGCTTTGTGAAAGCATATGATCTATACCAAATCCCAGTGACCAAGATTGAGAAACTTAATGATCAAACCCTGAAGATGCCAGTATAAAAGTGATCTTTATCTTCAGAATGATCATAGGTCTTCCTGTATGCAGGATGTACATGTATTGGGAATACCTGAGGGTAATGTGATCATAAATGATTGTATAACTACGACGCTTCCATTCCAAGGGAGTAATGAAACATGATTGGATTTTATTGACTCCTCTCATTAGAGAAGTAACCTAATCTTAGTCCATGAACTGGACATTAATCTGAATGAGATTCAGATGTAATGAGAAGATTAGGTCTACGGTCTTGATTTGACCAAGCATCAGTGGGAGGTTCATGGGATCTGGATTTGAGATATGATCTCAACATCTAAGTCACTATACGTGGAACAATACAATCGCCCTGTCCTTATCTCCAAGTATCTACGGAGAAATCACATTATTCTTGAAGGGTTCAAGAATAATTCCATAAGATCTAAGTAATGAAGAAACAATGATTAAATATGATTTAATCTTCTTGATGTGTGTAGAAATCATCCAATATAATTAAATGTGATTTAATTATTATGGATAAGAATAATGTAGATTAAAATATCCAGTTATTCATAATATATTATAAATGTGATTTATAATGTATTAGAGAGAGCCAATTATAATTTATATTTGTTAATTAATTATTATGTGTATTGGATACACATTGTGTAGTTAATTGACAATGTAAATTATATGTTGTTTTGGGTTGTGAATATGATTCAAAATTTTTCAATGGCAAGATTGCAATATTCTCAAATATAATTGTGAATTATTTTTGAAGAATAAATCCCAACAAAAGTTGTTGGAAAACAAATAATAAGAGATTTCCATGGAGATATGCAATCTCATGAAATCTCATGAGATTGCCTCCATTAGGAAATAAGTGGACGGCACCCATGTCCTATTTGGAATGGGTGGCCGTCCACCATGTATATACATGGGATATGTAATCTCCATGTATATTCTCTCTTTATTTGTTGGTATAATTTAAGATTGATTTATATTTGATTTTGTCAAATATATTTTAATCTAAATTAGATCATACATTGTTGATTTTACCAACAACAATCTTGACCATTGGATTGATATAAATCAATCTCATCCATTGCTTTTATATGTCCCATGGATTGAGATCCATGGATCCCAAAACCCTATAAATAGAGAGGCATACCATGTTCTCTAGGGCTATGCAATATTGAAGCTCTCTCTCTCTCTCTCTTTCTCCATACACGTCAACCCTCTCTCCCTCTACTTGGTGGCCGACCACCAAACCCTAGGGGAGGTTCTTTGTCGACGCCTTTGCCACCGTACTGCTGCCTCAACGTTCTTCGGTTCCCCGTCTTCTTGGAGTGCTACGCTCACGAAGGAGACATTCGATCTCGTACGACGAGATCAGGAGCAACCGTGCTTGAATCATCTTCTTGGATTGCGAGGACTACGCGGTTCATCCCCGCGTTCACAAGCAATCTCACCAACGATCGGACTTGAGACGGGAGGTCTCTTCTCTTAGATACTCGACCAACCACGCTTCAAGCGGTATTCCTTATACTTGTTGTGGTTATAGATGAAACGATTCGAGAACCGTTCTTGGATCATGTGGTTTCATCACATGATTTTTTTTAAATTCCGCTGCACAGAACAACTACTACGACTAGTCGTTCTGCGTCGTATCCGATACGACGATCACGCTTCCGTGATGCTCTTGAGGATAAATTCCATATCCTTCAAATTTTACTAAGGGATATATTAAGAAAATTAGTTATTCTTCATTTCAGATCACGGAATGATTTGTAATAACATTTATTTCATAATGGCTTGTCGTGGGCTCGCATGTCCAACACCCTTCCTGTGTTCATAGAAGACGATCTTGACCGTTCCCTCCCATCATGTATAGTCTTCGGTTTAGTAGGAACGTACACAGAAGAGCGAAGGGGACTCTCCTAACCATCCCACCTGCCCCCAACTCCCAAAAAAGCATCCATAGGACAATCCGAGTCAGGGGGATGATCACGATCGTCCCTTCCTATGTTCATAGGAGACGATCTTGACCATCCCCTACTATCATATGCAATCTTTGGTTTAATGAGGATGCATACAGAAGCATGGAGGGGATGGTCCTAACCATCTCACATGGCCCCAACTCCCCAAAAGCGCTCATAGGGCAGCTCGGGCCAGGGGGAATGGTCATGACCATCCCTTCTTGTGTTCGCAGGAGATGGTCTTGACCGTCCCCTTTGGTCATGTGCAATCTTAAGTTCAATAGAGATGCACACAGAAGCGTGGAGGGGATAGTTGTCTCACCTACCCCACTATCTCCCCTAAAAAGCACCCGTAGGCTAGCCTGATCCAGGGGGATGATCATGACCGTCCCTTCCTATGTTCATATGCGACGATCTGAACAGTCTCCTAACATCATGTACAATCTTCGATTCATGGGGACACACACAAAAACACGAAGAGGATAGTCATAACCATCCTATCTACCCATCATCTTGTAAAAAGCCGCCCGTAGGCCAGTCCGAGCTAGTCCTATTCACATGCGACAATCTTAACCATCCCCTCCCATCATGTGCAGTCTTCGATTCAGGAGGCACATGCACAAAAATGTTGAGGGGACAATCATAACCATCCCAATTGTCCCTCCATCTTCCAAAAAACATGACCATCTCCACCATATACATTAAAAAAAAAGAAAATGTATCAATAGTTTTATGCTCCTGTAGCAATGAATTCACATAAACAAACTAACAAGCCATCTCTCAATAATAAAACATCGTTTGCATGCATAGATAGTAATTGTTATACAAATACTCTAAACAAATTAAAATTGTTCACCTAGATACTAAGTTGTACACAACAGTATAACAATAAAGCTAAACACCACTCCCATCTGAATCGGTCTCTTCATTGCTCTCCTTTCGTCATCGTCAAAACATGCTGGTATTATTGGCATGACAATATTGTGCTGAAGATGATTGATATAAGCCAAAACATTGGCCATATCAGATCACATCTTGGTCATCTCTTTATCCTGTGCTGACATCTTCGCCTTCACTTCCCATAGTTCTCTCTCTCCATTTCTTTCTCTCATTGTTTTCTTTTGGATGATGAGCGAGACCCACTAGAACATGTTTTGTACCACGTATAGATTGTCGTTCTCTGTCTTCCGGCATATATGTCCACAATATTCCATACCTGTGGCTTGTATGAACACATCATCAACAGATAAAGGTAAGATGCTCATCCCCGTGCTATCTAGAGAGTCAGTCATAGTGAATTTGATCATTTACTCGTGGTGCTTATTTGGTTAAAAAATAAATAAAGGAAAAATAGATGGATAATTATTATATATCGTAATTAACTTACATGAATGGGAGCATAGGCATCATCGACCCATTGAACTTCTCCTCCGAGGTCTTGACTCTTTGACCTACAAAGCTTCTATCGAGTGGGCTCTCGATCGTTTTCCTCGAACTAAAAAAATATAAATCATATATTATAGGTTTATACATTATTTATCTATAAAAAATAAAACAAACTTACAAATGCTTGAATTCGTTAGTAATTCTTCCTCTAATCTTATGGGTCGGTCGGAAACCCTTCACATGATTCACATCATTTTTCATCGATATATCCCAATTATCATTTTAAATTAGTGAAATTAAGCAATAAATAAAGATAAAATATATTACATACGTTGAACTCCTCACTAGACCAAACGTTAACGAGCCCCCTCCATTGCTCTGGAGTCATACTCGATGGAACATTCCGAACTAATTGGTCATTAGGAATGGTTTGCTCGTTTGCAATCAAATCCATTTGTTTTAACGAGAAAAACCAATTTTGTCTTTCTTGAATCAAGTTTCTTCACGACCAATATCAAACCAAATACATTGAAATAAGATACATCTTGATTCATCTGTAAAATTAATCTCTAATATATCAACAATATCACCGTAATATCCGTCTATATCAGATGAGAGCTCAACTTTTATTATCACTCCAGAAAGTTGTGTTGTCTTGTTTTCATCTACTGATTTTTTTTTCAGAATAAAAATCATTTATGATATAAATGGAATGAGAAAAAAACTTGAATATGGACCGCTTAAGAATATTGATAGTTGTACTCTACCAATCATCATTTATTTCCTTCAATCATTCCACTCTTTCTTTGAACTATGAAAGGAAGTCTGATTTTTTAGAACTACTTGAACTGTATTGGTCAAAAAAATAATTAGCTTCATCTGATTGAATAAGAATATAATAATGAATAAGATATCTTTCTTCATCTGAAATTGACTGACGTATACTTTTAAGTATCACTCTTTCGTTTTATTGAAAAATCCAAAGTATAGTAAGATCTTCTTTTCCTACATCATCATCATCATCATCATCATTTCGTTTAAATATGTTGAAACTCATTCTATTCCATCATTCATATACATACCACAAAATATAATGTATTCTTTTCATAAATATCCTCAACTATAAAATCTTCCAGTGGTACCTTGTTAAAAGTCGTACTCTGTAACTTCCGTAAGTATCATTAAATCGGATACATCCACCGATAATGGATACATCCATACATTCGTGCCTCGCTTGCTAGGTATACAGTCGAATGTATCATTATGTTAAAAACGTGAAGGTAGAAATATTTGTTCCAACTTACATAAGGTTATGACATCTCCTGTTTCGTATTGATATAATAATTTTGTATATAAAGTTTTGAAATATAGTACTTTAAAAATCGACTAAGTTCGATTAATGGTTGCATCACATCAAAATGGATGAATCTTCTAATTGCAAGAGGGAAATTAACTTGCATATGTACATGGCAATCATGACATTTCAATATAGTCGTCTTCCTTTCTGCCTCATTTATGCATCTGCTGAGTTGGTAAGAGAAACTATCTGATACTTTGATATTTTTTAGAAAATGTAGTATTCTATCGCTTTCATCATTATATAGCATAAATTGCATCGGGTAATATAATTCTAGAATTATATGACTCAACAAGATGTAACTATTGTCGAATTCCGAATTGTATCAGATCACATCTTGCTCACAGACCGTCCTTCGCTTTACTTGAAAGATTCAGTTTTTCAAGGATATTTACCATAACATTATGCATTACATCTAGATTATGATGAATCTGTAAAGTTTTTTAGTACATAAACATCGAAAGAAGATATTTTATTTTCTCCAACCCCCGACAATAAGAAGAGGCGTGTGAGAGATAAAGACTCTCAAGACTCTTCCATATGAAGACTCTCAAGACTCTTCCATATCTCAAGGGGCACGTAATTCTAAGGATTATTTCTCTCCAAATTGTGTTGGAAAAGAGAGAGACATTCTCTCCTTTTATACTTACACCACATGTCCAACATGTGTGTTATAGTCCCTTGGATTTTAAATCAAGGGCTTAGAACAAGTCTTAATTCAACTAAGATTATCTCCTTTTTATATTCTATTAATATTAGCTAAGTAAGAATAAGTAATCAACAACTTAGCTTAACTAAAATTAATTAAGGTTGTTACTTATGAATCATATTCATGATCCCAAAATTAAATGTAATTCAATTTACATCTACAAAAATCAATATGAATCAAATTCACACAATTTCATGCCTTGGAAATGTTATGTAAATCATAATTACATAAATATTTATTGAATCATGTCTATTATTAATTATTGTGAATCACTATTCACATTAATTAATGGGATATAATTGTGAATCTTATTCAGAAAATTACTCTTACAAAAATAATGCAATAATAACTATTATTATTACAGTATTGACATCAATAGGTATGAGTCCTAATCCAACTAGGACTCATGAGATACAAATGCATATATTTGGAGATATCGGAGAGATCCTACTATCTATGTATAATGACTTGAAATATAAATAACAATCCAATTTTATGGTTTATATCATTTTAGTAAAAATTTATCACCTACGAATGTTGAGATTGAGATGTAATACTTTACACTCTTAGTGAACTCAACGAAACACATCACACTCTCCATGAGCTGGAGAAAGTAACAAAGAGCTGAATCTAGTTTCCTCGACTATTTCTAATCAAAGTACGAGCCATTTAGATCTTAGAAATGAGTTGAAGGAGTTTGTATACATCTATTTCCATGACCAATATTTGGACATTGGAATTGGAATTGAAATTGGAAATTGGATTCAAATAAATTTTGACTTAATCTAATTAAATCTCAAATCATCTAGCTAAATGGAACCACGAAAATCCATCATGTTTCATTACTCCCTCAGAATGGAAGTGTCATGGTAGATGATCTATTATGATAGATTTACCTTGAGCATTCCCAATCCTCATTCGTCCTTCATAATGGAAGACTTTGATAAATTTGAAGTTCAAACCCTAGTTTGATTGTCTTCTTCATAGTATATCAATAGATTTCTCATTTGATAATTGGATGATAATATTAATTTGATAATATTAATCATATACTTTCCAAAAGCTTAGATTAATATCTTGAATTCATGTCTTATTTCATAAATAAGATGACCATGCTAGAATTCATATGACCCCTAAATATCTCATGAGTGAGCTCTATCTTCAGGTTCATCAACTATGATATGATTCCTTCGAGAGATCATACATCTCATACGACTACGTACGCATACCAATGTATCGATATGTGGACCTTGGTGAGGTCACCAACCTATTGATATTTCAAATGTGCATACTCATGCATATAGATACATATCTATCTCAGGTCAAATGATGTGTGCCTGATCATGACAGTTATGATTCAATTCTTAGTTTATCTCAACCTCATCAAGTCAACTCTTTTACTCTAATATCCTAACACTTCTGAATCTCCATTCCTATACAGAGGACATACATCAAGAAGTCAGTTGGAAATCAGTCTTTAGAGAAAGATTGCCTTCTCTTTCTCAGACTAGAGATCTTTATTAAATGTCACATGTTTAAAGTCACATGTCCTCCCAGTTGCATGGTATTCGATATGATCAAGGTAAATGATCCTAATTGTACAAAGGTGCCTTGATAGTAAGGCGCATTCATATTCGTTCATTTCATTTCATTTCAGATGGATATGATAAAATAATAACTTTTATTGCATTAATGAGTTGTGAAGGACTTACAAGTCCAACACCAATGAGATAGAATATAAATAAAAAAAATTAAAATAAAATGTCAAATGAAAATGTTTTCAACATGGAAGTTGTGTATCTTTTCAAGATCTACAATTTCAATGGAACTTAAAATCAAAATACATCATATATACATTATACTTTTTTGTAAGTATTTTTCAATTGTCATGCTTATTTTTTTGGTATTTTAGATAAGATTATAATTACCATATATTGTGTACAACATCACTCTAATTTTTATGGATTTTATGGATTATAAAAAATACATAAAATAAAAGGGAGCACATAGTAAAATATGTATAATATTTACAAGATAATTCGACACTTCATTTATTTACATTATAACTTTAATTATATACATAGTGTATATTGTTAATTAACTTTAGTTAAGGGGCTTATTAAAGACCTTGAGTTTTATTAGAGGGCTAAAATCCGAATAATAAGTAGATGAATCTAGAATTCATCAAGCATCAAGTCCATAAATAATCAAGAGTGATGTAAATAATTTCTCACTTGTAGAGTGAATATATTGAGTAGAGTACTGCCATAACATTGTGTATTGAAATGGGGTTGAATATGCATCCTTTTATAACATTCTAGATGTAACAGTCTGCATATTTTTTAATAGGCACTGCCCAATATTCCATTATACTCTTAGGATACCAAATATAACATAAAATGTATAATCATTTTGTTGAAAAAGTATATCAGACAACTATTTTTGGTTAGTCTTGGGTAGTCGACTGAACTACTACAATGTCCAAAAACTGTTAATGTCCGCCCTATAAAACTAGCCCACTGTTCTATTGAGACTTGTCAACATGAGTATGTAAAACCCATGCCCCCAAACATAGTCCCACATCTATAACTCACAAAGTGTGAGAGTGAGTAGTTCTAAGTAGTGGGGATTACTAATTGACAACTTGGATTTAAGCATTTTGGGTGGTTGTTAACGGATCCATTTGGGTTCGAACCCAACAAGCTGCCAGGGTCAGTTTTCCTCGATAACGGATCGGGGACCTAAGCTTAGGATGTTACAAATGGTATCAGAGCGAGTTCCCTCTTATAGTGTAAAGGACTACCCGAAGGGACCTAAGTTGGGAGCATGCAACCACCACTGTCATTGAGAATAAGTAATGTGACATGTCGCAACGAAGACGTTACAAATATAAGTAGGGGAGGTTGTAACACCTATGCCTCCAAACATAGACCTAATCCTGAGACGCTACAAAAGGTTCATTGGGTTGAATAACCCTTTTTGGTGAAATTCTTGTTTTTGGTGTATTTTATCAAA